>OW121754.1:23538121-24138121 GCA_933228765.1 Miltochrista miniata | reverse complement strand
TCTAGCCGGGACATACGATACGTGGCGCTGGGTTTATATTAGTTTAGATTGTGTGAATAATTGAGCAAATGAAACATGAAACTATGGCGCGATATTTTTTTTTTGAGATAGAACTATTTTAACCGACTTCGAAAAAGGAGAAGGTTACCAATTTGACCGTATAGGTATACCTGTTCTTTGTTTTTTTTTTTTTATTTTAATGATCAGTAGCGCAAAACGTTTTTGTTGAAAAGTAGATATATTATTCCTTTTTCTAGAATGAGACGAACCATTCTAGGAAGTCAGGATCTGATGACGGCATCCCGGAGAAATCGAGGGAAGCTTTTGTAAATTGTAGGTTCAACAAATACCTACGTTTGTATTTTTTTTTTCATTAAGAGCTTTAAAGTATATTTTTACTATATATTTTTTTACAAAGACCTGGACTTTATAATTTCATTATGGTCTGGAGTCTATCTGATGATGGAGGCGAAAGACAGTCGAGAGAATTCTCTAACGATTTACAGCATCAAGGCTGCAATGTTCGACCTTGACAAATCCTAAGGCAATTCGAACGATTGCAGCGTACGCTTTTGCCGGATTTCTTTCGATTCTAATACAATATATTACTGTTATAAAATCTGCGGGGTTTTAAGAAAAAAATTATACGTAAAATACTGTTCTAAAGACCTATATCTATTTTATGACAAGTTTTTATGAGAATTAAACTCATTTATTTAGATAAAAAAAGGTCATTACTTGTTAAGATTTTTGCAATATTTCTCATTTTTAACCGACTTCAAAAAAAGGAGGAGGTTCTCAATTCGTCTGTATGTATTTTTTTTTATGTATGTCAAGCGATAATTCCGTCAATTATAGACGGATTTCAAAAATTTTTTTTTTGTTGAATAGGGGTTACTTCTGAGGTGGTCCCCTTTTTTACCAGGTCAGGATCTGATGAAGGGATCTAGGAGAAAACGAGGGTAACCACCGAAAATTGTAGGGACAATTAGTGTGCTTGTTAACTTTTTAATTAAGTGCTTTAATCACAAATTTAATGTGAAAAATTTTTTGATCTCGAGCAGGATTTGAACCCGCGTCTTCTGGTTTGCTGGACCAGACGCCTTAACCAACTAGACCACCGAGACACTGCTCTCGACCGTCAAATTCTTTCACCTCATTACGTCTTGGGGCGACGTAGGCACCATCTACCGGTAACTTAACGTAACGGTAAATTTTTTCACATTAAATTTGTGATTGAGTCAGCATACTAATTGCTTTTCAAAATTATCTCTAAGTGCTTTAATGTTCTAAACTTTAATGAAGGTATGGCGTCGATCTGATGATAAAGTCGAAAGACAGTCGAGGGCATTCCTAAACAATTTACAGCAGTTATCTTGTGTTTGGGCTTGATTGATTTGTATTGATGAGAACTTTACACCTAGATTGATAGACTCAACTTCAAAAAAAAGAAAGGTCTCAATGTTTTATGTATGTTCACCGTCAATTATAGACGGATTTAAATTTTTTTTGTTGAATAGGGTTTACTTCTGAGGTGGTCCCATTATAACCAGGTTAGGATCTGATGATGGGATCCTGGAGAAATCGAGGGCAACCACCGAAAATTATAGGCACAACTAGTGCGTATGTTAACTTTTTAATTTAGTGCTTTAATGTACTACCATTAATAAAGGTCTGGAGTCGATCTGATGATGGAATCAAAAGAGACTCGAGGGAATTCCTTAACGATTTACAGCAGCTACCTTGTGTTGGGGCTTGATTAATTTGTATTGATGAGAACTTTCACCTAGATAGATATATTTTTCCGTTCACCCGTCACTTAAAATAATGAAAAAAAAATTTTCAATAAAAAATACAACCGACTTCCAAGAAATCTTGAAAAATAAAATTTACTTAGCACAAAGTAATATGTAGTTGATTTATCAAATTTTATTCAATATAATATTGAAGTTGGTGCCATGAATATAATACCTCCCTAAACCTATGAATTTACTCGGCGCCGACTTCAATATGATATTGAATAAAAAATCTGATAGATCAACTACATATTACTTTGTGCTAAGTAAATTTTATTTTTCAGGATTTCTTGGAAGTCGGTTGTATTTTTTATTGAAAATTTTTTTTCAAGAGCGATTTCGATCTAACAAAGTATTCCTAATCGTGTTTTGATACGTTAAAAAAGCAAGAATATCTAATAAATTACAATAATATAGTTTTATCAAATCAAATCGAAGAATCTCTTTCGAACATACAAGCCTTAAGTACCTTGTGTTTGGGCTTAATTAATAAGGCATTGTCGGGAATTTACCACTTATACATAGATTTTTCACTTTAAATAATGAAATAAAATATTTTAGCACAAAATACACGATTCAAACAAAAGTTAAAAACTGAAAAATAAAATTTACTTAAGTAGCACAAAGTAATATGGTGCCATTAATAAAACCTACCGAAATCTATGGTCTTACTTGGCACTGACTTTAATATGATACATAATAAAGTCGGTGCCAAGTAAGTCACATATCTGCTAAATAATAATTTATATATTATTTTGTGCTAAGTAAATTATATTTTTCAGTTTTTAGTTTTTGTTTGAATACGGTTTTTTTTGTTTTTACATAGGTATATTTATCCGGTGGAACTTAGGTCAATTATTTAAGTTTTACAACTTGAAAAGTATATTTTAATGAGAATTTTGAATTAAGAGCATTTTTTTCTTTTTCATTATATTTTATAACTAGCTGTGCCCGCGACTTCGTCCGCGTAGAATGTAATAACAAAATAGTTTTTTCTAAAATAAAAGAATTTTTCTAAAGTAAAAGTAGCCTTAGTTACTCCTTATTACATAAGCTATCTGCCAGTAAGAGTCCCGTTCAAATCGGTCCAGCCGTTCCAGGGATTAGCCGGAACAAACAGACAGACAGTCAGACAAAAATTTTAAAAATATATATTTTGGATGTACTGTATATGCATTCATATGCATGTAGTAGAAAGCGGTTATTTTAATATTACAAACAGACACTCCAATTTTATTTATTTGTATAGATTTTCACTATAATTAGTACCTACCTATAAAACAAAGTCGCTTTCTCTGTCCCTATATATGTTACGGTTAATACCCGAAGTGCGGCTGCACCTAGTTTTAGAACTAGGTGTAGCCACTTACTCTTGGTTAAACCTAGTACGAGCCGATTGTTTTCGGGTAAAACCAGGTCTAGCCTTCATCATGCCGGCTACAACTAGGTTTGGCCATTCCCTGTTGGATAAAACTAGGTCTATCTGATATTATTCCGGCTAGAACTAGGTCCAGACAATCCCTGTTGGATAAAACTTAGATGCGTGTCCCGCCAAGCCTATATATATGTTACGGCTAAAGGTAGGTGTGAACATAAACTTAAGATTAGCCGGCTAATCTTAGGTTTATCTTCGAGAAGCAGCTAAAGTTCGATAACATGTTAGTTTTCGTCGACATATTCCATCTTTAGCCGGTTAATGTGCACGTTAACCTAAACGAAACGGCTATAAATGTATTTGATGGTGCCGAATGGTTATAAAAAAAAATAACCACGAAGGCTAAGGCGGGAGCTCCGCTACACTTCGCTCCCGCCTTAGCCTTCTAACCTAACCTATCCGAGTCGAGGTGTTAACCATTATTTATAAGCGCGACGCGTCTCGCGTGAGCCAGGCGCCTATTACTTGTTTCAACTTGTTTGCATCTAGTTTTATCCAACAGGGAATGGCTGGACCTAGTTGTAGCCGGCTTGATGAAGGCTAGACCTAGTTTTATCCGATAACAATCGGCTCGTACTAGGTTTAACCACTACACCTACACCTAGTTCCGCTACACCTAGTTCTAACCGGCTAAAACTAGGTGTAGCCGCACTTCGGGTATTAGCCGTAACATATACATAGCCCTATATACATAGCGGCAGGTTTATTACGTATGTTACAATAGGCAAGCGACAGCGATAATCTCGCGGAAATCGCGCGATAATCGCTGTTTGTTGACTGTTTCGTATTACGTATCAACGATCGTTTTGCCATAGCCAACTAGCGACGGTGCTGCCTCTGTAGGACAATCAGTAAATTAAAAAGTGTATTTGTGCTATACTGCGGCAGCGATCTGGCGATAATTTCGTATTACGTATCGTTTTTGGCAGCGATTTCGATATTTTATTAGTGTATGTGTGTACTGAGAGACCACTTTCATTTTTTGCCGATTTTTGCAGTGTAACTAACAATAGTGCTGCGATCACGTGTTCGGACGCGCTTTCTAACCGATCACTAAGCTTTACAAATATTTTCGCAAATTTTACTACGCACTATTGTTAGTTGAACTGCAAAAATCCGAAAAAATGAAAGTGGTCTCTCAGCACACACATACACTAATGAAATGCCCAACAGATGTGACAGTTCCCAGTTTTCAGTGATAGCCACGTAATTGTTTATGGCGCTAGTTTCGTAGTGATAAGTGCGACGTAGCGATTAGCGAACGATTCGCTATAGAATTTAACATAATACCATTTTTTTCCGCCACCAGCGATAAATCGTGCGATGATTGCGCAATGATTGCGCGATTATCGCTGATCGCTGTTTTATACGTAATCAGCCTGCGGGATTTGCTGCCCGCAATTAATTCTATTTGGCATCATTACGGCAGTCATAAACTCGAACAATTTACATTTGATATCAAAACTCACCTGAAAATATTCAGTATCTACATAATGATAATAAACTGGTGTTTTTTTTTACATTTTTAGTGTTCCGTACCCAAAGAGTAAAAACGGGACCTTGTTTGTCTGTCCGGTACGAGGCTGTATCTTAGGAATCGTAATAGCTAAAGAGCTGTAATTTTCACAGATAATGTCTTTCTGTTGCCGCTTTGTCAACAAATACGAAAATCAGAAAAATAATAATATTTAAAGGGGGCTCCGATACAATAAACTTGATACTTTGGCTTTTTTTGCTACGAAACCGTCCGTGCGCAAGTCCGACTCGTACTTGACCGGTCTTTCTAATAATATAGAATCACTTAAAAATATTAGGATGCGTTAAACTTTTATATGCTTGACAAGTAAAGTGGACGATCGCTGCTTCAACCTCATAAAGTTTGGATAATGCACAAAAGTGTTTCCTTTAGAAATAGGGCATATTCCCGGTACCTATCATCCAGACATCCTATGATTTGATCCAGAGTGTCGGCTTAAATCTTTAAAACTACGCAACGGATTTTGATGCGGTTTTTTTAAATAGATAGAGTGATTGAAAAGGAAGGTTTATCTATATTTAGTACTAGCTGAACCCGCAACTTCGTTTACGTCACATAAGGTGTATGAAAGGAGAGGTATTTCTTCATCAGACTCATCAAACAGCGTCTGAAACTGTCCTGTTGGCTTAATCATAATAGAGCTTAAAGATTAAGTCTATTCTAAAACAATTCAGTCAGCCAGTTTAGATTTACTCATTTTTAGATTCAAATTATGTCTATGCATGATTCTTTAAAGTGATATAACTTTTTTATTTATAAACCGATTGACATGAAATAAAGACTAATGGAGTAAACCTCAACGCGTTAAGTTAAGCGGTTACTGAGATTAGCGTGCACAAACGTACAGACAACCAAAAATACAGACAAACAGACAAAAATTCTAAAAATATTTGTTTTGGGTTCTATTGCGTTCATAAAGCCCCCCTATAATATTTTTTCTCATTTATCTTCCATGTACAGACAGCGACCTGTTACGATTTTATTATATGCATATTGATCAGCATTGCACCCCTGCGAAGCCGGAGCGGGTCGCTAGTATATTTATATGTTAAAAGACTAAGTAAAAAAGCGTATTAAAAACTGTCGAAGTTTTACAATGAAAATGTGCTAAAAACAATCCAATTAACACTGAGATTGCATTATTTAAGTTTTAAAACTTAAATAATGTTAATTATTTATAACTTAAAAAGTATAAAAGTTTTAAAACTTAAAAAGTATAAAAGTTTTAAAACTTAAAAAGTATATTTTACTGAGAATAGTGAAAATTAAGAGCAATGTTTTATTTTTTACTAGTTGATGCCCGCAGCTTTGCCCGCGTAAAATTTGTTACCGTTCGCGCTTCCCGTAGGAATTTATTGCCGAGATAAAAAGTAGTCTATGTGTTATTCCCGACTATAATGTATCCCTGTGTCAAATTTCAGCCAGATCGGCAGGGCTATCACGTATGTTACAATAGGCCAGCGATAGCGATAATCTCGCGGAAATCGCGCGATAATCGCTGTTTGTTGACTATTTCGTATTACGTATCAACGATCGTTTTGCCATAGCAAACTAGCTACTGTGCTGCCTCTGTAGGACAATTAGTAAATTTAAAAGTGCATTTGTGCTATACTGCGGCAGCGATCTTGCGATAATTTCGTATTACGTAAAATAAAAAATAAAAATAAAATAAAATTTATTCCCTTTGAAATTTTTAAAAAATTATTTAGGTTTGTCAAAATTTTTGTGACTCTACCGGGGGTTCGGAAATGCTACAGACTGAGAAGAACACCCCAAGAAACTCAGTCCGGTCCCTATTAATTCATCTTAGTATCTAATACAGTTTTTTTTTTAAATGTAGAAAGGAGCAATTCGTGTCACTGCCAGGCAGCCTTGTCTTCTAGAAAGTCTTTAATGCTATAATAAGCTTTCTGGCACAATTTAAGTTTTATTAGTTTTTTAAATTTATTAACTGACAAACCTGTTACGGCTGTCGGCAATGTATTTTACATTCGAATACAATTGCCCGCAAAAGAATTGCTTATTTTATTAAGCCTAAATCTAGGTACAGCCAATTTATTCTTATTTCTTAAGTTTAGGTTATGGATATCACTATTTTTAATAAATTTACTAATATTTTTATGAGTATATAATAAGTTTTCATATATGTACTGTGAATACACAGTAAGGATGTTGATATCCTTAAACTTTTCTGTTAATGACTCCCGAAACCCCATACCATAGATAGCCCGGACAACCCTTTTCTGCAACACAAAGATACATTCGATGTCGGCAGCGTTACCCCATAATAGTATGCCATAGGTCATGACACTGTGGAAATAGCTAAAGTAGACAAGACGCGCTGTTCTAATGTCTGTCAGTTGTCGGATCTTTTTAACGGCATAGGCTGCAGAGCTCAGTCTGCCCGAGACTTTCTCGATATGAGGCCCCCACTGCAAGTTGGAGTCTAACTTTATGCCCAGAAAGACAGTTTCATCGACCAATTCTACTTGATCATCCCTAATCCTAATACTGGTGTTAACGAGCCTAACATTTGGCAAGGTGAATCTAATACATTTTGTTTTAGTTTCATTTAACAATAAATTATTTGCGTTAAACCAGTGGACTACCCTAGAGAGGGCATTGTTTACTTCGTCAAGATTGCGTTGTCCACGTTCAACTTTAAATATTAAAGATGTGTCATCAGCAAACAAAACTACCTCGTGATCGTCTCTTATAAGGTGAGGGAGATCATTTATGAACACTAAAAATAGAAAAGGTCCCAGAATTGAACCCTGAGGCACCCCCATTGTTACAGCAGACCCATGTGGCTGTTTACCATATATAACTACTCTCTGTACTCTATCTCTTAGGTAAGAACTAATTAAATCCAAGGCCGTCCCCTGGATCCAAAACTGCGATTGCGTTTTCTCTGATAGCTGTTCGTTCGCTAATCTCTACTTAGTATTAATAATCTATTTTTGGGTAATTATTTAGTAAATTGCCAATTTTATTATTCTTAAAGTGTAATTATAAACGTTAAAAAACTTTACAGCAGTGAATTGTCATGTACTTAATTTTGTTTTGTAAAGAGTATAGTTAGTGTAAGTGTTGAGTTGTGATCTTACTGTTTACTGAAATATTTGATTGTAAAGTAAGAATGGCTCGTGCAGTTATTTTGATTAACGCAGTTGAGGTTGAAGCTAGAAGGGCAGATAATCAAAATTCAGGACTTTGAAGCTTTGAATCTAAGCGAAGCAGGGTTCAAAGCCCACTAAGTACAGGCTATCAAAAGAGCTTTGTCGTTTTGTGTGATGAGTTAAGACCATTAATGGCACAAAGAAAAAGGAGAATAAAAGTGAGTTTAGAACGTAAAGTGAGTACAAATCTTTCCTCACATATGTTTGTACTACAATGGGCATTTTTTATTAGAGTATGTGTATACTGAGAGACCACTTTTATTTTTTGCGGATTTTTGCAGTTTTACTAACAATAGTGCTGCGAGCACGTGTTCGGACGCGCTTTCTAACCGATTACTAAGCTTTACAAATATTTACGCAACTTTTACTATGCACTAATGTTAGTTAAACTGTAAAACTCCGCAAAAATAAAAGTGGTCTCGCAGTACACAAATACACTAATAAAATGCCCAACAGATGTGACAGTTCCCAGTTTTCAGTGATCGCCACGTAATTGTTTATGGCGCTAGTTTCGTAGTGATAAGTGCAACGTAAAGATTAGCGAACGCTTCGCGATAGAATTTTACGTAATACCATTTTTTACTGCAACCAGCGATAAATCGCGCGATGATTGCGCAATGATTGCGCAATTATCGCTGATCGCTGTTTTATACGTAATAAGCCTGCGTCAGCCGTTCGACCGAGAAAAAGTAACAAACATCCACACATCCACACTCACAAACTTTCGCATTTATAATATTAGTAAAATTAAGATTATACTCGTATTTTATTATAATTTTATATATTTATATGTGAAAAGACTAAGTAAGTAAACAGTGAAGGTTTTATAATGAAAATGGGCTTTTTTTTTAACGTGAGGGAAGATCCTCATGGATGCTATGCCGGACTCCTACCGACTAAAAAACCTCACGTCCCCAACCCAGCCTATGGTTTTGGCTGGTGTTTTTATTACAAGGGTTTCCGCTGGTGTTTTTATATACAAGGGTTTCGGTAGGTCGTTGATAGATACGTTGAGGGTCATCCAATCATTTCCGCTGTGGAATCTATTCTAATAGTACAGATTCCACAGCGGAAACGTACTTTGATCGTAGCGATTAGAATATGAATTGTATTGAAGAGTCCACCATGCTTTAGCATATGAAGAAAATGAAATAAATTGCCAATCGCAGCCAAATACAAAAGAAAACGTATAAAAATAAAATAACATATTCTACAGTATAATTAAACAGCGATAAAAAATTTAACACCTATGGATATTAATATACCGGTTATATTAGTTTTATTATTTTTAATTTTAGTCTTAAAACAAATGTATCATGCTAGTTAGTTGAGAAGTCAACTACCAAATTAATTAGGTAGGTACTACCTACATATATTTTAATAAGACTTAAAACTACAGCATCGTGGTATGCTTTAAAAATGGAGTTACCTAGTTTTTTCCAAGTATTGTTGGCTACAGAATAAATACAATTTCCTATTCCTAAAACTAAAACTAAAAAGGTATTTTTACTTCACTGAAAATCCTTGGTTACAATGGATTTTCTTTAATAACTTTAAGAGCCTAAAACTTCTAAATAATATCTACTTACGTGTCAAATTCCTGGATATATTTTTCAAACCCTTTGTGAGCTACGTGTGTTAATAATAAAGATCAATATAACACATATATCGGAAATATTGGAATCTATGAATGTAGGATTGTTGTTAAAATTAATGACGTCTTGTTCCTAAAACATCTTCGCGACGGTAGCTAACACCATCACACTGCAAGGGTCATCGAGAACACTTTCTTTTTGTATGGACATGAATACAGCGATTTGATGAAGATGATAGGTAGGTACTCTGAAAGAGATGCAATCTCTCACTTTAGGACATTGAATTGAAGTAAGTGCATAATAGATACTACGTGTTCTTATCAACAAAGAGTTCACATAGGTACCTACTTACTGAAAAGCAAATTTTAAATAGTGAAAAAGAGATATTCCATGACCCTCTGTGACTCAGGGGTTAGTAACCCCAGAACCACAGACGATGCGATGCGGCTCTATGATGGGGTGATATTCGAGCATCAGTTGATGTTGCACCAAATTCCGGATCTGACTATCCTAAGGGTAACTTGGAAAGAGATCACACTCACCCAATGAAGTTCGACTCTGACCAGATTCGACCAGTTCAAATCAAATGTCACGTCAAAGATGTCCAGTTAAAAGGCTGGGATTCTCATTGTTTTGTGTCGGTAAGAAAACAATTATATACTTTATGTACACGTACAAAGGAACAAAATGGCAAACGCTATTTAGTGAAATAACAAAGTTGATCACATTGGAAATGCACTTACCTTGAACTCTTGTTGGTAGGTAGGCGCTGCTCCCAGCTTTGCGTTCGGGGTCTTGATTCACGACCGCGAAATATGCACACAGGAGTTATAACCGTAACTCTCGAGACTGTGGCTGATGATAAGCGATGTAGCGCGATATGATGGGTAATCACAGCGGCCGATAGCGGAGCGGAGCGTTAAGAGACGGGTGCGTGCGTATCTTCCAATAGCTATGGCGGAATGTGAATGTAGGAAGCGGGCGGGATAGTGTTGCCATAGACAATACATAAAAGTAAGATGCGTTTAGTGCGTGAGTGTTGACATATAATAATTATAATAAATACCATTAAATACATAAACTAAAAAATATGTATGCGTCGGTACTGGCGCATCCAACTTCGGGGGGCTTAGAGGATTCTTCCTCTACATTGAATAAACAAAATAAAAAAATAAAAGGAATGAAAACTTATGAACTAAAAAATAATTCAAAAGCGTAGGAGTTATTGCGTGGGTAACGGGCAAAGCCGAGTTACAGGACGAATGTATTCACCAGAAGAAGTCTTAATTCTGACGACTCTAATTACACCATCCTTCCCGGGAAACACCTCTGATACAACCGCGAGTGGCCACGATAAAGGATGCGTATTGTCATCCTTAACAACAACTACAGTTCCTATCGTCACAGGTTTGGACGGCATATTCCACTTATGTCTAAGTTGGAGAGAGGTAAGATATTCTTTGCTCCAACGTGTCCAGTAACTTTGAACAATTCTATTTAATAATTGATAGCGGGTGAGTCTGTTATCTGGTAATAGGGGTTCAATGTGTTCAGCGGGTAAATATTTAAGCGGAGTAACATTAAGAAAATGATTAGGCGTTAGGGGGGTTGGATCCGATGGATCCGAAGAAAGTATGCAAATCGGACGGCTATTCAAAATGCCTTCAATTTGCACCAATATTGTACTGAATTCTTCATAGGTGAGTATTTGACTCCCGATAGCTTTAAATAAATGAGACTTAACACATTTGACATTAATTTCAGGCAACGAATTAAAATTGGGCCCGAAAGGTGGGCTGTGCTGAAACTGAATCTTATGTTGAGTTAGATATTTATTCAGATCATTTTTATAATTAGTGGACTGTATAAGCGTGTAAATTTCGTTCAATTTTCGTTTCGCACCTATGAAATTAGTGCCTCCATCGCTGTACAACACTGAAACAGGACCCCTGCGTGAGATAAAACGTTTAAAGGCAGCGAGAAATAAATCTGTACTAAGATCACTTACTAACTCTAAATGGAGCGCCTTTGTTGTGAGACAGACGAACAAGCAAATATACGCTTTATGACTTTTTACTCCACGACGCCTTATGTGAGTTACGTAAAAGGGTCCCGCGTAATCAACTGCGGTATGCACAAACGACTTTACTTGTGAAACTCTAATGGATGGAAGATCACCCATAGGTGGAGTTGTAGAACGAGGCCTAGCTTTAAAACATAAATTACATTTATGTACTCGTTGGCGAATCAAATTTCGTGCAGAAAGAATCCAATACTTTTGGCGAGTCAATGCTAACACTAGTCCAGGACCGGTGTGTAAATTGTCGGTGTGATAGTGGTCTACTAAGAGCGACACTATACGTCCTTTAGGTGATAGCAGTATTGGATATTTTGTATTGTAATTTAGTTGAGAATGAGTAAGTCGACCACCTACTCTAATTAACCCTTGTTCGTCAAGAAAAGGGTTGAGTTTTAAAATAGCCTGATTTGGACAAATTTTAGTAGCCTTAAGTGCTTGTAATTCTACCTGAAAATACTTAGACTGATCGAAGCGGACCGCATAATATTCTGCGTATTCTAAATCGTATACAGAAAGTATACCGCGGGATTTGAGAATCCTTGTGAAACGTAATACATAAACCAGTGAACGAATAAATTTTACCCAACTCGAGCAACGCTCGGCAAGTTCGTCTATCATGTGAACGTGATCGGAGACAGGTATGGTATGTGCATGGAGAGAAGCTATTTTAATTTCCGGTAATTCTGTCTTCTCGTTATGATTGATTTTATATTCCTTCACAGGCCATGCATTTATAGGTGCGGACAGCCATTTCGGCCCGTGAAACCAAAGATAGTTATTTATTAACCCTTTAGGTGTCACAGGGCGCGAGACTATATCGGCGGGATTTTCAACCCCACGAACGTGATACCAATGGGAAGCAGGCAGATATTCATTTACCTGAGCGATGCGATTAGCTACAAAAGTTTGAAACTTATGAGCGGGAGAGTGAATCCAGGTAAGGGTTACCGTAGAATCAGAGAATGCGAATATATTGTTTATTTGACACCGCTTATTAAAAACAGTGCGCACAGAATTAATTAATTTTGCGAGTAAGACCGCCGCGCAGAGTTCTAAACGCGCTAGCGTTTTATTAGAATCTGACACTTTGGATTTAGCGGTCAGTAGATTCACATTAAGAGCGTTTCCGTTCTCAGCCGTTTCTATTCGTACATAGATAACAGCACCATAACATTGCTGGCTGGCATCCGAGAAGCCTATTAGAGTAATTCGACGAGCGGATGTTAAACCTATATGTCTCGGTATTTTTATTTCAGATAAACGCGACAACTCCCTATGAAAGTGTTTCCATTTAGACAGAATGCAACCCGGGACCGTCTCGTCCCAGTCCAGTTGTAATTTCCAACATTCTTGTATAAGCAACTTCATGTATGCGACCACTGGACTGATGATTCCAAGCGGATCGAACAAGCGCGCGGTTACGGAAAGGATCGAGCGTTTAGTGCATGTTAAAGGCATGTCGATCACTATTTTAAAGTTAAAGGTGTCATCGTTAGGTTGCCATTGCATACCCACGATCTTAGTGTCAACATGAGGATCCTCATCAAACTTGACAGCGAGACAGCTCTTATGAATTGACGGGATACGTGACAATAGGGTATTGTCATTAGAGATCCACTTAGTTAAGTTAAAACCTCCAGATTTAAACATAGCGACCATTTCCCTATAGGTGTCTTCAGCTAAATCTACATTCTCTATGGAACTAACGTAGTCGTCAACATACATGTGATTGTCAGCTTCGTAAGCCGCCAGAGGATATAAAGCGCGACAGTCTGACGCGAGCTGGTTTACGACTCGCATTGCCAGGAAGGGTGAGCTGGAGACGCCAAAACAAACGCGGTTGAAATGATAGCTTTCAATAGGAGAATTGGAATCGAACCTAAATAATATCACAGGTCTGCAATGGTTTTCCTCTATGAAATCCGAGTAACATTTTCTATAGTTTCTGATGTGCTGATTACGAGAAAAATAATTTAAAAAATCCATCACGTCAGGATTTTTTGATATTGAATATTTAAGATTTAGCTCCAAAATGTCTGAGCGTCTACCTTTAGAAATTTATAAAACGTCATTAAAATACTTCAGCTTAATTTTTATTGCATTTAATTCGTGTAAGGGGACATATAATTAATGCAAATCAGTAATTTGATGATTACTACATAAAAAGTAAAAGTAATCCGCATAAACCATGTTGAAAACGGGTAATTTTGACTTATTTAGTAATAAAATAATAAAAAATATTACCTAGTAGTAATATTACCTAATTGTTGTAAATATTATTAAAAAAGGGTGTAATAAAGATAATACAAAAGGCTTTTTTTTATTAAGTACCCGCACTTATTTAGAACATTAACAGTTGAAGTGCGCATCTTGCAACATGAACTTTAAAATGTCATCGCGAAGATGTTTAAATTCTCCAAATTGTTTTTGTAATATTTGCGGGAATTTTATGGTGATAAAACAACGAAACAGCATTACTGACTTTGTGAAAAATATTTACAAAAGTTATTATGGAGACGTTTTAATTAACCAAAGACAAAACTTGAACACCTCATAAACTTTGTACGACTTGTTTATTAGAACTTCGCCAGTGGTCAAAAGGACAGAAAAATAGTTTCAAAATCGTTTCGCCTATGCTACGAAGAGAGGCTAACAACCATAATAAAGATTGCTACTGTTGTTGTTGTGACATAACTGGATACAATTTTAATAATAAAAGGGACATAAACGAGCGCTTCATTTCCTAAATTCGCACATTGATGACTTCCCAGAAAATCTAGGAGCCGTTGGCGAAGATCAAGGCGAAAGATTTTACCGAGTGATAAAACAACGAAACAGCATTACTGACTTTGTGAAAAATATTTACAAAAGTTATTATGGAGACGTTTTAATTAACCAAAGACAAAACTTGAACACCTCATAAACTTTGTACGACTTGTTTATTAGAACTTCGCCAGTGGTCAAAAGGACAGAAAAATAGCTTCAAAATCGTTTCGCCTATGCTACGAAGAGAGGCTAACAACCATAATAAAGATTGCTACTGTTGTTGTTGTGACATAACTGGATACAATTTTAATAATAAAAGGGACATAAACGAGCACTAAACTTCATTTCCTAAATTCGCACATTGATGACTTCCCAGAAAATCTAGGAGCCGTTGGCGAAGATCAAGGCGAAAGATTTTACCGAGATTTGAAAGAGCTTGAAGTCTGGTATCAAGGAACATGGAATACTAGCATGATGGCGGACTATTGTTGGTTATTGAAGCGCGACGATCCAAACTGGAATTTTAACCGAAAATCGCACAACCGAGGGTTTCAGGAAAAAAGGACCAGGTTCAACAAATAAAATTTACATGTAATTTAGACTAGTAACAAGTTGTTATTATATTTTAGTAGTTTTTAAAGTTAAAAGTAATGTACTTTTTTAAATATATTTTTTTTATGAGAAAACTTGGGTCTTTTTTTCTATTTTCTTTCTGTACCTTTTTTGAAAAATCTGGAGGTGATGCAGAAAAACTAAGTACATATTCGTAATCAGCGCACCAAAATACCCTAGAATCAGCTATTAAATTCCAGAGAGGAAGTTATGACCCTCATTTTGCAGGCCTGTGTATTCTTTGATATGTATGATGATCTTGAGTAAGTTTCACTTGAAAATACATTTTTTCTATGTCCGCGGTTACAGCAACCGGGTACATACGCAAATTGAGAAGCAAATGAAAGATATTGTTCTGTAATATTGGTCCCGTATAAAGCAAATCGTTAAGCGATTTACCTGACGTGGTTTTACACCCAGCGTCTAAGACCACACGCGTTTTAGAGGTTTCTTTGTCAGGGCGATAAACGGCCCGATGCGGCATATAATAAACTTGAGAGTCTAGAAAGCTATTTGACACTTTAGTGAGATAACCTTGATCAATATATGTTTGAATAATGGCATTATAATCGTTGCGTAAGTTAGAAGCGTCTAACTTTTTTTCTAAATTTAAAAACCTGCGTTTGGCGATTGTGTACGAATGCCCTAGCTCACTGGGAGGGTATTTAAAGGGAAGACTAACCGTATATCTACCGGTATCGTCGCGTGAGTACGTAGACGAGAACAGCTTTTCACATGCTGCGTCGTCCGTGCTAATGTGCTTCTTATCTGGCACCTGTTCTATCTCCCAAAAGCGTTGCGTTAATTGTTCGAGAGACACATCTTGAGTGTGACATAAGAAGGCCTTGTCGGACACGGAGGAATGAGACATGCGATCGCGGGGATGCTTGTTTGCCACTAGCGAATAAGGTAAAGCATGCGCCTTTCCCATTGCGACGTATCCGAGCGTGGTTTCTATCGCGATTACTGATGAGGTTGGGGATGTAATTTTTTGCGACCCTAAAATCATGGGGAAGAGTTCATTACCTAACAAACAATCTATACCACCCGGAGTATAGTATCGTTCGTCAGCCATAGGTAAATTTTGTAAATGGGTTAATTCCGCTGTATCAATTTCCACGTTAGGCAAAAAATCTGTAATAGTGTCTATAACCCGTGCACTAACCGAATAAGAACAGCGGACATCAAATCGCGAATATATTTTGAAATGCGTAATTCCATAAGATTGGCTTTCAAGTTGACCTATGCCTCTAATGACAGAAGGAGCGTTAAGTATGGTTAAGTGCAAACGCTCACAACAAGACTTCGTAATAAAGTTACTCATAGACCCTGAGTCCAAAAACAAACGTATACGATCCGATTTATAATTTGCATATACACAAGCAGTCGGCAACAAAACCGTGGTCGCGCTGCTTGAATTACGCGGCGGAGGGATCACAGCCGATAACGACGCGATATTGCCACTATGTGACCGCGCCTCCCGCGAGTGCGAGCGGGACGGATCATCTGCCGATGACGCATGAGTCGACATGGAATGCTCGGACGGCGCAGTAGACGCGTTTGCCTGCCTCGATGCGTTGCCGGTAGCATGATTTCTTGTTGAATTTGATGCGTTCAAATTATTTTTATAACACAGTAAACTATGATGAGACCGATTGCAAATCGAACACCTATTAACAGATCTGCAAGCACTCACGTGATGAAAACCTAAACAATTAACACAAAAGGAATGTTTACGAACTATTTCATTTCGCGTTTCAACAGTCTCTTGAATAAAATGTTGACATTTGAACAAAGGGTGAGCGGAATTATTGTTACATACGATACAATTTTTTATGTTAGAAGTATCGACTGATTTCAAATTAGTAGGGCGGGTTTGCGTAAAAAATGACTTAGGTTTATTTAAATGAGAGGCGGTTGAACTCCGCTGAGCGCGATAATCACCTTTTTGGGAATGTGATGGTGAGCGGAGCGTTTGGAGTTTGCTTTGTTCTGTCAAAAATGTTTTGACGTCACTATATGTAGGTACACTCAAATGTCTATGAGATTGTTCAAACAATTCAAGCATAGGTTTATCAAACTTGCTTAATGCTAAATGAGTTATTATGAAATCTGATAAATTTGTGATAGGTAGACGCTGCAGAGCTGCTTCAGCTGAACAAAAGTTCTCCAAGATCTGATCAGCCGATTGCCCTGGCTTCTGGTGTAACATTTGTTCTAAATAGCACGACGCCTGAACCCTGGTATCGTGGTATTTAGCCAGAAGGGCTTGCCAAATAACATCGTAATTTTGTGCGGTAGCAGCTATGCCTGAACAAACAGTAAGTGCCTTACCCGAAAGGCAACCTATCAAATATTGAACCTTTTCGGCGTTGGTGAGACGAGTATTCGTATGTATCACACTACAGAAATTTTCATAAAATATAGGCCACTTACCATAAGTACCATCGAAACCTGTGAGTTTAAGTGGGGGTAATTTGATATTAAAATTATCACTTTTCTTTTTATCGTCGAGTTCTTGTCTCAGAGTAGTTTCCGTTTGCTTTATGAAACAGTATAATTCATCAAATGTATTAAAAACACTATAACTCGGCTGTACCTGCGGATTATCTTTTAATTGTTCAATTAACAATTTATCGATAGTTTCGATGTAATCCGATCGGGTTTTATCGATAGATTGAACCCGAGCGAGAAACATCATGCGTACTGTTTCATCGGTAACCTTGAGACTTAAGTTGTACACTTCTTGAACTATGTGAAACAAACTTTGTTTTTTGTATTCTAAAAAATTTATCATGACCTGACTTTCGTCTGAACTTTTACTATGGGATTTGTCTTTAGAAGCCATGATAATATAATTGATACGAGATACGAGTATGTATATAAGTGGGTAGGTAATAGAAATATTCAGCGAAAAAGTATAAAATTCGAACAACGATCAGCTGTTAGCTTAAATCAGCTGTTTGCGATAAAGTATTCAGAGAACAAACCCAATATGGAGTCTGCGTAACAATCAGCTGTTAATCGTTTGAATACCGTTATGTATCGGCTGCGTTGCCCAGTACCGTCACAATAAAATAAATATATGTGGGTATAAAATTAACGTATAAATATGAGTTTTATCTACGATTACAATTCGAAAGATAATATGAAATTGTAATGAAATTGGGGAAAACTACGTTAAATTTATGACGGTTGAGAAAATTGTTAATTTTGGATTGTCCGTTTTACTTTATGCCAAAACTCCTAATTACCAAAAGATATCAAAATGATTGCCTAGAATCGGACAACCGGACTAACATGGCCAGGATGGTCCAAGTCCTGGGTAGCGATAATTTCGGGGGCGCTACCTGCCAGCGGGTTGATTATATATAGGTAAATATGATTATGATAAATTGCGTAAATGCGTTATAGAATATGAGTACTTATGAGTAATATAAAATATGCGGTGTGAAAAGATAATTAACTTTTCTAATGCGTGCGGGTGGCGTTAAATATAATATTTGCGTTGAGTATTTATGAGTAATATACTAAATATATATATGCGTATGCGTGAATTTAATAGGAAAAGAGGTAATTAATATTATTAGTAGAAAGAATGCGTTAGATGGAATATCCGGACGGAGGACCACACTTGGAAATGCACTTACCTTGAACTCTTGTTGGTAGGTAGGCGCTGCTCCCAGCTTTGCGTTCGGGGTCTTGATTCACGACCGCGAAATATGCACACAGGAGTTATAACCGTAACTCTCGAGACTGTGGCTGATGATAAGCGATGTAGCGCGATATGATGGGTAATCACAGCGGCCGATAGCGGAGCGGAGCGTTAAGAGACGGGTGCGTGCGTATCTTCCAATAGCTATGGCGGAATGTGAATGTAGGAAGCGGGCGGGATAGTGTTGCCATAGACAATACATAAAAGTAAGATGCGTTTAGTGCGTGAGTGTTGACATATAATAATTATAATAAATACCATTAAATACATAAACTAAAAAATATGTATGCGTCGGTACTGGCGCATCCACACATGATACATAAGATCGTACGGAAAAAAAACAACCTGTTAACATAAATAAGTCGGTCGGTCTTGACCGCGCACAGTATCACTTAAGTTCTTGTGCTAAACCTTAACAGATCATTACCAATATATTAATTTCATATTGATAATTAAATATAAAATATAAATATAAAATCATAACAATGTTTTCAATTTATGGTTTTGTGATTTTTACACTAGTTTTTGTAACAAATTGCGATGAAGATTTTTTGCGTAAGTTATTTTCTTTTATTTAAATTATAATAAATAAACATTATAAAAGGAAACAAAGGATAATAAAATATTTTTCTAACCCACAAAAATCGATGTAAGAGTATTCATAGGTACTCGATCGGGTCACTGTCACTACTATCGCTACAAAATCTCTTATTAGGGAAGGATTTTTTGAACCCCCTACGAAAAACGAGGTGTTATGAGTTTAACCTGTTTATCTGTGTGTCTTATCTGTGGCATTATAGCGGCTAGTCCAACGGATGGACCAATTTTGATGCGATTTCTTTCCAAGAGGGTGCCAATGGAATACATAAAACTAGTCGGTCTTTTGCAAAATATTTATGCGGTATTTACTTTATCAAAAGTCGATTTGACCGAGATGGTTTTTAGCTATAAATTTGGAATATCATCATCTCCCTTCCTAAGTAATAAAAGTATTATACCACTGGTACTCAATTAGTCTGCGGAATACCTAACTCCATAGAAAATTACAGATAAATAATGTACCATATTTGGACTTACAGGAATAGTCTCAGGATCGGATTTTAAATTTTATGTCAAAAGTTTTTTCGTAGTTTTTTTTTGTTAATATTTTATTCCATGCTTACGTACATGGCGGTGATTAACACAAAATAATTATCTCCTTACGCGTATGAACAAAGAAGTTTTTTTTTTATTTTTACAACACACCACTTGTCACACTACCCTATTAGCACCTAGAAGTAATTTTTGACACATGCTTAAGCGTCGATAATTCGATATAATTTATCTACCACCTGTCAGATTTTATTTCGTAGTAATCGAGCAATTTATTACATAAAGAAAAAGTCTTCATGATACAAATTAGTAAATTCTATAACTGTTGCTTGCATAGATTTAGAATTTTTCGCTGCTTGTGATATTATGAAGGACCACAGGGGCAACATTTACATTTTTGAATTGCAGTTCATGGTCACGAATATTTTAACAAGACTGACAACAGTTTGGATAATATGTCAATAATAATCTACTCTGTCTGTCTGTCTGTTACGTTTTCACGCCTAAACCGCTGAATCTATTTTTTAATAAATTAAATTTGGTATAGAGATAGTTTGAATCCAAGGAAAGCTCAAAAGGAGGAACCCGCGGGGCTAGCTACCCCTTTTTAAAACAGTTACGCGAACGGGTGGACGTAAAAAATAATACCTACAGATGAAGTCTATATGGAGAAGTGCAGAATGATATGTATAATTAAAAATCAATAACAAATAAGTACATTAAAATAATTACATTAAACATTGCGCATACTACTGCTAGATGGATTCACACATACATACACTTACTTATTTCAATCTAGGTATACAAATCGAAACGTCATTATTTAGTTCATATTTGGTAACATGGTTTCAGAGGTACACCTGAAACCATGTTACAATAGAATCATTCTAAAATTTGATGCTATTTATGACTCTAGTATCGAGTAGTACGTCTTTTTTTTAACGTGAGGGAAAATTCTGCATAGATGCTATGCCGGACTCCTACCGACTAAAAAACCTCACGTATCCTGCCCAACAGCCTACGGTTGTGAGCTCTGGGTAAGCCCTCGGAAGGATACCCCAGGACTCCCAACAGACCTACGGCTACCACTGCGGCCTCACCTAGGGGGTCGAGTAATACGTCTTAATCTATACTTCTATACTAATATTATAAAGAGGAAAGATTTGTTTTTTTGTCTGTTTGTTTGTTTGTTTGTTTGTAACGAATAGGCTCTGGAACTACTGGACCGATGTGAAAAATTCTTTCACTGTTGGAAAGCTACACTCTTTGCGGTGAACATAGGCTATATTTTATTCCCGTATTCCCTCGGGAACGGGAACTACGCGGGTGAAACCGCGTGACGTCCGCTAGTAAGAACATAAACAGAACAGAATACCACGTAGGTGAAGCACTGGGCTCCATGTATTTATTTATTTATCATCTCGCTACTGATAATAAGCAGGCTAGTAGTAATCATTGTTCTTGTAAGTCAATACAAAGGTTTGTTCTTAGCAAATGGCAATTAAATTACCTACACAGTTTATAATCACACAAATTGTTATGACAATACAATAACCGGTGAGGTATATTCCATTGTGTAAATAAGACATTTTGCGTTTTGTACATTCTGTTACGGAGGGTTTGTTTCCCTTTACCTTTTCGATTGACGGATGCTCTTGAATTTATTTTATTTTGTCCTTATTATAATTGTTATTAATATCAAAATTTTCATTTGATTTATCTACGACATTATTAGGTCTACATTTTATAACGGTAGGACTATTGGGAAAAAAATATAACAGGCAAGTCTAACTATCAGTAAGTCTAATGGGATAAATATATCCAATAGTACTACTGGTAAGACTATACAGTAGGACTACTGGGAATAGGTCGAAAATATCTTAGTCGAAGTAATGAGTAGACGGTTACCTATCATAATAACTAAAGTTGTTTCAACTATTTTCAAAACAACTACGGTTGATTCGCCTATGTTCATTTCGCATATTGGTCGACTCGACTATTCGTAAATTCACATAATTTCGAATAAACTATAATTATTTGAACTAATGGACGATTAATATTTAATGTTCATTTAAAATATTGGACATGTTGACTACGTTTGAAATACCTAATGCTAAAGACGATTATTTATGTTCCCGATTCCACCGGTTTTTTTAATAAAGTATAATCAAGTCTAACTACCGAAAATATTATTTCCAAGTGAGTGGAAGGCAAACTACAAAACAAAAAAATAACCACGAAGGCTAAGGCGAGAGCTCCGCTCCGCTTCGCTCCCGCCTTAGGCCGCGTTTCCACTGACGCGGAGCTGGGCGGAGAGGAGCGGAGAAGAGCGGTGAAAAGTGGTCAGTGTTTCCACTGAAGCGGAGCTGGGCGGAGAGGAGCGGTGAAGAGCGGTGAAAAGTGGTCAGTTTTTTCACTGAAGCGGAGCGGAGTGGAGCGTGGCGGAGTGGAGCGGAGCGGAGTGGAGCGTAGCGGAGTGGAGCGGAGCGGAGCATACTTTAGTAATCGCGCATTTTTTCGCTCAGTTACACTCAATCTCTCTGAAAGACTATCTCAAATAGAAAAACCGGCCAAGTGCGAGTCGGCCTCGCCCATGAAGGGTTCCGTAGCAGCAAGTACCTACCATAGTATAAAAGTTCTTGTAGTTCGTTGTAACTTTGATTGATGTTTTAACACGTTCGCTGTGGTAGTGATTTTTTTTAGGTGAAAATGACGTTTAAAAAAACTGCTTACTAGATCTCGTTTATACCAATTTTCGTTGGAAGTTTTTACGGCAATGTACTTTATATATTTTTTTAGATTTATCATTATCTTAGTTTAGAAGTTAGAGGAAGTTTGGAGTTTGGAAGTGCTCTTGCGCAAACTATTCAATTTAGAACAAAATTATGTTAGAAACCTCAATAGCATTTTAGAAGACCTGTCTATAGATACCGCACACGTATTAATGAAAAAAAACCCAAAAATTTACTGCTTTTTTCTAGTGTTATGTGAAAATCTTAATACGGTTCACAGAATACATCTACTTACCAAGTTTCAATAGCATAGGTCTTATAGTTTCGGAGAAAAGTGGCTGTGACGTACGGACGGACAGACAGAAAGACAGACAGACATGACGAGTCTATAAGGGTTCCGGTTTTTGCCATTTGGCTACGGAACCCTAAAAAGCAATATTTCATATCTTTCTCTACTTGAAGACGAAGATAACGAATCCCCCACGCATCCCGCTCCGCTCTCCCTCGCTGTCCTCCGCACGGCACCGGCGCGCTGTCCTCCGCACGGCACCGCCGCGCTGTCCTCCGCACGGCACCGCCGCGCTGTCCTCCGCACGGCACCGCCCCGCTGTCCTCCGCACGGCACCGCCCCGCTGTCCTCCGCACCCCATCGCCTCGCTGTATTTTAACTATGCATATCCGCTCAGCTCTGCTCCACTCCGCTCGTGCTGATTCCATTGAAGCGGAGCGGAGATTTCGAGCATAGTGATTGGTCAATTCGTGCACCGCTAAGCTCCTCTCCGCCCCGCTCCGCGTCAGTGGAAACCCGGCCTTAGCCTTCTAACCTAACCTATCCGAGTCGGGGTACTCTGAGTCAGGGTGTTAACCATTCACTTATAATGGTTAACACCTCGACTCGGATAGGTTAGGTTAGAAGGTTAAGGCGGGAGCGAAGCGGAGCGTAGCTCCCGCCTCAGCCTTCGTGGTTATTTTTTTTGTTTTATAGATTTTAAACTTATGCATTATGATACGTACCCCTGAGTACTGAGACTCGTAATCGTACAATAAACTCGTAGGCGAATTGATTATTATGTATTTCATACATAGTTCAATCAATCTTAGCACAGTTAATTGTAGTTGAATAAATGGTAGGTGAATCGTCCATTATTTGTTTTGACCAGTAGTTATAACAAAAATAGGTGAAACGATCTTTAGGTGTTTTAATCAGTAGTTATTTTGACCGTAGTTGTTTTGAAAATAGTTGAAAGAACTTTAGTTATTATGATAGGTAACCGAGTAGACTGATGCATGACGCTAATCGGTTGAAACAAGACAGGAGATATACATTTTAGAGGGTTACCTATCATAATAACTAAAGTTGTATCAACTATTTTCAAAACAACTACGGTTGATTCACCTATGTTCATTACGCATATTGGTCGACTCGACTACTCGTTAATTCACATAATTTCGAATAAACTATAATTATTTGAACTAATGGACGATTAATATAATGTTCATTTAAGATATTGGACATGTTGACTACGTTTGAAATACCTAATGTACGAAGGGTGAATGTCGTTTCCACCCGTTCCTGTTTTAACCCGAAAACTTATCATTAAAGACGATTATTTATGTTCCCGATTCCACCCGTTTTTTTAATAAAGTATAGTCAAGTCTAACTACCGAAAATATTATTTCCAAGTGAGTGGAAGGCAAACTACAAAACAAAAAAAATAACCACGAAGGCTGAGGCGGGAGCTCCGCTCCGCTTCGCTCCGCTTCGCTCCCGCCTTGACCTTCTAACCTAACCTATCCGAGTCGGGGTACTCTGAGTCGGGGTGTTAACCATTCACTTATAATGGTTCACACCTCGACTCGGATAGGTTAGGTTAGAAGGCTAAGGCGGGCCCGCCTTAGCCTTCGTGGTTATTTTTTTGTTTTGTAGTTTGCCTTCCACTCACTTGGAAATAATATTTTCGGTAGTTAGACTTGACCGTACTTTATTAAAAAAACTTAAACAGTGAATTTTCGGATATTTGAAATTCTGAATAATGTTTTTCGGGAAAATAACAGTCATTATGATACGTACCCCTGAGTACCTACTGAGACTCGTAATCGTACAATAAACTCGTAGGCGAATTGATTATGATGTATTTCATACATAGTTCAATCAATCTTAGCTAAGTTAATTGTAGTTGAATTAATCGTAGGTGAATCGTCCAATATTTGTTTCGACCAGTAGTTATAACAAAAATAGGTGAAACGATCTTTAGGTGTTTTAATCAGTAGTTATTTTGACCGTAGTTGTATTGAAAATAGTTGAAACAACTTTAGTTATTATGATAGGTAACCTTTTAGAGTGCAATTAACAGAGAGATGCGATCGGTTTTTGTGTGTTTTTAACGAAACAAATTAATTATAAAAGAACTACTATAAATTAAATTACTATAATCATTAGGAAAAATGGTTACAGTAAATGAACATTTTACTATTGTCTTTATTATAAGCAAAAAAATATTGTAAAACGAACTTCAAAGTCATGAGATCCAGCTTCAAATTTCACGAAAACGATGTACCTATTTTCAACAAAAAAAAAACAATGAAGTATTTTATCAGTAATCGTGTTTTTGGTGTAGAGCATTTTTAATTCATGAACTGAAGGTAGATACTTGTGTTCATAACGTTAATTCATTAGATCTCACGAGTCCTGAGCTCCAAATCAAGATAATAGTCCATTTAGCGCCACATGGACCCTTAAGAACATCCTAATCAGTTTGGTATACCTAGGTAAATACATCAAATGATTTTCTTATCGCGGTCCATCACTATTCGTTTGGCAGGTTCATGGTAAATAGATATAATATCACTGTCACGAGTCCTGGGGTCTTTCATGGTCAGGTCTTTCATTTATTTCCTATGACACCCCAAGGATGGTTGGTCGTTGGTTATTTTTCAGGGGTTTTTTTTTACGTAAGAGAAAATCCTCAGAGGATCTTATGCCCGACTCTTACCGACTAAAAAACCTCACGTAACGCCCAACAGCCTGTGGTTGGGAGCCCCGGGTAAGCCCTCGGAAGGATGTCCCGGGACTCACAACAGACTTACAGCCGCCACTGTGGCCTCGCCCAGGGGGTGGTTCGGGTGCTATCTCGCGTCTTTGGGGGGTTTCGGGTGTTATCCCGCTTCTAAGGGGGGGGCATGTGCTCACGTCACGCTGCCGTTATGGGCCTGCTTCTGTAAGGACGGTGAGCGACCCTCTCACCGTCCTCAGACCCTCGGTCATGGAGGCCGATAGTCCTCGGCGAAGATTATTTTTCAGGGGTGCCATGGGTCTGGAATGATATTGTCAAGATTTACATACATACATAATAGTCACGCCCACATTTCACCTTATAGTTTCATGTCCCACGTAATAGGTGGTGAGCCTATTGCCGTGTTGAAATGAACAGGCGCAGGTTCTGGCAACCTGCAGTTGAAATTTTTCAAGAAGTCTTAATGGCCTTGAACTTGACTTAACGATTGTCATTTTACTTACAACCGGGTTTCATTCGAGTTGATTCCTTCTCTACGCAATGAATCGTTTTGCGAAAGCGTACCCTTACTCGCCTCTTGCGACATCCTTGGGATGAATTGTGGTGGCGACATTTTGTTGTATTTCCCATTGTACACGGGACCCCGTCGTCACACGGGGGTGTCAAGATTTGTAGGATAATATAAGTACTACATATTTTGCCTGGTCACAGATAACTAAGTGACTACGGTATGCAATAGTCACTTACTGAGCTACACAATCAAGACAAGCGATTTCAAATCAACGATCATTATAATGCGTGTGGTGTGGTTTGAAAATTTTAATCAGAATCTCAAAAACAACAAATCTCATTTGGAAAATCAGTTTATTGGGGTAGGTTGTAAGCTATGTTTATCATCACGATAAGATCCGAGGAAGCGAAGCAGTAATCATCTAAACAAATAATAATATGATAGAAAAGTTAAAACTGTACATTGGAAATATTTAAAAAAAAATACTCGCTGGGTGTTCAACCGATACCGAAGCCGTAAATATATTGTTAGAAAAATTTTTGTCTGTTTGTCTGTTTGCTTTGCTTTGTCCGGAAGGATCTCGAAAAGTACTCAATAGATTTGATTCAAATTTTGCAGAAATATTAACAAGGGTCTTCAAATAGGCTATATGTATATTATTGCGCTACATATCCTAGGCGTTAAGCAGAGAGCAATCAAATAGTTATTATAACATAATTTTCACGCGTACGAAGTCGCAAGCAACAGCTAGTACCAAAATGACGACAGAGTAGTAGACTTTCATTAAATATTGTAAAACTAGCGAACATCACGCGGTTTCAACCGCGTCGCTCCTGTTCCCGTGGGAATACGGGAATAAAATATAGCCAATAACCGGGGGGATAGTGCAACTTCCAAAGGGTGAAAGAATTTTTCAAATCGGTTAAGTAATTTCGAAGCCTATTCGATACAAACAAACAATGAAATCTTTCCTTTTTATAATATTGGTAATTATTTATAGGTTAAAGGGATCCATCATAGGTGAAGCGCTCGTGGCCGCGCGGACTCAGTGTTCTGTAAACGATCACTGCAGTAAGCAACTTTCACTATGGCCGTTCATGGATGGGTGACCATCCATGTGATCACTTTGTGACATTTATTTGAGCGTTTCCATGCTTCAGAAGGCACGTTAAGCCGTTGGTCCCGGTTGGCAGTAAAATGGCAGTCGTTAAGCTAAGTTGAAGGCTTTATTTCAACAGCAGGCAATCACAACCTGCGCCTGTCCATTTAAACACGGCAATACGGCTCACCACCTATTACGTGGGACAAATTATACAAAGGTGAAATGTGGGCATGTAATATGCCTCTGCCTACCCCTTCGGGGATAAAGGCGTGAACATACGATGATGATAAAGGGATCCAACGAGGATTCAAAGTATGTCACGGGTGAGGTCGTAGGGCAAAGTTAAATCTATAAAAGGCAGTCGCTAGTTCAATCACCGCAATATTAATAAGGGCCGACTGCACGTAATGCATAGTAATAGAAGTTACCAATGAATTACAAGTTGCAGTAATCAGGGCTGCCACGCGCTATACGATTAGCATTCAAGATTGACGGGTAATATTTAAACCTCACCCAATAAGCTATCAATCTTACTAATATTGTAAATGCGAAAGTTTGTGAGTGTGGATGTTTGTTACTCTTTCACGCTTTAACGGCTGAACGGATCTGGTTGAAATTCGGTACAGGGGTAGATATAGGTCTGGAATAAGACATAGACTCCTTTTTATCCCGGGAATGAGTTCCCACGGGAAGCGGAAACGGGAACAAAACTTGGTGCGGGCGAAGCTGCGGGCGTCAGCTAGTATGATATACTCTCAATACAAGAATTAACATACCTAATTTTTATCCTTCTAATTAAACATAATTGGAGATCTTATCCTACTGCCATTAAGGTGTACCTACCAATTAGTATTATGAAAGAACGGTTTAGTCTTAGATTATAGAGTCTATATTTTTAGGGTTTAGTATTGATTCTGATAGAATCGGTTTAGTCTTAGATTATAGATTAGATTAGATTATAGAGTCTATATTCTAAGGGTTTAGTTTTAATTCTGATAGAATCGTTATCTCTATTTTTTGAGTCAGTTGAAAATCTATTTTGAACCTATATTTGCATAAGATGTATGAAAATTTGTATAAAAATATCTCAATCACTTGCATTGCTGACAACCCTAAGTTGAAATTTAAATTACTATTTCTAATACAGTCTATAAATTTTTTATACGTTATGCTAAAGGCTGACACATAAAAAACTTTTGTTTATTATTTTAGCCTTATTATATAGAGGAAAACTTATTTACTGCCTTCCGACTTTGGGTTTAAAGTTGTATTAACAAAAAGTTTGTAGTAAATTTGGAGATAATCTCAAATATGTTTTCTTAAGATGCTCTTCATAATTTAATTTTAGATTCAAAGTCATAACTGCAATAATACGTTAGTCTTTTTTTAATCAAGGATTAGACTTACTCTTTAATCAAAAGACTCAATGATTCGTTTCAGAATATCAATAATATCAAACATCAAATAAATTGGATATGTAGACCCGGATTTGTGGTCTGAGGGTCAAAAACGGCAGTTTTTGCTTTTTACGGTCATTGAACTTACGAAACTTGTATGGACAACTACAAGATACACTCGCGTTCAATCAACCTGTCGCCTCTGCAACACTAATTTAACCAAAAATGTCATTTCACTGTTTTCCTTGTTACCTTAACCGGTTACCAGTTATTACCTGTAGATCTGATGCATATAATGAATGTATCATCGATATTTGATTTGTCAACATACCTACCTATAGGTACATTTGCAAATATTTGTGGAATTTTGAAGAACTTTTTCTTAGCGAATTTTACTGAATGAATTGCAAGTATCATACCTATATGAATAGGGAATATGAATTATATGATAGAGTCGCTTGGTAATTCTATTGATTTGGAACTTAGATCAAGAATAACAACTCTTGATCTAAGATTTGGAACCAAATAAAGAAAGATAATAAAATAAAGATAATACCTATTAGTCACTGAACCAACGATAATAGTACTACGAAATACATCAATACAGACAATCAGATTAATTACACTTTGAATTTGTTTTCTAAGAGCTGTCAATTCTAATTTCAAAGACCTCCAGTCAGTCTCCATTACGGTTATATAAGCCTTCCCAATCCCGACCGATTAATTTGGCCTATTTGTTGACCTTAGTCAACTCACCACTAATAAAAGTTCTCTACAAATTTATATCGATAAATAAAATAAAATTATAACCCTATCCATTTTACTACTTTCCCCTTTTCAAAACTATACCCACTCTCTCTTCTCTCTTGTTCGTATTCCCATTTTTAGAGATACGCCGTTAACTAATTCTTGCTAATTCTAACACTGTAGCATGTCGACTGTCGTCCTTTTTCAAAACATAAAATCGAAAAATTGTCTATAAGACCGAAAAATTGTGTCATACTCAAAGACGTATTATAATATAGACACGTCATGTACGAACATCACGGCTTTCAAAAACGGCTAATATTTTATACATTCAAAAAAAGAATTTCTATGAAATTATCTATGATAGATGTATGGAAATTAAGGCAATTGCCTGACTTTTTTGTTGCCATTTTTCAGTGTTGATAACGTATCTATAGTGTTCATATATCATTGGTCATACTTGTCATAACCACAAACTAGTAAATCTATTTTCCACCTTAACGTTGGCAGAATCGTTAGTAAACGACGGGACGGGAAAGAAGAAGAACCTTCCCAAACAAAACGCGGGACTCACCATGATTGTAGACTTTGGCTTGTCAGGGTTCCAATTAGTAATCCATATCCATACCATAATTCCATACGAAAAAAGGGGAGAATGTCTATTCGAAAACGATCTAAGTGAAAGCCTTTAGGCGCGATTGGTCCAATTCGCGATTGGTCCAATTCACCTTTTCGCGATTGTCATATGACATAGTAACATTAGTCTGCTTATGACCTCTTCTGTTTCACAACAGAGACAACCCCGTGCCATTTAAGAAACCGTACAATCGGTGGTGTTATTACTAGATTTTCTTACATAGAGCAACAACATTTCCAATGAAAACGTCACTACAATAATATGAAATCCGCACATAAATTAATCTATCATTCTTTGACGTCATGCTCATATCATAAATAATGTCATTTGTAAGCAATAATACCATATAATTATCTACTTGATGTAAGCACAATACAAATTAATCACTTACTGAGAAACCTTTGTACTTACTTGAGTTTAAACCTAGCCGATGCCCCCTGCTTCTCTCATTTGGATGACCAAAGAATAATGATTTTATGGAAATTCAACCCTGACTATTCTTTAAAGAAAGAATAGTCAAGGTTTGGATTTTTTGAACCAAGGTTCATAACTCTGATTTGACTCAACCGATTGTGATCAACCAAACGTAAGAATTTAAGTTTGACCAAGATATTTCTTATGAAGAATTCGAGTTAAAATTCGTTTAGTAGTTTGTGCGTATAAACAGAAGGAAAAATAGGCAAGAATGACAAAAAATATTTTTCTGTTCAGATTCGTTATTATATCATATTGCATGTATTGTTTTTTTAATAACTCTAATGTACAGACACAACTATTTTACAATTTTATAATAGTACATACCTGCCTACATACAGATACAAAACGTCATCACATAAATCATAACTTCCTTATGGTTTTTGCGCTTACTATACTTTCAATTTAAAAGAACTACCATGTGTAAATAGAATCTCTATACCCGTGACCTCCACTGAAGAAAAAAAATAAAGCATGAAATTCATTAGTTTACGATTTAACTATAGGTAGGTGGAGCCGCTGTCCTTCTCCGCTTGAATGGACTGACTTGGTCAAAGTCAACTGACCGACAAATTACAGAGTAGGTACCTAATTAATTTCTTGTATTTTATTTGTTTATTTGAAGCTTGAGCTATTAACCCGTCAGATTAGGAATCCAAGCCTTTTTTTATAATTCTTCCAAATTTAGATTTTTTTTATGTTCCAAATTTAACTCTTCATTTTCTACGTCTAGTCTAGTAGGTAAGTACAGGCTTTTAGTCAAAGACAGATCTGCCTAAACATGTGAACCGGTGGAAGCGTTATTGAAGCTTCTGGTATGAACTTTGTGAATTAAAATTAAGAGAAGGCACTTAAATAAAACATAATAAATATTCATTAACGATTCATTTCATTCACTGGACATTAAGAAATAATTATAAAGTTGCATCGCGTGCGCCCTTTGACGTACCTATGCGGTCATTTGCTGTACGCAATTACATGCTATTTCGATCATAACTATAAATTAAACATATACATTAGCACACACTATGAGTTAAGGGTAATAAACAACATTGTCTAACAGTTAATATTTATTTTCATCACAGTGTGTGTGTGAATATTGAGAGAGGTTAGCGTTCAGCAGAGGACTGCCACAGGGTAATACAATCAATCCGAAGACATTTCTGCACAAAACAGAATGAGATAGGGCGCTGCACCGCAAATTACATAATACAATCATATTCTTTATGATTTTTATGTATTAGGAGAAAATCTTGCAGCTTATAAAATAGGTAGTTCAATCATGTACCTATCGGTGTCAACAGAGAACAACTCGAAAAAATATACACAAGATTTTTTTTCAGGAAATGGATCCAAAATAACGGAAAAGACGCCCTTAACATGTCCTTATCATATCTTGATGGAAATACTCAATGCCGCTATTTACCTACTATCTCAAATAGAGGAGTTTATCCGCTTTTTAAATATATTTTTATGCTTGTCTGCCATCTTAAAGTAAAAGATAAAATCATGGTTTTTGTATTTATTCCAACACTGCAAAATCGTCTTCAGAATGCTTAGTATCAGAGTGACCTTTAATTGTAAGACCAGGGTCACGGTAACAAAAGGAAGTGTGTTAACTTGAACAACTTGTTAGAGAAAAACAATAGGAACAATTCTGTTGTTAAGAGTCCATATGACGCCCAATAGACTATTACTTTGATCTAGATCTCAGGACTCGTGAAGTCTGCTGAATTAAAATTTCAACACAGACAACTTCAATTCATGAACTAAAAACGCTCTAGGCTCGAAACACGATTAAGTATCTAGGGTCAAGTGTTCAACAATGAAACAGTGGTACACAATAAAACATAGTAATATTTCCAAAACGCGACGTTGGCAGTTAGTGCAATATATCGCGTAAGGACACTCAATAGATACCACCAGCGTATCCCAGTTTGCGGCGGCACCACGTGAGAAAAGACGAGTCTGCGGCTCATTTTTACTATTTTCGTCGAAAATCGAAGTATTTCTGGCTATCTTTAAAGATTTTTCATTATTTAATGGTTAGGAATATTATATTTTTTATGATTATCCTGCATTCTACATGTTTTGTAGATTATTTTGGCATATTTCATTTGTTTCAAAGTTACAATTTTGTGAACATTAATTAAAAGTTAGTTAGATAAACCCTAGGTAGTCAACAATGAAACAGTTTAACAATGGACACAATGAAACACTGTTTTATAGATTTTTATTGGTTGATATTGTGAAACCTTATCTATTAAAATTTGTTTTAATTTTAAGATGGCGCGTAACAAAGCTGTAAAAAGGACGAGGGGCGTATTGCTTACCAAATGGCAAAAATTAACCATATTCGATATTCTGTTAGCTGGAAAATAGCTGGAATCGAATGTTTACGGTCTTATAAATCAGGGCATGCATAACTGTCATTAAAAAAGCCTGAAGCATGCAGCATGGCACGTCGTGCCACTGCATTTAACGTAGAAACGGACTGCTCTTTCTTTAATAACTACCTACATTAAACAAAATTTGAATTAGGCACAGTTTATTTATGGTGTTTCATTGTTGAATATATGGTGTTTCATTGTGTACGCCTATATGGACACAATGACACAAATCCCATTTCTTAGTTTTTATTTCTTTGTCGATTCAAATCACTTTATTTAAAAAAATCTATAAATGACATTCGATACCCAATCATATTGACTACATGCCTGTAAAATTATAGACTTCTATCAGCAAAAACATGAGATGTACGAGGTTATGAACTTTTAGTGTTTCATTGTTGAACACTTGACCCTACTGATAAAATCCTCGATAGATTTTTGTGTTACAAATACCATCGTATATTAACGCCCTTAGCACACCTCCGCCGCGAAACCATGATAGCAGAACCGCAGTAATTCCGCCAAGTTCTGTCACATGTAGGAGGAGCGGAACACTAGCGAAACCGCCTGTTCTAATGCATCGATTTAACTATCTTCTATCTCTTTCACCGCACGGTTTAGCCAATCTGCTCCTACGCCAGTCAAACCTCCGCGCTTCGGCCGCCTTGTTATTGCGGTGCCGCGTTGTCTACGCGCCGGTTTGTCAAAATTGACAGAAATACAGAACGGAACGGCGAAACTAATATTTTTTCAGTAAATGGACGTGAAGTTCACGGAAAAACTACTTGAAGCCATCAGAAATAGACCCTTTATGTATTTATTAAGTCATCCAAATAATAAAAATAATATGATAAAATTGCGATAGCGTCACATTGACTAACTCGTGTCAGGTTCCGTTGCCCAGTTCCGCTGTTCAATCCACACTTGATCACAGCGGAATTCATGCAGCGCTTCCGCTGCTCTGGTTTCGCGGCGGAGATGTGCTCAGGGCGTCATTGTTTTTATAATATAAAATATTTATAAGAAAGACAATAGTAAAATCTTCATTTGCACTAGAACATTTTCTTCATATTGGTTATAGTTTTTTTATAATTAATTAAATTCGTTAATAGCGCACGAAAACTGATCGCATCTCTCTCTTTCTTGCACGCTAAAATGTATATCTTCTATCTTCTTTTAACAATTTGGCGTCTGGTAGGCTCTTAAAAAAGACAAACTTCACATTACTAAAAGGCCATCATCTTCATCGTAAGTTTTTGGATAGGTAATTTTAGTCGATCAATATAATATCTATTAATTACTAGTACTTCTGCAAAGAGTATACCTACGGAGCACAAGAAAAACCGGCCAGGTTCGAGTCTGGCTCGCGCACGCCGGGTTCCGTACCAAAATACGGCAATTAATTACGTTTTTTGTATGGGAGCCCCCTTAAATATTATTATTTTTCTGTTTTAGCGGCAACAAAATACATAATCAGTAAAAACTTCAGCTCTTTAGCTACCACCGTTGATGAGATACAGCCTCGTGACGGACAGGCAAACAGACATGCAAACCATTGTAAAACCAATGAAAATGCGGCGAAATGGTTCCAGTAAAGGATGGTACGGCAGTGTTTGCTTCGCGCTCGCCTTGGCTTGGGGGCACTGCCGTGCCCCCAAATCTAGTTACTGTAGACAGAAAACAGATCCTATTACTACCCCAACCCTAATATCTATGAGGAATCATATTATCCTTTATGTTTCAGTCAAAAATCATCAAGACCCGTCCATAACTAACGCGACAGCAATCTTCACCCCTTTATCTGCCCTATTTTCCCCCTATCAAAAACCTCTAGACATAGTTGTATTTTAAATAAAAAAACACGTGTATCAAATTTGGTGAAAATCGGTAAAGAAATTAATGCGTCCTCTAGACCGGATTTGACATGAGTACATACCTACATATAGACATACGGACAAAAAATTTTTCAATAAAAAATAAAACAAACTTCAAGCAAATCCTGAAAAATAAAATTTACTTAGCACAAAGTAATACGTATTTTGATTTTATCAGATTTTATTCAATATCATATTGAAGTTGGCGCCAAGTAAACCCATAGTTTTATGTAGGTATTATGTTGATGGCACCAACTTCAATATTATATTGAATTAAATATGATAAATCAAAATACATATTACTTTGTGCTAAGTAAATTTTATTTTTCAGGATTTGCTTGAAGTCGGTTTTATTTTTTATTGAAAAATTTTTTTTCATCTTTTTAAGTGACGGTTGAATCGAAAAATATATATATCTAGGTGAAAGTTCTCATCGATACAAATCAATCAAGCCCAAACACAAGGTAGCTGCTGTAAATCGTTAAGGAATTCCCTCGACTGTCTTTCGGTTCCATCATCAGATCGACTCCAGACATTCATTAAATTGTAGTAGGTACCTTTAAGCACTGAATTAAAAAGTTAACAAACGCACTAGTTGTCCCTACAATTTTCGGTGGTTGCCCTCGATTTCTCCTGAATTCCATCATCAGATTCTGACCTGGTGAAATTGGGACCACCTCAGCAGTGAACTCTATCCAACAAAAAGCAGATTTGAAATTCGTCTATAATTGACGAAATATCGGTGAACATAGGTACATAAAACATTGAGAACTTCCTTTTTTTTTCAAGTCGGATCTATCAATCTAAGTGTAAAGTTCTCATCAATACAAATCAATCAAGCCCAAACACAAGGTAACTGCTGTAAATTGTTATGGAATGCCCTCGACTGTCTTTCGACTCTATCATCAGATCGACTCCAGACCTTCATTAAAATGTAGAACATTAAAGCACTTAATTAAAACATTAACAAGCGCACTAGTTGTCCCTACAATTTTCGGTGGTTGCCCTCGTTTTCTCCTGGATCCCATCATCACATACTAACTTGGTGACAATGGGACCATCTCAGAAGTAAACCCTATTCAACAAAAAAAGAAATTTTGAAATCCGTCTATAATTGACGGAAATATCGCTTAACATACATAAAAAAAAATACCTACAGACGAATTGAGAACCTCCTCCTTTTTTTGAAGTCGGTTAAAAAGCAAAATCGTCCATACTGTCGAATCGGTCACTCTCGCTCGATCGGGCAATTGATACTATGCCTCTGCCTACCTCCTCGGAAACTAAGTGCTGTATAAAGTTCCGGTTTAGTAAATTGTTGTCGATTTATCTACTATATAATTATAATTCTCTTTTGAATGACGACTAGTTATATGTAATCATGAAAATAATTTCTTATAAAGAATTCTTCATGTTTTCAATCATTTCTCACACTTATAGGTACGTAATTATAGGTACTTGCGCAATTGTCATGACATGATTAAACTGTTAATTTTACCCGACTGGCCCAGATGCAACGTTAGTCGCCATTAAAAAAAAGACCTATAGGAGGTCACACAGAACAAAATCTCGGCGGCTACTTATCTAATATCTTGAAATATTCTCATTGAGTTAGAATAACTACTGATCTCCCTAAAACTGGGTAGAGCTTCATTAGTCCTCACAGACCTCGAGTCTATAAGGCTCAATCTTCAAATAAAGTGTTAAGAATCTGCCAAAGAACTACAGCATCAACTCATTTTTGAACCAAGTGGTTCTTAAGAGTGTCCACAATGCTCCTAGAAAGAAACTCGACAAATTTCGGCTTCCGAAACAAGCCTAGTACTGAAAAGGTTTCAGCAAAGTGGACCTGAGCTAAACAGTTCTGCAGATTGCTAAGAAACCAAAAGAGTGCGATCATCACTTTTCTGGACTAGGCGAATGCCTTTGTAATTGTATCTGTCAAAACCTGGGTAGATGTTTTGCAGGATGTATTGACTGATGATTTAATGGGATGTTGAGATGTTTGTATGACACCACCAGAGAATCAAAAGAGACGACACAGATGCTCATTTTACTGCACGTAGTGGAGGGGTCTTACAGGGGGCAGTAATAATTTTATTGATTTAATAAATAGTATCTCTTTTATTAGATTTTATTTAATTAACAATAAATTATCAGGGCACTTGGTGTATCTAAAGAAAGAGCCTGGGACCCTGACCAGTCTTGGTCACCAACGCCTGTAGACCCCTGCCTATTTTTGGGGTCCAGAGGGTCAGTGTCCATACCCTACGGGCCTACCTATAGGGCCTTTTCGAATAAAGATACCTCAGAGCAACAGTATTGTTCTGTTATCTGTGAAAGACACATTCAGAATGTCACGAAAAGAGGCATCGGTCGCCTTAGCGCATGGATATAATAAAATTAATTTACCACCGTGATGTTTACTGAAGTGGACTATGAAACTAGTGACTAAAGCAGAGTTGACACGAAGCCAGTACCGCTGGCGCCAGTCCCGCAGACAGGCCAGCGCTGGCCTGGCCCCTGTTGTTTAGACGTGGCCAGTCATTCACAGATTTTTCTTCGGGTGAGCACACGTTTGAAGTTTGAAGTTTAAAAATACGCGGCTAATGCTGTTAAAAAGAAAATGTTTAAGGAACATATTTTCAATACTAGCTGAGCCCGCAACTTCGTTTACGTCACATAAGGTGTATGAAAGGAAAGGTATTTCTTCATAAGAGTCATCAAGCAGCGTCTGAAACTGGCGTGTTGGCTTAATAATAAAAGAGCTTAATGATTAAGACTATTTTTAAACAATTTAGTCCGCGCCGAAGGCGTGGACTGAATTGTTTTAATTGTTTTAGGTTCACTCACATTCAAAGAAACCCCTACAATTAAAATTTTCAAAATATCTGATTCTTAAAAGTGTTATAACTCTTTAATTTCTAAACCGATTTACATAAAACAAACGCTAAATGTTAACTGGAGCAAACCTCAACACAATAAAAAAACCGCATTGCAATCGGTTGAGCGGTTACTGAGATTAGCGTGCACAACCGTACAGACAAACAGATATACAGACATACAGACATACAGACAAACAGACAAAAATTCTAAAAATCATTGTTTTGGGTTCTATTGCGTTCATAAAGCCCCCCTATAATATTTTTTCTTATTTATCTTCCATGTACAGACAGCGACCTGTTACGATTTTATTATATGTATTGATGATTGATTAAGAAAAGAGTTGATTGACATATTAGAAAAAAAAAACCAAACGACTTTGGATAAGAAAATGGTTAAGCAAAAGACCTATAACTGGAGCTTCTGCCTTGTTGCTGAAACAACTTAGATTAGAAGATCCTTCTGAGTACAGGTTGGCGTTGCGAGTTACTGCTGAAAACTTTGATGAGTTACTTTTACGAGCTCGATTCAGCGCCAAGATACTCTGATGAGAGATGCATTACCAGCAAAAGTAAAATTAGAAGTAACGTTATCGTTCTTAGCTACTGGAATGAGTTATCGAAGCCTGAGTCATTTTTAACGTGTTTCCAAACCATCTATTTCACAATTCATACCAGAAGTTTGTCGAACAATTTATGAAGCATAAAACATTTGCGCGCATTTCCGTAATTTTGTAGGCATCGCAACGCTTATCCCACAAGCATTCGTGCTCTCTATATACTTGTACGAATTTAAAAATATCCTCTTCATTAAATTCGCGGCATTTTGTCGCAGAAATTCCATACAAAAACAAGAACGAGGAACACCGTACTGACGTTGTAACCCAGTGATGAACAGTGTTACTCACCAACTAGCGCGAGGTAGCTATGCAGAGAACTCTTTCCCAGGGCGCCTTACTACAGAGATTCCAGTGTGCGTGCAAGGGTAGGCCAGGGCTCTGACGAAAACAGCCAGGTAGGGTGTACACACATATATTTATTAAGTACACAGTACACTACAGAGACATAGGGGGAAGTTATACACTTAGAGACATAAATATCACAGATATACAGAGGAGTAGTACTAATTACTGCACTAGTGTTACAGAGGCGGTCTACAGCTACTTGTTACTAAGTACTTAGGCAGTTACATAGCAAGGTGACAAAATAATGGGGTACTGGCCTGCGGTGCGAGCTGAGAGTGACTGGCTGTTGTTACTGCCAGGTGATGACGGCAGATACCTCTCACATGAGAAGCTCGTGTAGTCCGCACTTCCACGTTGTCGTACCACGTGCAGCCCACTAACTTATAGGTGCGGCACCAAATATCTCAACCGGCAACTAGCCCCGTAGTAAAAAACCCAGTTGTCTGGGTAAAATGCAGCAAATACTCCGTTATAACTTATACCAAACGGTGAGGCACTAATGCCAGAGCTTGTGCGAAAACCTATTCGAGGCACAGCTCACCAAGCCAAAAAAAGAACCGACTACCTCAAAGCAGGTCATATATCTTACTCCAGGAATATTCTCGCAATCTTTAATAAAACCTGTTTCTCATTAATGCAAATCATCGGGGGTGCCACAGACAAAACTCGTCACTTGTGTCAAAGGAAAACCACAGATAAAAAAACCAGCGATGAATTGATTAAGGGCGGCTTTACACATTGTCAAGCCCGAGACCAGATTGCTACACAAAAAATAAATGCTACAACCACCCCCCCCCCCTTAATAGTATTTCCTGCGGATATGACACGCTGGAAATACACAATAAAGAAAACAGAAAAGTACTGACTGATAAACAAAGACAACCAGCTAGGTACTTCAACCCCAAGCTGACTGCTACCATTACAATAACAAAGAAAGATCCTCCTATACACCTAACTAGACACTGACTCATGTACCGGACAGGCTAAGTAACTAGAGTCTAATGCCCTTCATAGAAAACGAATGCTCCCTTTACTCGCTGCTGATACCCTAACAAGCTCTCAGGATATTGTAGAGTACTGAGGAGCGAATGAGAGAAAAACGCTCGGTGCGGTGCATAGAAGAAACTACAACGTGACAATTTGAAGTCACGTACACACATAGAAATACAAACAAAAGATTAAAATAGTCTTACATAATGATCACATAGCACTGGTTTAATAAACTAGAGAAACAGTGCTATGTAGTTACGTTAGGTATTGGAGACGTTGGGTATTGGAGACGGCTCCTCCTGATACTTCAGGATGTCCTTGATATGGTACTCCCCAAGATCCCTACCGTCTAGATCTGACAGCCTATATACTAAAGGGGATCGTTTAGCAGTCACCACACATTTAAGGAACTTAGGGGCTAGCTTAGAAGTGAAGTTCTTGGCCTTGTTTGACAGGTAGAACGTGCGTTTGTAAACTATCTGTCCCACTTTCAGCTCTACATGCCTTTTTCTGAGGTTGTAATACTTTTCATTACGCTGGTGGGCAACATTTAAATGTTTCCTCACCTGGTCGTATATGCGTTGTATTTCTCTCAGCTTGACACCGAAGGCTGATGGATCGTCTACAGAGACCGAAGCAGGGTGGCACGCAATATCTGTCTGCCTGTATAGCACTCCATCTCCAATAAACTCCCTACCATGTACCAAGAAGTAAGGAGTGAAACGAGTTGCTTCCTTAACTGCAGTGTTTAAAGCGCACTGTATCTCAACCAAGAACGAATCCCATGACTTGTGTTGTGACTTCACATAGCATGAGATCGCTTGAACAACATTACGAATAGCTCGTTCCGCCTGATTAGTTTGGGCATGATACCTAGGGTTATAATATATATTAGGTACATTGTATTTAGCTAGCAGATCTTTAAATGGCTTACTCACAAACTGAGGGCCGTTATCCATGTAAATAGTCTTGCAGACTCCGTGCACGAGAAACACACTCTTCTCTATGAACCTCGCGACTACAGCGCCTGTGGCAACCCGAACAGGGCACAACATGACATATTTGCTAAAGTAGTCGGAGACCACGATCAGGTGTACGTTTCTATAGCTCGAAGTGGGAAAGGGACCAAGCAGATCGACAGAGATAGCTTCGAATGGCTTCGAAACACGCTTCGGGCTACCCATTAGGCCGGGACGAGTCGTATTTACGGGTTTGTACTGCTTGCATGTTTCGCAATTCCCAACATATTCTATGACGTCCTCGTACATCTTGGGCCAGTAATAATTCAGGGCTAACCTTTTATGCGTCTTCCAAACGCCACCATGGGCACTAAGTGTGTCATCGTGGTACTTAGAGAGCAGGGGCAAGCGATCCTCCTGAGGTACCACCAGCTTCCAGTCAAAGTCTGAAGTCAAAGAATATTTATTTTTAGTTAACCTATATAAAAGGTTGTCACGAATGTCATAATTTGGTGACTTCCTAGGGTTCTTCCGAACACTATTCATGATTTGGTCATACCACGGGTCTTTAGTGGGTACGGCATCGAGGGAATCAATTTTGATACGAGACAGAGCATCAGGTACAACGTGATCTTTACCTTTTCGATGCTCTATGTCAAAATCGAATTGACTGAGCCTCATGCTCCAACGTGCTAGACGACCCGTGGGATTTTTCAGTTTATGGAACCACAGAAGGGATGAATGATCCGTGACGACCGTACACTTTTGGCCTTCGACGTACTGACGAAATTGTTCCAAGGCGAAAATCACGGTCAAAAGTTCTCGCTCAGTTGTGCTGTAGTTCACCTCGTTCTTGTTGAGAGAACGGCTGCAGTAGGCGATAGGGTGCTCAACACCATCGTGAGTTTGTGTCAGTACAGCAGCAACTGAGTAAGCTGACGCGTCACTAAGAATGCGGAAGGGCAGCTCAAAGTTAGGCATTTTTAATATAGGGGCAGAGACCAAGGCTGACTTTAGCAGGTTAAAGGCCTGTTCAGCCTCAGGGGTCCATTCAAACTTAAAGTTTTTAGATGTCAGTTTGCACAGAGGTTTACTAATCTTAGAGAAGTTGTTAACAAAGCGACGATACCAGCCGGCCATTCCCAGAAATCTCTTAACCTCCTTAGGGTTAGAAGGGGTGGGATAGTTGAGGATAACCTCAACTTTACCCGGGTCTGTCCGTAGGCCATGTTTGTCCACATAATACCCCAGGTATTTGAGTTCACTCCGACAAAAGTGAGATTTTTTCATGTTGATAGTTAGGTTAGCATCCTTGAGTTGCTGATAGACTCTATGTAAGAGCTCTACATGCTCCTCAAAGGTGCTGGACACACAGACTATGTCGTCCTGAAAGGCAAATACCTTATTGTCGAACTCGGGGCCAAACAGACGGTCCATCAGGCGTTGCATCGTGGCACTAGCCCCGACAAGCCCGAAGCACATCGAATTGTATTGGAATAATCCTCTCCGGGGAACCGTAAAAGCAGTCTTCTCTGCAGACTGGGGTGAGTCAAATGGAATCTGCCAGTAAGCCGCACTCAAATCTACAGAAGTTAAATACTTAGCGTTATTAAGGTGGTCCAAGATTTGATTGATATAGGGTAAGGGGTAGGCGTCACTCTTTGACACAGAGTTCAGCTTGCGAGAGTCCAAGCACAATCTGAGGTCACCGTTTGCCTTCTCCACCATGACCACTGGAGAGTTCCACGCGGACTGAGACGGGGACACTACTCCCATCTCCAGCATTCGGTCCAACTCGGCTTCCAGAGCCTTCTGTTTAAGGGGAGAGAGCGGATAATAACGCTGCTTGATCGGCTTGCTGTCACCAGTGTCAATGACATGATGTACAAGTGAGGTCCGACCTAAACCCACCTTATCAGTGTTCAATGAGTCAAATTTCTCAATGACCCCGTTGATTACACACCTTTGTTTAGCAGTCAAGTTGTTGTAATCCTCGAGGCCACCGTTAAGGGACACAGACTCTATAGGATTATTATCACTAAAACTATCAAGACTAATATTTTGTAAAATTAACTTATCACTTAACTTAAATTGTTGCCAGAAATCCACACCAAATATCATGGAGGTGGTTATGCCTGGGACAACATAGAACTTGACAACTCGGACAACCGAATTGTACTCAATTGGCAAAGAGATACAACCCAGACATTGCAAGTGAGAGCTGTCTGCAGTTGTAATACGAAGGATTGATACTCTCAAGATCAAAACCCAGTTCCAAGAAGATGCGGTGCGCTCCCTTACCTAATATAGAGCAGGAGGCACCGGAATCTAGAAGGCCTAAGACATTTAGATTTAAAACCTTAACAACTAGATACGGTCTAATGTCACTATCCCGTTTAGGAAACAGGACCTTATCAGAAATAGACTCAGATACAGAGTAATGCACCGAGTTCCTAACAAGGCCCTGGCCTACGCGTTTTTTGACTTGCTAGTACAGTGTGAGCAGTCTGGGGTCTTGACTCCTTTGAGACCACACCGGAAACACACCAGCTCCCTTGACTGTGTGCAGCTGTATGCAGTGTGGCCGCCCCCGCCGCAACGGAAGCATTTGCGATCGTGGGGGGTAACCGGCGTCTCCACTGCAGACACCTGCTTAGCGGGCTTTTGTACACCTTTGTTCTTAAGCTGGTGTAAGTCAGATGAAATCTCAAACTTGTCAAGAGCAGGCTCATGGAAAGCGTCTGCCCTAGTACGCGCAAGCTCCAAGCGCTTACCCAAACGTCTCAAGTCATCTACAGAGTTGACATCATGCAAGGCCAGTTCCTTCATGTAGTCAGGTCTAATGTTGTGCATGAGAATGTCCAGCTGTTCCTCACTGGGCATCTTACATGACAACCTTGAGAACATGGCTTGCATTGTACATATATAGTTAACCAAGGACTCAGAGCGGGCTTGTGTACGCTGTCTTATCTCGTTCCTGAGGCGGTAATCATAATCAGGAATATCGAAGGTATCTCTAAGCTCACTAATAAGATCCTCATATGAGATGAAGTTAGCTTTGTTTGTACGGAACCAAGACAAAGCCGGTCCATCCAACAGGTCGGAGAAAGCCATAAGGAGTCTAGGCTTAGTAACCTCCCGAGCACATCTAAGTTCCTCTAATCTCTCTAAAAACACACGTACACAAGTAGAACCATCATATTTTAAATTAAATGAGCATAAGTTAGGGGACGTTCTTTATACACTATGTTACATGTAGAACTATTCCTACTTGAACTAGCTCGCACCGAGCGGTCCTCTCTCACTACTGGTGAAGTATATTCCACCTGGTCACGACCCGAAGGATCATCACCATCATCATCCGAACCTTCGGATTCAGAATCACTACTGGGTTCAGCCCTAGCGATGATCTTCACTAGCCTACCACGAATATCCACCAGGTCGGGGCAATCCAGACCACAACGAGCTAACTTACTCAATAAGTAGTTGGCTCTGATAGACACCCTAAGACGACTACCCTTATTAATGAAGATGTCACCTGACTGAATAGCCTCCTCCAGCTCGGAGACCTTTGGAAGGCAGATCGAGAGCTCAGCCGATGCATCAGCGGGTACCGGAGCACTCGCTTTGATGCTACCTCGACGGACGAGTCGGTGTGCCGTTCTTAGCTCACCCCGAATGCCAGACACTGTCGTTTCCGGTTCCACTGAAATTCCCATGTGGGACAGCTCGTTAGCGAGTTCATCCTTTCTTAAATAATTAATATATTTTTTCATCTGTGCCATTATGTAAAAATTTACTTACAACAATTATAAAGATAAAATGGCACAGATAGGGATCAATTACAAAGTAAAAATGTAAATTGAGTTACAACAAAGTGTACTAAGTTAGGTAATTATGTTTCAAATTGACTTTTAGAATTTAACAAAGATTAAGGGTATACTAAGAGAAAAAAGTTTCTAAATTTTCTGATAACACAGTTCAGGTTAATAATTAAATTTCAAGGTATCTACACACCTTCAACAAAGTTTATAATTACACAGAGTGAAATTCACTAAGTTAACACAGAGAGATTCACCAAGCCCACCTTACAAGGTGAAGCTATAGAACAACATGTACCATATATTAATCTACACTAATATTATAACAAATATATGTGTGCACCATAAAAAAAAGAAAAAAGAAACACATAAAAGAAAAAACACAATAAGAAAAAGAAGTGGGTATGCCAAATAAAATCAAAAAGTTTTTCCAAAATCACAGCTATTTCTAAATTTTAGAATTTAGAATTTTGTGTCTTTTCCAGCCAAAGATGTAGGTAGCTGGAAGAAGACGAAAGGGATAATTTTGTGCTTAGCTGTTAGCACCACCAATTAACGTCCTGGAACGTCTCGGACGAGACACCAGGATGGTTTCGCCAGAGGTAACCACATATGCACACACACTAGACTGAGGCTACCACAGAGTAGAGCCAGAGATTTGCCACTACGTTGGGAGCCAATTTGTAACCCAGTGATGAACAGTGTTACTCACCAACTAGCGCGAGGTAGCTATGCAGAGAACTCTTTCCCAGGGCGCCTTACTACAGAGATTCCAGTGTGCGTGCAAGGGTAGGCCAGGGCTCTGACGAAAACAGCCAGGTAGGGTGTACACACATATATTTATTAAGTACACAGTACACTACAGAGACATAGGGGGAAGTTATACACTTAGAGACATAAATATCACAGATATACAGAGGAGTAGTACTAATTACTGCACTAGTGTTACAGAGGCGGTCTACAGCTACTTGTTACTAAGTACTTAGGCAGTTACATAGCAAGGTGACAAAATAATGGGGTACTGGCCTGCGGTGCGAGCTGAGAGTGACTGGCTGTTGTTACTGCCAGGTGATGACGGCAGATACCTCTCACATGAGAAGCTCGTGTAGTCCGCACTTCCACGTTGTCGTACCACGTGCAGCCCACTAACTTATAGGTGCGGCACCAAATATCTCAACCGGCAACTAGCCCCGTAGTAAAAAACCCAGTTGTCTGGGTAAAATGCAGCAAATACTCCGTTATAACTTCTACCAAACGGTGAGGCACTAATGCCAGAGCTTGTGCGAAAACCTATTCGAGGCACAGCTCACCAAGCCAAAAAAAGAACCGACTACCTCAAAGCAGGTCATATATCTTACTCCAGGAATATTCTCGCAATCTTTAATAAAACCTGTTTCTCCTTAATGCAAATCATCGGGGGTGCCACAGACAAAACTTGTCACTTGTGTCAAAGGAAAACCACAGATAAAAAAACCAGCGATGAATTGATTAAGGGCGGCTTTACACATTGTCAAGCCCGAGACCAGATTGCTACACAAAAAATAAATGCTACAACGTTCGCCAGTAACTGGCGAGATGCGTCTACACGTGTCCAAAACGCTGGCGTGGGGGTTGAGGGGTATGCGGGCGGAGGTCACTGGCTAGAAAAATAGACGGGCGTCTATTCTCGCCAGCGTTGGCAGCCAGCGCTGGCCTGGCTTGAAAAACTGTTTACACGAGGCAAATACCAAGCCAGCGCTGGCTGCCAGTGTTATTGGCAGCCAGCGCTGGCTTCGTGTAAACTTACCTGATTTCTATAACTAACAAAAAAGCCGTGAGATCGTTCTCACCAGACTGCCCCTCTCTAACACGTTTATTGTGAAAGTCAAAGTTCAATCCGATTGACGTTGTAATTTTTGTTTTATTTCAAACTTTGAACAGATGATCCACGTGACCTAGTGACGTAGTTTAATGACGAGTCTGACTGAAGACAGAGTCACAGCTACAGACAAAGTCTCGCCATAAGCCCCTCTGCACTCTATTTTATAGAGAGGGGCTAAAAGATGAAATGAAACACAAAATTTCCTAATTTTGTAATTAATTTAATAAAAAGGCAGGACGTTAAACAAAAAGGAAGAGGTTTTTGATGTCTAGTGCTCTTTTCATTACCTGCCAATTTAATTATAATTTGTATAAATTGTATACATTAATTATAATTTTAAAAATAAAACAATAAAAACACAGAAGTTATTTAGGATATTTTTAGCGAAATCGAAATATCCCAAAAAAATTATGAATGCAGTGTGAGTAGGTGCGGATGAATCTATGGATCGATGTTTGTAACTCTTTTACGGCTCGGACGGCTGAACTGAAAATGTAAATTCACACTTTCAATTCGTAAAGTCTATACTGGATAACTGGATAATACATAGGCTTGCCATTTATCAACTACTAGATAAAACATATACTGATACTGATAGTTGAAATAGAGTAGGTACCTTATTTAAAAATATATGTTGAATACGGTTACTATTTCCACAAACAGCTCTACACAAATTTGAAAATGCACTGTATTGTCAATTTTAATTGACTATAAACATATCACAGTACTTAACGGCAATTCACATAAAGACTAAAAAACAGAAACACAGTCCTCTTGCAGTCCCCTTTTACCACAAGGAACGTACATGTGAAATTCATTTGATAGTTACATCTACTGAAAACACGAAAATATTACAAAAACGATAGATTTGTAAACGGCGACTGTAAATTAACACTGCTCAACTTGATACCAATCAATCAATAGCCAAATACATCAATCGCAAACAACAAAAACTAATAATGGACCCAGTCAGTCAAATTCGTGTAAAACAGCCATTAATCAACGTAACAAAGAATATCGCCAAATCTTTTGACTTGATTTCTTTTACACGCTTTTATTCGCCTAGCCGAATTTGACCTGAACTTAATGACAAATATCTCAACTTGACGTCGAATGAGTTGAAAGGTGATTTAATATGAATGGCAATATACGTTAGGCACGTGACGTCATTTTAAATCCAAAATAGAAGGCTCCATAAAATAAATAATGAAACCAGAGCTTAGGCATGACTTCAAAAATGTTGGAATTTATGAATTTGTCAAAGTTATATGACAATTTTAACTCGAACGAAGGCACTTTATCTCTATCCATATTTTTTGAAAAATATTATGGTGATCTTGCAAACGTTGAATTTACATACATAGACATTGTCATTGGTCATGCCTTTTATCTCCGAAGGAGTAGGCAGAGGCATGTCATTTCATCTTTATATTTTGTGCCACGTAATAGGTGGTGAGCCGTATTGCCGTGCTGATATCGACAGGCGCAGCTGTTGAAATTTTTAAAACCGACTATAAAAGATAAAGGCCTTAGAAACTTGGCTTAACGACTGCCATTTTACAGGCATTCGGGACCGACGGCTTACCGCGTCTTACGAATCGCATAAATGGCACTAAGTGTCCACGTAATGGTTACCCATCTAAGGACCGGTCATACTAAATGTTGCTTACTGCAGTGTTCGTTCTAAGTCCGCGGGACCACGAACACTTCTGACGTTGAATTTATAATAAAAAAACGTTGAATTCGTTATTTTTACACTAGTTACGAGTTACGAATAGTTATTTTTAACACTTTCATTCTTATTTTGTGGTGGACCGCTCCAAAAAAAACAACTAAGTAATCTCTTTTTGCATTAGTTGTCTTTTTGTAGTAGGATTCTGAATTTAAACTTATGACCTCTTTTACCTTGAAGACGCTACGTAAATAAAACGGCATCAGCATCGCGAGTGTACATCTCTTGTGTTGCACTTGTAGGTATACGTCCATAAATATGCTACCGTTTAAATTTAACGATTCCTTTTTTTGTACAAAGTACTAAACTTATTTCGTTCTGTACTTCCATCGCTTGAAGGTCTATGGAAACGGCATTTTCCATAGACCTTCAAGCTGAGAAGAATACGAAATACATTAGAATGACGTCACACTAACAATATTTTTTAACTATGAAATTATTTGTATTTTTGTTGCTTCGGTTAAGTGAGACGTGATAAGTATAATGATCGTTAAAGCTTGTTGGTTTAGAGGCGATGCTGGTGATTACTACATGACGAATGCTTTGAATTTTTTTTATGAACACATCAAGTATGTAGTGCACATTATCAAGACTGTTAACGAAGAAAATGAGTTATTTTTTTGTATTGGTAATGATGACTCGAGTTTCCGTGTTGAAAAAAAAAGTAAAGTAAAGTATATTTGTGTGATCCACAAATGTTTGTTTCGGAGTTTGGGTGTTTTCCATGTAGATATAATATGTTTGTATTTAGAATATATAAGTATGTTTATCAGTCATCTAGATCCCATAGCACAAGCTTATATTAGCTTAATTTGGGCTGGATGATGTTGTGTGAAAATGTCCACAAATATTTATTTTATTTATTTATTTTAAAGTGATCACTTCATATTGATAGGCGTTTTTGTGTACTGACAAATCATAGCGCCCTCTGTAAGATTGCTGGCCAATTGGCCATAGTTAGATTTATCTAAATCTGACCACCAACACAAAAGATCCGAAGTGTTCAGAGCGATTTTAACGTCAAATACCATACTCAGTTTGAAAGCTGCTGCTGCGTTCTCGGGCACATAGACTACACATTAGTGCACATGTATTAAAAATTACTATTAGGATGTATGTGCCTCGCGTTCCATACTCGATATATGTATTTCTGTATTAGTGAGAAACTAACATCCTAAGGACCACGCTATGAAGATGCATAAGTACATCGATTTGATCAATGAATTAACCAAAAATGGCTATGTGGTTAAATCCTATGCCGTAGATTCTACGGCATAGGATTTACCTGGATAAGGGCTCCTACTTCTACGGCGTAGAAGTAGAAGCCCTTATCTAGGTAAATCCCTGTATAATTTATTGAAAGACCTAGGATGTCAAAGAGCTTCAGTAAGCTTCTTAGTAAAACGAATTATCCATAGAATTGATAGAATTTCACCAAATCTGTTAACCAGATATAGCAGAAATTTTCAGAGCTAGATAGGTAGGTAGGTAGGTGCTTTTTACTCTTAGCCGCCACATACGTATTAGTAGGTAGTACTAGTACTATTAAACACTTACTTGTAAACATGCCTCTAGCATAAACCTCTAGTAAATCAACTGCTAATTAATTTGCGTCACCGGCATACCAAGTGTGTACGTTCGGTAGGCATGACCCATAATATTACTATAATCATGACCATTTACTAAGAAAAATTTGAAATAGGTGCATTTCATTTATCTTAAGTGGACACATTTCGGTTTAAATACTTGCCTCCGATTTATACGAATTAACATTTAATCCTTAAAAATCTACATCAACATTCAATCTATAGCGAAAAATTATTTTAGTCACATCGACTTTGAACAAAAATACGCATCAAAGTTGCTCAATCCGTTGGGCCGCTACGATACCACAGACAGACATAGATACACACTATACACGGTAAACATAACATAGCTATCCCTCGTTAAACTTAAAATTGTAGGCTAGAGACAAAATCTTTGCAGACTAACAAATAATCCCTAAAAAAGGAAGATTTATTATCAAATTAGCAGACATCAAGTGATCGCAGTTATAAAACAATACCTATCATCTGACAAAATTATTGAACCAAGAAAGAAATAAGGACCTCGGTATTCATCCATTTAAAGTCCGACACGTCAAGTATATGCATATGCATATACTACTGGTAATATTGTATTTGTCTCTAGAGCCCCAATAATACGTTCACGGTACGGGTACACGGCAGTTGTGATCTTATCCACGACAAATAATATTAACGAGACACCTATCTATACTCGTATAGCGCGACAGTGCTTAGATATAATGAATGACAAAGTGTTGCCCCTATTTTACGTATCTACACTTTTTCCCGCTTTATATACCAGCTTATCTAAATGTCAGAAAGTTCCGTTTCAACGTGCAAATAGGTATCCAGCTCAATTTTTACTGAGGTCACAAAACGCTACAAAACCATTGATAAGTGCTACTCGTACCTTACCTAAAATCTTCTACTTTACTAACCCATTTGGTTTAAAGGTGGGATTTTAAAGTACTTCACATTAAAGAAACCAGCCAGTTGAGACAGTAATGTGATTGATGATAGAAAAAGAAGACGTCCTATAACCTTGAACCTTCTGAATTACCACTTCACAATACACCTGTGTAACTTTAAACATCAATCTCATAATGAATATTTTTATTTTTCCAGCTCCTTACATAACTCCCTGCGACTTGAAGAAAGACAAATTCGTCGATTGCGTCAAAGAACAAATTGAGAAATCCTTAGCAAATTTTACCAAAGGTATACCTGAAATGGATGTTCCTTCGATAGATCCTGCTAATTTGGATGACATCACTATAGATGGAAGCGGACTAAATCTATCCTTTACAAATCCACTCATGCACGGATTAAGCAAAAGCAAATTAACAAAGCTCGAGTAAGTATAAAAGTATATTTTTATAAGGAAATTTTGTAGGGTCACATATATTTTGAAATCCGTGACGTGAAACAGTATTTGTAATAGCCATCTGTGTGATCGCACGGGGCAAGACGCACGATGTGGTGTAAGTTATACTATCATATCTTTCAATAACTTCTAATGAAATACATGAAAGTATAGAACTATAGACCACGGTCTACATATTCACCTAAGCTTAGAGAATAGATAAGAAGGTAACCTAAGGAAGTAAAAAGTTAGTTTAACGGCTATTGATTGATTGAGGTAACTGATAAAAGCGTTCAAGGACCGCTGTTCGTGGGTCAATCTTCACAATACCTAGTAGCTGCATACTTTGTTTCTTTACGTTAGGTACCATCACTATCAATAGTTCTTGCATGTAACACCACCATGAATCTTTTACATAATACTTTGATCATAATACTATGATTGACACAATGTCAAAGTCGTACATGCTAATATCTATTATGCTTAAACTCTTGATACTCGCTGAACAATAATTTCAATACATAGGTATCAGCCAACTGGCCAACACGCAATTTGTATTGTATGCAAATATTCGCACTGTTTTTTCAGAACGAAATTACGATGCAATAAAATATGAATAATGCAATAGAATAGTTAGAATTCCAATAATTGCAAATCAATGTAAAAAATGTGCAGCGTCATTATTATTAGATAAGTTCTAGGTATGTCGTCCATCCCGGCGACATCCTTCCGAGGGCTTACCCGGTGCTCCCAACCGTAGCCGTTAGGAGTTAGGCATAGAATCCCTGTAGGATTTTCCTCACGTTAAAAAAAGATGTGTCGTCCAAATTATTTATCAATGGTGATATTATTATTTAACTTGATAAGTTGACAGTTTTCAGCTCAGTCTGACCTAAACTAAATAGTATAGTTAAATTAAAGTTTCCAGTCATCGTTTTTATTTCTGGACTTAGTTATTTATAGTTATTAATTCGCATTTAAGAGCAAATACACAAAACACCTTGATACATAGCACTAAACCGCTCTATGGAAAAGATAACAAGTGGTTCCTGCCTGCATATGAAGGTAGCACCAGCACGTAGTAATAGTAGTTCAATGATGACATGAGGGCTCTGTAGTTCGAAAAAAAATAGAGACTCTTCCACCTAAGATTTCTATATCAATATAACGGTCATTCTAAACTGTCGTGTTTGTTTCATCACAAAAGAGCATACGGATTAAATCTAATCTAAAAACAAATTCAGGACTGAATTATTACAATAAAATCACGACTGCTTTACACGCTCTTTTGAGCATCCTACTTCCTACTAATATTATAAATGTGAAAGTTTGTGAAGATGTTTGGATGTTTGTTACTCAATCACGCTCTAACGGCTGAATAGATCTGGCTGAAATTTGGTATAGGGATGGAGTATAGTCTGGAATAACACATAGGCTTTTTATCGCGGGAACGGCAACAAAATTTCACGCGAGCGATGCCGCGCGCATCAGCTAGTACCTAATGAATAAAATTCTACACATTTTTCATTTTTTCTTTCTGTCTCTTATTTGACGTAAAGGAAGTTGCGCAGGTCCGCAAGTAATTTGTCTTTTTCTTTCATTTACCTTTGTTTGCTCGTAGTAAATTCGTTCGAGATTTCCACAATAAACACAAAGTTTATTATTGGAGTCCGAAAATCTGATACTATTTAATAAAATTATTTATTTTTTCAGTGTGAACATCGGTAAATCACAGGAAAATTTCTCCTTGTCATTCAAAGCCAATTTGAATTTAACGGCCAAATATGTCGTTGATGGAAAAATATTAATTTTGTCGATAAAAGGCAATGGCGATGCATTAGTCAGAGCAGGTAAGTGCCTATGATTAGTACAACACTTAATTGCAATTCTGCGGAATGCTATATATTTCTGTGATGCGTGCGTGCGTCCGCAATATTTGGTCGGTATAACCTTTAACAAGAGTGGTCGACATAGCTCGCAGAGTATGCGTGTCGAAGTGGCAGGGGGCTGGCCACATTTGTAGAAGTACTGATGGCCGATAGAGCAAGCGAGTTCTGGAGTGGAGACCGCGACTTGGTAAACGTGGGGTAGAACGCCAGATGAAGCGACGGCCTAAAGATTGTTGCAGGGATTGACTGGATACGCAAAGCGCAGGACCGTGTATAGTGGCGAAATTTAGGAGAGGCCTATGTCCAGAAGTGGACTACTATAGGCTGAATTGATTAATTGATTGATAACCTGTAACTCCCAAAGGGCTTGAAGGATCCCTGTGATAAAGATGTACCTATAATTGTTGGGACATGTCTGAGAAAGAATTTTTATCTCAGATTGTGGGTGTACATTGCCAAACTTTTGCTCGTCGCCCCGCGGACTCAGTGTTCTGTAAACGATCACTGCAGTAAGCAACAGTTACTGTGGCCGGATTTGGATGGGTGACCACCACGTGGACCACTTTGTGACATTTATTTACGAGCGTTTCCGTGCTTCGGAAGGCACGATAAGCCGTTGGTCCCGGTTGTCAGTAAAATGACAGTCGTTAAGCCAAGTTGAAGGCCTTATGGGCGGCTTGAAAAATTTCAACTGTGGGTCGTCACAACCTGCGCCCGGGTCGGCAGCGCGTGTGTAGCACCTCTGGTGTTACAAACGTCTATAGGCTACGGTTACCAACCTTCCGGTGGGCCGTAAGCTTGTCTGCCACCTAAGTAGTATAAAAAAAAAATAAAAAAAAACATCCGCCAAGGGCAGATATACATGAGTGTGAACGGCTTCACGCCCCTCTCTGACCCGACCTAGATATCTATAAAGAACTGCTCGAGTCTCAAGGACTTTAGAGCTGTTTATGTCAGTGCTTTTTTGGTTTAGTCCAAACATGGTTCTCAGGTACTCCCGGTTTCGAAATTCACACCAGAGAGGTGGGTTTAATACAGTCCTAATTCCAACTAATATTATAAATACGTAAGTAACTTTGTATGACTGTTACGCTTTCATGTCTAAACCGCTGAAACGATTTGAATGTTATTTGGTACATTTATAGTTACTTAGAGTCTCTGGGAAGGACATAGGCTGCTTTTCAACCGACTGAGTAAAAAGCGGATAATGATTTTACGCGATAACGACTTCTACGCGAACGAAGCTGCGGGGAAAAAAATCTGATACCAGATTATATTGTATTCTTTGTCAAATATTACATAAGGCTATCTCTTCCAGCCAGAATTTGACAGCCAAGAGTGGGTCCTAATATAAGATTTTTCTGAATTTACCAGTACTGAGCGATTCAACAAATGATTTCTCTGTAGAACCAAAAAACGTGTTACAACCTACCAGCACATGGACAACTTAGGGTTGTATGAGGAGATCCCTCCTCATACAACCCTAAGTTCTTTAACCGGAGCGTGAAGAGGAACATACCAGGGTCGCCGAATTGACGTCCACTGTCATTGGTCACCCTGGTTTCAGTCTCCAAGAAGGAAAAAACCGAACACATATAGAATCATCATTCGTCCGTCCGTCTATCTGTCAAGGTGTATTGTCCCTTGCAGCTGTGAACTTCTAAATTCATGGGGGGAAGCAGTTTCTGTCACAAAAACCTATATTTTGACTTTCTCAAGGGAACCAACATTTATAGAGTACCTACATGCTGTTGACCTGGAACTATAAAAGGCAAGGAATAATAATATCCCGGTGCACTCTTAAGGGCTTCTTTTCAAAACATTTCTCAAATTCTTATGAAGCTCAATACTTTTTTTTATGCAATACTGTACCTACTTAAACTGCTTTAAGCACCTGCATTGTTAAATATTTTCTGGCTTTATAAAACGAAGAAGTCAGTTCCTGTTATCATCCTACCGAAGACCCCGGTTCCATTCGCTAGCCCTCTCTTTGTAGCCCGAGATTTGATCTTCCTATATGTCGTCCTTGGCATTGCTTGTAGTAAGACAACAATATAAATATAAGATAGTAATAATTATGTTTCTCTCTAATTTTTAACAATAAATGTTTTTTTTTACAATATTAATATAATTGCCACCACATTGGCGGATACAGACTAGACTTCTTACATAAATTACTAAATAATCTTGATCTATTGTCAATCACAGATGGTGTTGAAGTGAAAATTGAAAGTAAACTTGTCCACGTGAACGATAGCAACAATCAAGAACACTTTAAGCTGGTTCTTCCTAAGTACAAGTATACTATTGAGAAGACGACATTCGACTTAAAAAATCTTTTCAACGGAAACAAACAATTAGGTAAGTAGAAATAAAAAAATGTCTGTAAGGCAAAAATACTTTATCAGTAGTGATTCACATCAATATTTCAACGAATGAAAATTGAGAATCGCAATTATTTTTTGGGTTTCGCACCCAAAGGGTTAAAACAGGGCCCTATTCATGAGACTTGTCTGTCTGTTTGTCTGTCTGTCTGTCCGTCTCGAGGCTATATCTCGAGAGCCGTCATAGCTAGAGAGCTGAAATTTTCACAGATGATGTATTTCTGTTGCCGCTATAATAACAAATACTAAAATCAGTAAAAAGGGAGGATTTACAGGGGTTCAAAAACCACAAATGTGAGCTTTCGTCGTTTTTTGGTACGGAACTCTCTGTGCGCGAGTCCAACTCGCACTTGGCCGGTTTTTCAACCTTGCAATGCCTTTGTCAGGGTCACTTTCAGATTATCTTTTACATTTACTGATTATGTTTGTGATAGCCATCTATTACTCAAGCCAACGCAACGTAGGTTAGGTTAGTATTTTCATGAAAGACCTAACCTAACCTAAGTTGGATTGGCTTGAGCCTTGCGATACTATCGATAATTTCGAGGTTAATGCCTCGGGAATTATATTATCGTTACTGCAATAGAGGTCTAATCACCGTGATGTACGATGCACTACCGATGAAATAAAACATGGATAATATGAGTCACAAAGATATAATTGATTTGATATTATAATTAACTGCAATCATTCTCAATTCGTTACACATATACCTAGTTCACCGATATCTTAGACATAATAACTAACATGTTGTAAGCATCTTTAATTTATTATTGTAATGTTTTCAGCTGATACTACACTGAAGTTTGCCAATCAAAACTGGGAACAGCTGATGAATGAACTGGCTCCACCCGCCATCAAGCAAATTGTACGCAATGTAGTCAAAGCTATCAATAAGTTCTTTTTAAAGGTTAAAATCACAACGATAGTAAAAGGATATGACGAAGAATTTAAAAAAGAATTAGTATGAATGTATTAAATAATAGGTATACCTATCAATATTTTGTTTGTTCGTATTTGCTGAGTATTCATGTGATTGGAGACCTAGGCTTAGCCTCTCCGTAACTTCGGTAGCTAACGAAATAACAAGGGCTTTGAAAAAATTGCTCTCAAAGATTTTGACAAATGGGATATCATCTATCTAAATCGTCATTTTCCAAAGTATGGGTCCGCGACCAAATATTGAGTGAGCCCTGAAATACAGGACTTTACATCGGCCTCACTCAACCAGACTGAACCTCAGGAATGTCACGAAAATTTTTCGAAGTTTTGTTTTCAAGTTGTCAATTTCTCAGTATTCTTATACCTAGTACAACATAGTACTTTTCACAATGAATGTATGTAAATAAAAAACGATCATGGTATCATTTATTTTATATATTCATGAGTGTACAATAATATCATCACTGGCTCCAATTAAGTGAACTTGGGAAAGCACTCTTAATTATGCTGATATAGGCATAGTTAAATGAATGTTATACGTATGTACTACCCGTTCGCTCTAAGTTTGCCGGTCGTCTCCCATACTACGGCTCTATAGATAGAGCCGTAGTATGGGCACTAGCCTCTACGCCAGCGGCAAACTAAGAGCCAACGGGCTATATGTACATGTACATAATTAATAATTATATGAAGAATATATTTTACAGCAAACATTTTCACATAAATAAGTAAGTACCTACTTATTAATAGTAAAAACGAAAAACTACATTCTGCAGGAAAAGTAACCCATGACCTTTGTCGTTACAAATGAAAAAGAAATGTACAATATCTAAGAACCAGCGAAGTTCCCTATTTGTATTAATCAATCGTGAATGATTGAGATCTATGGTGAATGCCTATTTGATGTAGCATATTATATCACTAACAATGTAGTGATATAATATGCTAGATAGGTATAGGTTATTCTAAGTAAATAAATAATTATGATTTAAAAAAAGTTGTACTTCTTATAAATCCTGACATTTTACACTCTGGTTTATTTCGTCATTCAAAAATATCATATTTTTATTAGTACTTACCTTAAACTACTTTATCATTTTATTCAATTTTGCTCGAGTAGCAATTATAGAACTTAGTGTTATTGTATGCATCTACTTTGACCCAGCGACCTTGCCAAACCATCATCTTGGCAGGCTTTTACGAGTCGATCCAAAGATGGTTGATAGACACTTCCGGATTTGCAATTAAAACTGCATTGGGTCTACTAATGAAGGTGAGAACAATTCATAGGAGGGAAAGTTTTATTTAAAATCTGATAGATAATAATTTTATCAATTTTACTACATAATATGTATGATTCAGATTGCAATGCAGAATTTAATCTGATGTTAAAAACCTACGTTTTAGGAGAAAATAAACATTAACATGCAAGCATGATACAGGTCTGTCGTATTAAATAATAACATGACTCCTTATAATACGCCAAGGATGTCATACAACCTTAAATTGCCGCTTAAGCTGATGTGACCATCTGCGGCCGTAAGTTGAGCTTAAAAGCTAAGTATGTAGGTAAGGTATATTTTGTCTTTTTAACATGCGAAGTGCAAATTGCATTTCTTTTTCGCGCCTATCCGTCTTCTTATATCTATGCTAGTTATTATAAAGTTTTGTTCATAAAAGAAATAACGGAAAGTGAATGTAGATGGACCGACCACCTACAAAAGGCCAAAGACTGCTCTTTGTCCACTAAAATCCATTAAAAAGATACATCATGGATCTTTGTGGACATATCATGTCCACTATAATATCTTAAAGTAGTTTTTATGAAAAATGGATGTTTAGGACATGCGAGTGGAAAAGGATCCATTATAGGTTGTGGTATGCGAAGAACATCTAAAAATTAAAAAGTTTAAGTTATTCTTTGTATAATATATATATATATTTAAAAAGTATATAAGTATTAATATGGTCTGATACTCATAACACAAGCAGCTTATTCCTAGCTTACTTTGGGATCAGATAGCGTTGTGTTAATGTCCATGAATATTTATTTATTTAATTACATAATTTTTAAAACAAATGAAGATCGGTAAAACAAATGAAGATCGGTACGATACGTTAAGGTATTAAAGTGGACATGATATGTCCACAAAGATCCATGATGGATCTTTTTAATGGATTTTAGTGGACAAAAGGACAGTCTGGGACTGGATGCGGAAGGCGCAGGACCGTGTGTTGTGGCGTAAATTAGGAGAGGGCTACATCCAGCAGTAGATTGTCGTAGGAGGTGATTGATTGATTGAGTGTGTAATAGGCTAACGTTACTTCACAACACTAATACTTCTTATAGGAATATCAGTGCTACTCATTGAAGAATCAAATGAAGCATTTCGCTCGCCATCGTCGGTGATCATAGTTGGAGACTCGCTTACTGCATCAGTTCTGCCTGTTTGATTCTCATTGCTATTTCCTGAACTATTACTGCTTCTTGGAGTAGGCGAATCGTTTTGTGCTCTGAAAGCGAATGCTGCAGTGTCACTCATGTTACTTCTTCTCCATGGGACGGGTTTCCCTTTCCTGTACCATACTATTGCAACTAATAGGATTGCCAATCCGCCTATTGCAATTGACATCACTGCTATACCAGCTTGTCTTGCTACATCTGCAATATAATAATTAAGCTTTTAAGTAGAGTAATTGAAGAAACGTTGTCGATAAATAAGATTAGGGCTAAAAGCAAAATTCCTCAATAATTCTACAATTGGTCATGCATTACTGTTTAGAGTTTAGACGAATGACAATTATATATTATGATGATAATGCAAATATAATATATAACTAGTATTCTTTACAGACATGTAAAGGATACTATTATATTATCTTTAGTCAAACTCAAACTCAAAAAAACATTTATTTCGCATAATCCTAATACATAGGCACTTGCGACACGTCAATGAATACAATGCAAATAGTACCACCAGTTCGTAACGCGGCCCGCTTGAGAAGAACTGGCAAGAAACTCGACGGGCTTTTCTTTTTGTGCTCTATTTACAAAATTTAAACTAAAAATCACAAACTATTGCTTGAGAATGCAGTAGAACAAGCAGATCATTTCCAGGCTTCCTTGTCAAGCAAATAATCGTCAATTGAATAGTAGCCCCTGCGGTACAATTTACTTTTTATACACTTTTTAAACTTATTTAAGGGCATACTTTTTATTTCATTTGGAAGCCTGTTATAAAAACGTATACAGTTACCCAGGAAGGAATTACTGACTTTTTTCAGTCTACACTGATGACAAGCAAGGTTATCTTTATGTCGGGTATTTACACTGTGTATATCGCTTAACTTAACGAAACTAGATAGATTCTTTTGCACATACATACGATTTTCAAAAATATATTGTGATGCTACAGTCAGAATATTTACCTCTTTGAATTTTTCGCGCAGAGAGACCCTTGGACCTAATCTATATATGGCTCTTATGGCTCGTTTTTGTAAACAAAGATTGAATTTATATCTGCGGCATTACCCCACAGTAGAATACCGTAAGACATAACACTGTGGAAGTAACTGAAATAAACTATTCTAGCTGTATCTACATCAGTCAAATGCCTAATCTTTTGTACCGCAAATGCTGCTGAACTTAACCTGCCAGCTAGCTTTTCAATATGTGGACCCCACTGCAATCCAGCATCGACCGTCAACCCTAGGAACGCCGTATTATTCACAAGTTCCAACTCTCGGCCATTAAGTTGAACATTGGTTTCTGCCTGTGTTACATTGGGCAAGGTAAATTTAATACATTTAGTTTTGTTATCGTTCAGATTAAGATTATTAGTATTAAACCAATATCTTGAGCCTGTGCGTGTGCTTGTGAACGTGTGCCACCAACATCGACCCTCTGAGTTCTATTGCTCAAATATGAAGTCAGAAGATCGAGAGCCTTGTTCCTTATCCCATAGTGATGCAGTTTCCTGATCAATGTTTCATGTTGAACACAATCAAAAGCCTTTGACAAATCGCAGAACACACCAAGCGCATCATGTTTATCTTCCCAGGCCTCATAAATACTCTTTATCAAATCTACACCAGCATCGGTAGTCGACCGTCCTTTAGTGAAGCCAAACTGTTTAACATGAAATAATTTGTGATTGTTAAAATAGGTCAGCATCTGCTCAAGTATTAATTTTTCAAATATCTTGCTCAAAGTCGGCAATACCGAGACAGGTCTGAAATTACCTGGATCAGAAGCACTGCCAGCCTTGAACAAGGGTATAACTTTACTATGTTTCATTAAATCAGGAAATACACCCCCTGAAACGCAATCGTTAAACACAGCTGCCAAGTGGGGGGCAATGACATCAATGACACTAAAAACAGATTTTACTGATAGCCCCCATAGGTCTGCAGTTTTTTTAACATTAATAGCCTTAAAAGCTTTCAAAATGCCATTACAGTTGACAGCCGTGAATTCGAACGCGTCTTGACAGCTATCTACACATTCTGATAATAATTGCTCAGCGGAAGTGGAAGACGACCAAAGAGTATTCGTTATACCAATAGGTATATTACTGAAAAAAAATTCGAACTCAGTCGCTACTTCCAGATCCCCTGTAACGTGGCGACCGTTTATCTTTAAATGAAAGCTTCGTTCACTTGTTTTAGACCTACCGCATTCAGAATTTATAATGTTCCAGGTAGTTTTAATTACATTTGTCGAAGCTGTAATTTTATTTCTAATGAAATTTGACTTTGCCAAGGAACAGACCTGTCTAAATGTCTTTGAATATTTTATAACATATTCCTGAAAGTCAGGGGTAAATAAGATCGATCGATTTAGTAAATAAGATGGAGAAGAAATCTTTACAAAAACACAGCATATTGGACCTATCACTTCTGCTCATATTGACACAATTATTATGTGGAAAATCTCACAGAAACGCATTTACAATAAAGCAACGAATTTTCATTACAGCACTATTTCCTAGATGTTTACGAACTTGCATATTCCATTTCGCCAAATCGTCAAAATACATTCTAAGATCATATTAAAAGCTTGAACTTACTGCGTCTAGTACGTAGAACAATATTATCCCTAGACTCCTCAATGTGATCATGTACAAGTGCAGCACAGGTCCAATTTCCAATATCTTCAGCGTACACTGGGTTAATTGTCAAAGAACAATCACCATAGTCCAAACTCCTCTCTGGAGTAAAATAAAAGCGGCCAAGGATGGGGCTGAAATAAAATTTACGTAAAATATTAGCCGTAACTTGTACTGAGAAATAATTTTATGACTTTGTCAACTTAGGTCATTATGAAGATATATTATCGTAAGAAAAAAACTATAGCGTCTTTGAGAAAGCTTTTACTAAGGTATGATAATTTGTCTTTTAAATTGACTTTGTAAAGCTACTTTTCAACGTTGGGTATACAGTTTCATATTATAAAATACCGCGGTTCCGTTCTGTAATATAAATTGGTATATTACAGAATGGCACATTCGCTCAGGTGGGCAAGTGTAGTTCTTGACAAGGAAATGGTAGTACAGGCCAGGCACTCCGTCCGTATTTTTTTTAACGTCAGTGCCCTGCCCTGCCCTGCCCTATAAGGAGGACAATGAAGTTTATAAAGTGAGAACAATGAGAACAAGTTACGGATATGCATCTGAATCACTAAAAAGGTTGGTGTGACGTTTATAAAGTGAGAACAATGAGAACAAGTTACGGATATGCATCTGAATCACTAAAAAGGTTGGTGTGCAATTTGAATTAAGAATATTTTCCTCTTTTGTATTGACTGTTGAACCAATTTATTATCACTTGCTTTAAAAGAATATGAAAAATGTGTGAAAACACGAACACCTTATAACCATACCGGACTGTATCAGCAGTTTAGAGCTTGGTCCCACGGCCTTACCTACCTCTAGTTTATATTAAACATTCATAGAAGGAGAGCTCCGCTTACGGACTACCTACTCATGCTGCCGAGGCATGGGCTCGTGTGAGGGTCGCACCTGAACTTGTTGGCACTGGGAATACTCACTAAAACTCCTTGGCAACGTTAGGCCCTAGCAGAGATCTTTGGGACCTTTTAAATCCTACTTATAATATTATAAATGTGAAAGTTTGTGAAGATGTTTGGATGTTAGTTACTCAATCACGCTCTAACAGCTCAACAGATCGAACTGAAACTCAGGGCAGGAATAACACATAGGCTACTTGTCATCCCGAAAATATGTTCCTACGGGAAGGGGGAACGGGTACCGAATTTCACGCAGGCGAAGTCGCGACCATCATCTAGTTAGTTTTATATGAAACGTAACACACGACCAATATTTGAAATAAAAAAACAGTTATAACAGCAATCACCACCTGCGGTGACCAGTACATCTGGTGGGCCGTGTGCTTGTCTGCCACCTTAGTGGTATAAAAAATATCACACGGACACACTTAATTAATAACTATATTATGATATTCAGCAGTACTTAATCGTTTGTTAGTTGAAGGTGGTGTCAAGAGCCGAAGGAACCGACGTGCATGCATGAAAAGAAAAATGAAAGTTTAAGAGGCAAGAGAGGTGTGTATGAACCGTGCCGTGTGGCGCTCGGTTCTTTCTGCCTACCCCGCAAGGGATTTGGCGTGAAGATAGTATAGTATAGCGGTACTTACTTTTCCGATGTCACTTTAGAATTAATACTGATACCAACGAAATTAGGCGATAAAAATCTGCAATAATCAAGAGGTTTGGGTCCATTAGAAGTCTGGCAATATAAGACAGCCTGACTACCCACACTAATATCAATTTCCCTCTTGTATGCCGCTAAAGGTCCAGTGACTCTCACGATGACTTTTTCTGTGATTTCTACACCAAGTTGGTCGCTTGGTCCCATGTGACAAATCCAGTCACCGGCATCATTCTCGAAGACATGAGCAAAGTTTATTCCGCAGTCACCCGTTTGGAGGTTCTGGCCTACGTACCTGGAATATATTCATCTATGTTAAGATTAGAAGAAAGGTTTATTGGGGTCCAGTCCCAATGCGCAAAATTTTTTCAAGAACTTGAAAAAGCGACTCGTAGAGTCGACTGGTGACCCAAAGGCTGGCAGTTTTGTCGCTCAGCGAATAGGTATTGCTATTCAAAGGGGGAGTGCTGCTAGTCTTTTGGGCACAATGCCACGGGGGCCTTATTTAGGTAATAATGTTAATAGGTAGATATGTAATGTTTCTCTGCAATTTTTAACCGACTTCAAAAAAGGAGGAGGTTCTCAATTCGTCTGTATGTATTTTTTTTTATGTATGTTAAGCGATATTTCCGTCAATTATAGACGGATTTCAAAATTTCTTTTTATGTTGAATAGGGTTTACTTCTGAGGTGGTCCCATTTTCACCAAGTCAGGATGTGATGATGGGATCCAGGAGAAAACGAGGGCAACCACCGAAAATTATAGGGACAACTAGTGCGTTTGTTAACTTTTTAATTAAGTGCTTTAATGTTCTACATTTTAATGAAGGTCTGGAGTCGATCTGATGATAGAGTCGAAAGACAGTCGAGGGCATTCCTTAACAATTTACAGCAGTTACCTTGTGTTTGGGCTTGATTGATTTGTATTGATGAGAACTTTACACTTAGATTGATTGATCCGACTTTAAAAAAAAAGGAAGTTCTCAATGTTTTATGTATGTTCACCGATATTTCGTCAATTATAGACGAATTTCAAATCTGCTTTTTTGTTGGATAGAGTTCACTGCTGAAGTGATCCCGATTTCACCAGGTCAGAATCTGATGATGGGATTCAGGAGAAATCGAGGGCAACCACCGATAATTGTAGGGACAACTAGTGCGTTTGTTAACTTTTTAATTCAGTGCTTAAAGGCACTACAATTTAATGAATGTCTGGAGTCGATCTGATGATGGAACCGAGACAGTCGAGGGAATTCCTTAACAATTTACAGCAGCTACCTTGTGTTTGGGCTTGATTGATTTGTACCGATGAGAACTTTCACCTTGATAGATATATTTTTCGATTCACCCGTCACTTAAAATGATGAAAAAAAATTTTTCAATAAAAAATAAAACCGACTTCAAGCAAATCCTGAAAAATAAAATTTACTTAGCACAAAGTAATATGTATTTTGATTTATCATATTTAATTCAATATAATATTGAAGTTGGTGCCATCAATATAATACCTACATAAAACTATGGCTTTAAGTGGCGCCGACTTCAATATGATATTGAATAAAATCTGATAAATGAAAATACATATTTTGTGCTAAGTAAATTTTATTTTTCAGGATTTGCTTGAAGTCGGTTTTATTTTTTATTGAAAAATTTTTTTATTAACAATTTATCGGTTTGCAATTTACGATTTTAGTCATTATGCTGGAAATCGACTTTTGCATGAGAGAATTGTAGACTACAATAATTTATCAATAAACCGGCCAAGTGCGAGTTGGACTCGCCCATGAAGGGTTTCGTAGCAGCAAGTAACATAATATAAAAGTTCTTATAGTGCGTTGTAACTTTGATTGATGTTTTAACACGTTTCTAACCGAAAATTGCGGATTATGACGTATTAAAAAAAAACTACCAGCTCTATCTCGTTCAAACCAATTTTCGTTGGTAGTTTTTATGGCAATGTACATCATATATTCTTTCTAGATTTATCATTCTCTTAGTTTAGAAGTTAGAGGGGGGGGGACACACATTTTTCCACTTTGGAAGTATCTCTTGCGCAAACTATTCACTTTAGAAAAAAATGATGTCAGAAACCTCAATAGCATTTTTGAAGACCTATCTATTGATATGCCACACGTATGGGTAGAATGAAAAAAAAAATTTTGAGTTTCAGTTCTGAGTATGGGGACCCCCAAAATTTACTGCTTTTTTTTCTAGTTTTATATAAGAATCTTAATGCGGTTCACAGAATACATCTAGTTACCAAGTTTCAATAGCGTAGGCCTTATAGTTTCGGAGAAAAGTGGCTGTGACACACGGACGGACAGACAGACAGACAGACAGACATGACGAATCTATAAGGGTTCCGTTTTTGCCATTTGGCTACGAAACCCTAAAAAAGAAGAAAATACTTTCCCTCATTATTTTCAGTAACAAGACAGTCGTTAAGCCAATATGAAGGCTGGCTTATTACGGGCGGCTTGGAAATTTTTAACAGTGGGAAATACAGGTTGAATTTTTGAAAAGGGCTTGGATGGCCAAATCCGAAACTACAAGGAATAGCGAAAATGCTCAAAGGATTCACGAGCCCGGTTTTTTAAGAAACTTAATAACTCATCATTAGATATTTGAAAAACCAATAATACTAGCTGGGAATCGAACACGTTGATTATGAAAAAAAAAACACCCTTTATTATTACACCATACAAATGATACGATAGTGTCGCTGTTAAGGATCAAATCGGCAAAAATGAAAATTTGGAATTTTAATAATATTCATATTTACCCTTACCCCCTTGATTACTTTCTCTGGGGGTATGTCAAAAACGAAATTTACAAAGACACGTAGATACACATAGCAACGCGCGCCTTTACAGATCGCGTTGCTCTATGGACACGTATGAATCGTATGATACAGTTGATGACTTGAAACGTTCTTTGGAGAATATTCTAAACGGAATCAATATCATTATCAATCAGGTTTTAAGTTTCATGAAAATTGGGCTCGTGACTCATTTGAGCTTTTTTCGCTATTCCATAAAGTTTCGGATTTGGCCATCCAATCCCTTTTGAAAAATTCACCTGTACGAGTATATGAATATCCATATAATTATCCGTAGTCCACTAAGACGACTATGGTCCACCCACCTAGTCCACCTAAGTCTTAGGTGAACGAGGTGGGTGGACCACGGGCAATTAAGGGTTGTAACAACCTACACCTATCCATTTCAACACGGCAACAGGCTCACCACCTATTACGTGGAACAAAATAAAGAACTATAAGTGACTATAACGTGAAATGTGGGCCTTTGCCTATCACTTCGGGATTAAGACGTGTTTTATTTTCTACACCTTATTGCCAAGGTATAGGCATACGTAACATGTCCTGGGGTATCCTTCTGAAGGCTTACCCGGGGCTCCCAACCCTAGGCTGTTAGGTAGGATACGTGTGGTTTTTAATTGGTAGGAGTCCGGCATCCGTTTAGGATTTACCTCACGTTAATTAAAAGGCAAACGTACCAGAAAGGACGATCTTCCTCAGGCTGACGCTCCGTAGGACTGAACTGTGAGCCATTAGGATGTTGGAACCAGCAATATGAAAGCGACGCATCAGCTCGGCACATTATTTCAAGGTTGCTGTCTCTCTGCACAAACAACGTTCTTATTTCTTCGTCCTGCGTCTCGGCAGATCGTACAGCACCTTGGACCAAAATAAAAGACAGAGATTTCATCATGAAGACAGCTTGCCAATTAGATGCCTCCCACCATGATTCACTCTCAGTCCACAAGACAGTTGATAGTGGCGAAATTTAAAAATATTAAAAAGTACACAAAAGAACCACCACCAAAATAATAATACAAAAAAGACCGGATAAATGCAAGTCGGACTCGCCCACCAAGAGGGTTCCGTACAATCGTTCTCCCAATCCCGTCCGTATCTCGTGAATGCGTAAAGGTATCGAGTTGAAATGAATAGGTACCATAGATGTCAAGTTAGTACAAATTCTATGGTCCCTTGAAACTGTAAAAAAATCAAACCACTAAAGCAGAAAAAAATTACGTCTGTTTATGTCAGTTTGGATAAAGCACGTACTTTAAAGACTGTTTTTAGATTTGTTCCTATATTTGTGGTATAGGAGGATACTAGTGATACTACTTGCCAAATTTCATGGTTCTGGGTTAACGGAAAGTACCCTATGAATTTTGATTCCCTTGAGAATGTCTAAATACAAGTTTTTGACGACATAATCAGTCGTAACTATTTTCTGCGTTAACTTAGAAGTTTGACTTTTTTATAGCTTCAAGGGACTATAGACCTTAATATATGGTATTGATTTCAATTCGATACCTTCACGCGTTCACGAGATAAAAAATCTTGACAGATAAACGGTCGGACCGACAACAATGTTAATCAATAAGGGTTCCGTTTTGCCTTTAAGGTACGGAACCCTAAAAAATTCAAAATCATACAACAAAATAACGTACATTGGCAAAAATAATAAACAACAGGGAAGAGAGAAAATGAAGTACATACATAGCCCCTTATTTGATGCAATGGCAATGCTGAATACGAATTCAAAACATAAGTTACTCACGTGATCGGTCTCTAGGCTGTACTCGAATAAGCGCTTGCATGGGAGCGCTGTGCCTGAGATTAACCCCACTCCTTTCCTGCAGACCTACAGTGCACCTCCAGGTGACGTAATCAGTTGCATTGGGTCTTTCTATAGTCATTCCACATTGACGCTTAGCAAAACCATCACCAAAATAACTGCAAAATAAAATGGTAAACTGATTCATTTGCTGTAAGTTCAAGTTGGAATATTCCATCTATTTTCGCTCTCGATCTTCTTAAGTCATGCAGATTGTGTAAAAGCATTACTGGCAACGACTGCTAGTGACCACATTATCCCTCACGTAAAACGGTAAGTCATTAAAATAGGGTAAGAATAAAAATGGTCCGAGTATTGAACCCTGCAAGACGCCCATAGTAACTAAATATCCCTCTGAACGTGTACCATTAACATCGACCCTCTGAGTTCTATTGTTCAAATATGAAGTCAGAAGATCGAGAGTCTTCAAAGAAGAGAGATTGAAAGCATTATAACATTCCCTTGGTGGTCAGAATTATCTTAGTAAGTATAATAATATAATACATAACCATACTAACCTACGCAGTCCGTCGCTCAAACCATCCATAATGTTGTAACCAGCTCTAGCTGCATTCTTTTGAAATCGACAAAACGTAATATTTTTATCTGTATGCAAAATATTACAAAATAGATGAATTTTATCATTTTCCTCTCTATAGCCGGAACTCAACTGCTCAGCTGAAAATAGTAGAGTTCCTCTTTAATCACGGCGCTTGCAACAATGCCAAAATATCGGAGACACTCAATAACGCTTAGTAAATATACCGTCAACTCTAATACTAATAGCACAGTATAAATATGGTTGTTTAACCAGTATTGTAGCTCCCTACAAACGGACGAAACGCAAGCTATACCTACGATTCTCGTTCTCGGCAGGCCTTTCAGCACGCTAGCAGCGTCCGCAGTCGCGATTGTGCCGATTAGACGAATGGACGGTGTGTCGTTTTTTAAATAGTAACCGCGCGTGTTTTATTTACTAAAAATACAACTAGAGTCTATTGTGCTTGTTTTGGTTGCATGAATTCGTCAATAACGCACCCAGAGATAACGTTTTTTAGATTACCTGGAAACTCCGAAAGGTAAGACTATAAATTGATTTTACTTAAGTACCTACTAATTGGTACTATACTACTAGTTGACTAAAGTTAAACAAAGTGATTGACACGAGTGAACTAGGTAGTTACATAAAGTAGGTATGTTTGTGTTTAAAACTAGACTTGTGCTTGCTCAGTCAATGAACGGTGCGATCCAATATAGTACAATATCCAAAAAAGAAACTAGTTCAGAACTCTAGTACGTGTAGGTAGTACATTTAGTTCCGTTGTCAGTTCGTAGTTATTTAATTGAGAGCAATGATTTAGGTATGTTTCAAGAGTATTCATTTCTTTGTGGATGACCGATGTTACAGTACTCTTAGCACCGTATGACTGCCTCTGTGGCGCGGTCGGTATTGATACTGCCTGCGGCGCTGGAGGTCGTGGGTTCGATTCCCACCCGAGACAAATATTTGTGTGACCCATAAATGTTTGTCTCAAGAGTCTGGTTGTTTCTATGTATAATATTTATGTATTTAAAAAGTGTATTAGTATTAATATCTGTGGTCTGATACCCATAATACAAGCAGGTTATTCCTAGCTTACTTTGGGATCAGATAGCGTTGTGTGAAATGTCCGTGAATATTTATTAATTTATAAAAAAAAAAAATTGACAGCATTTTTGTTACCTTTGATTTTTATTACACGCATTGAGACAAATATGAACTTCCAAAGTTTAACACAACTTGACAATATACGAAAAGTACCTACTAGTGTACTAGAGACTGACTAGTACTTTCAAATAGAAAAATAGTTTTACTTTTGAAAATCAAAAATTTAACGCAATGATTATAAAGACTAGAATTCCGTGATTCTATCACTGACGAAACATGTGATGAGCCGATTATTATTGTCTACGCCGCTAACTCGTTTTCAAATTTCTACACCCGTCTCACTCAATCGTTAGTAGATAACGGGCGCTGCGCCGCCACGCCACCGCCAGCCGTTGCGGTGATATTATATTATTACTCACAAAGTATTTTTTGTTTAAATAAAAAACCGGCCAAGTGCGAGTTGGACTCGCCCATGAAGGGTTTCGTAGTAGCAAGTAACATAATATAAAAGTTCGTTGTAACTTTGATTGATGTTTTAACACGTTCGCAGTGGTAGTGATTTTTCTAACCAAAAATTGCGGTTTATGACGTATTAAAAAAAAACTACCAGCTCTATCTCATTCAAACCAATTTTCGTTGGTAGTTTTTATGGCAATGTACATCATATATTTTTTTTAGATTTATCATTCTTTTAGTTTAGAAGTTAGAGGGGGGGGGACACACATTTTTCCACTTTGGAAGTGTCTCTTGCGCAAACTATGCATTTCAGAAAAAAATGATGTTAGAAACCTCAATAGCATTTTTGAAGACCTATCTATAGATACCCCACACTTATGGGTTTGATGAAAAAAGAAAATTTGAGTTTCAGTTCTGAGTATGGGGACCCCCAAAATTTACTACTTTTTTTCTAGTTTTTTATAAGAATCCTAATGCGGTTCACAGAATACATCTAGTTACCAAGTTTCAATAGCATAGGCCTTATAGTTTCGGAGAAAAATGGCTGTGACACACGGACGGACAGACAGACAGACAGACAGACAGACAGACAGACAGACAGACAGACATGACGAATCTATAAGGGTTCCGTTTTTGCCATTTGGCTACGAAACCCTAAAAAGGTTCATATTTACTCGAAATGAAAGCCGGTTGTCAGTAAAACAACAATCCTTAATACAAATTGAAGGCCTTGTGGGCGGATTAAAAAAAATCAACTGCATTAGGCTCACTATCTATTACGCGTACGTAAAACTATTAGGTAAAATGTGGGCGTATCCTATGCCTCTGCCTACACCTTCAGGGATAAAGGCGTGACTATATGAATGTATGTATGTACATATTTACAATCGCAATACTAAATAGAAAGTCAAAGTAGGCACATATTATTAAAATGCTGTAATTGGGCAGCCCTATCGCATGCTTACGTACCGCGCGGCTGTAGGCATTTATTTCTAAAATCCGGCCGAGTCAGACTACAGTATACAGTGCTAATAGTCATCGATCTATATTTACTACGTGTAATAGTAGTGTACGAGTAATATTGCTCATTTCGATAAATAAACCAATATTTTCGACATTCTCGCACAACGCTATTATATGCTTGAATGGGATCAAAACAAATAAAGAAAATACATAAGCTGCGCATTTTAAGAAAAAAAAGTCCAAGGAAGTAATGTTTAAAATTCGTCACTGACGGGGTTCCAAGCTTTTTTAAGAGTCTGTATGACGCCAAATAGACTATTACCTTGATCTAAATCTCAGGACTCGTGAGGTCTAATGAATTAAAATTTCAACACAGACAACTTCAGTTCATAAACTAAAAACGCACTAGGCTAAAAACACGATTGCTGATAAAAATCCTCGATAGATTTTTGTGTTGAAAATACCTCGATTTCTTGAAATTTTAACCTAGATCTTATAAGTTTTAAGTTGTTTTTATAATATAAAATATTTATAAGAAAGACAATAGTAAAATCTTCATTTGCACTAGACCACTTTTTTAATATTGGTTATAGTTTTTTTTATAATTAATTTATTTCGTTAAAACGCACAAAAACCGATCGCATCTCTCTCTGTCTTGCACGCTAAAATGTATATCTTCTATCTTCTTTCAACAATTTGGCGTCTGGTAGGCTCTTAAGTGATGGGTGAAGAGATGAGCTCGATTCCTGTCTCCAGGAATTGTTCTATATCAGCCCTCAACCGATGGACATGGAATGGTAGGACAGAAGCTTAGGAATAAATAGCAGAAAAGGTTGAGAAAATCAGAGAGATTACATATAAAGTAAAATGCATTCAACACAGAACAACTTTCATCAATAGGGGAAACTGGGGATACTTGATCCTTACGGGAGACTAGGTACACAAGATTTACAGAACTTGTATAAGCCGTATTTAGTTTTATAGTGGCAATATCGATTGTATATGGTACCCGATAACTTTCTAAAGATGGTACATCTATCACATTTGACACTTTGGCAAACGGCGGCCGAGTAAGTAATTGTTGCAGCAGAAAGAAAATTTTGGTGAGTTTTTATTTTGACTAAACATTTATTTAAAATAGGACTTTTAAGTGTGTATGCATTTAATACGAGCCATTATCTATATTATTAGCCATTCTTTACGTAATAAAGTGGTAATATTATAGACATTTGAAAATATTTTGGTTTATAACCTCAAGTGGCTCAGGGTATACTTGGTACACTTTATTATGGGAGATTTGATCCACCAAACTCAAGTGTCCCCTACCTTTTTTTTTTCAATTCATTGCAGAACAATATCCCAAGAGCCTGCAAAACCAGAGAAGGTGCCCGAAAAATGGTGCCAGAGAACGAAAATAAAGCTAGTCCAATTCCCTTAAAGTTGCACAGCGAACAATGGAACGAGCTATGCTATGGATGCCTCTGAGGGATAAAATTCGGAACGATGTTCTCCGTAAAAGAACCAGAATGGTCGACATAGCTCGCAGAAGCATGCGTCTTGAAATGGCAGTGGGCTGGCCACATCTTTGTAGGATCCCCCTGTTAATCCCCCAGGATCAGGTAATCAAGACCGGGGGGATCAAGTCTTACGTATATAGGGGACACATGGTACGATTCCATAGTATTGATTTAAGTCAAATAATTACTAAATTTAGATATTCATATCTTTGGCTCTTACAGCAATTATAAGCAAATAAATTTCACATATTTTAGTACCAACAGTTTTTTAAACGGATTCTCAATGTAGAAATTAGGGATAAGAAACAAAAGGGGGGATCAAGTGTCCCCAGTTTCCCTTATAATAAACACGTGTGCTAGGTACTAGGTACTAATTTGTCGATAAGGAAGTGCAAACACTTAAAATACGTTTTTATTCATAAACTGATCAATCTAATCTAGATTACTGATTATACCACTTGTACTGTCTACATGCTTTTTGTTGTTGCAACATTGTTAAGCTAATGCATAATATGCAATTGATAAAGGTCAAATTCGTCACGTAAATGATAAGATAAATCGTCTGCTTACTGGTAAAACATAATAAATGCATTTTTTATCTAAAATGACTTATGTATGCATATACATGTAATTTTCGATGCTCTATCTACTGGCAAAACAAAATAACTGCTAGGACCGTTTAATACAAAGATACCTTAGTTAACAATATGATAAACAACAATGAAATAGTAATAATCATTCAGATAAACAGAGGTAAATCACCTTAACATCGAATTAAAACTAAACAGCACAAGTACCTAAATGACAATATATCACTGTATGATTTTTTCGCTGTAGAAAGATGTAGTATTTACGTTCCCATGAACTTTAAGCTAAAATAAGTTAAATTCATTTATTTACGATCAAATTTAGATAATGTATTTAAATTCCTACAAGTAAAATGAGATAAATGCAGAGTTTTATCCAAATTACTGAGCATTTATGGCAAATAAAGGTATCTATTATATCTGTTTTTTTTTTCAATTACAGGTAAAACCAGTTAAGTGCATGACCTAGGACAATAATAACTGATTTATTGCCTGATTTTCTGAAGAATGTGTTGCTGTAATTTAAATGAGATACAGTTGAATATTTTATTTATCATTTGGCATTAAAGAATTAAAAAAAAAAAAAATTTAATGATAGTTTTAAATCGATGAAACTTTCAAAGCTTATTATCTCAGTTCAAGGAAATGTGCAGTTAACATATTTTACCAGTAAGCAGACGAAATAAAAATTATCTTTAAGACAAAACATTGAAATTTTGCCGGCAATTTGTGTATTTTTAGGATAAAGATTCTAAAGCAAGAGGAAGTTAAAATCGAATCAAATCAATGAATCAGAATAATCGTGCAGTTTGAAGCATCGGTTATAGCATAATTTTGAATGTAATCACGCAATCTCATGAATTTTGCTTCTCATTCAGACTTGGAAGAAAAACAGTTAACAATATTCGAAGTAGGTATGGTCGTATGGTACAAGCATCATACCTAATCGGTTACACATTCCAATTTCCAATTCAGTGGCAATATTGACGTTCACATTGAAAATTGACACACAGGAAAAAGATTTTGACTCTCCGTATTTCTAAGACTTTATCCGTCACAAATCAGTCTTTAATAGTCTGCTACTGGATGTAGGCCTCTTTCAAACCCAAATGTTATGGTAATTGAACATACTTATACCACACAACTCTGGGCAGACAGGTTTTGTTTCAAGTTTTCCTACACTTCTCCATAACCCCGTCGAAAAAGAACGAAAACTTTCGTGGCGGTCTGCGATACACATACACATCTATTGGATACCAACTTTTTACTGACTATCAATATTTGTAAAACTTGTGTCTTTATTCGGCAGTTTTTATTATGCTTTTATCAAACAGTCACATTTATCTTTTTACTTACCTTCTACAGCAACATTTCTCTCCACTTGCAACTCCGACACTCTGCCTGGTACACCAAGTACAACGTCCCATCGACCTTGAACAGCTCTAGTGGTTCGATCTAAAGTCACAAGACAATGACCAGATACTAAAGAACTCTCGGAAAACGGCTGCGTTACCAGGCAATAGGAGTTCTGAAGCGTTGTCAGGTCTACCACAGCATGTGTCTCGCCGTCTTGTAAAGCAATCGTTTCCGTTGGTGCGTATGAAGGCGTATCGTCTGAAATTAAGACGGAACGTTGAATTTGTATTTGATTGCTATGTATGAACGTCTGTCGATCATGACAACCGTAAAGGACCTAACTGTGGCCTTCAAGTTGAAGTTCTGGGTCATAAGAGGAGGAAACCTTCGTATATTTTATCATACTGGTGTTTAAACAGCCTCTATAAATATATGAAACAACATCTGAGAACATTTCTCGCATTTGAACTGCAGCTTTGAAGCTGGAATTGACTAACAAACATAGATTTCGAGTCTTTTTCGCGTATAGGTACACCTCAAACTTTGCTCATCTCTAGACGATTCGATCAGTCTTTTCGTGTCCACGGCTATTGCAATATAGCTGAAACGTCGCGTCGAGACGCGAGCAAAGTTTGAGATGTTTACGCGAAAAAGACCCGAAATCTATTATGTATCGTGCAAGTCGTGTGACTTTAAAAACCTATTGATTAAGAAAGTTAGTCATACCCTTGATGTTCACTTCTATCCACCCGGTGAACGACTCGGCCCCTCTAGTTGCAATCAACCGCCATCTACCATTGTCTGAATCTGCCACATTCTTAATCCTCATTCCGCAACCAGTGCTCCAATGTTCATATCTAGTAACAATTATTAATATATTTAAATGTCATATCACCAATATTCTTTTCTATTTGATACTTACTCGATTTCATTCATTCGCAGATTTTTCTTTTTGAGTCTGAAAACCTGTTGAATTGCCTTGATCAATCTCAGAGATTCATATTATTATGACGTGAATTTGCAACTGTTCCATTATTATTATTAATACGCTTTTATTAGGTCGTCGTGTATGTAACTAACAATGTAATGGAATCTAAGGGAAGTAATTTAACCAGTTTCCAAGGATCGTAGCGTCATGAAAATTGGCAGCTGTATGTAGTTCTGATGACAATACAATAATATGGTACTGTCAAACTGATATGATGATAGAGCCGGAAGATAGGCACTGAAACTTCGATGGAAAAAGTGGAATCTAAGGTAGCTAATTTAACCAGCTTCCAAGGATCGTAGCGTCATGAAAATTGGCAGCTGTATGTAGTTCTGATGACAATACAATAATATGGTACCTACTGTCGAACTGATCTGATGATGGAGCCGGAAGATATGCACTGGAACTTCATGATTGAACATCGTATCATAGCTGTGTTTGGATTTGTTAGAACAGTCGTGTAATGAACTTTGGCCACGATTAGGGTTTAAGGTTATAACAAACCTGTTATATATTGAAGTTAATATTGAGTGTTAATATTGACTAAGGTACCTGCATAAAATGTATATGTATTAGAGTAATAATGAAATATTTTCACATTAGTCGAACTCAGACAAAACACCATGTAATACAGAAATCCCTACTAATATTATAAATGCGAAAGTAGCTCTGTCTGTCTGTCTGTTACGTTTTCACGCCTAAACCACTGAACCGATTTTGATGAAATTTGTTATAAAGATAATTTAAGTTCAAGGGAAGGACAAAGGCTACTTTTTAACTGACTGCGCGAAAGGAGGGTAATGATTTGATGCGATAACGACTTCTACGCGGATGAAGCCGCAGGGAACAGCTAGCAAAGGTATAAATGTTGTGACTAAAAAGTATAAAATAAATAAATGGTTTAAAAAACCCTAGAAAAATACGCTTTTATAATGCACGAAAAACCCAAAAATAAATTATGGATCGTTCAAGTTGCCTCTATTTCTGGGCTGAAGTGTAAACTATGCGCTTTTAGTTATAATATTTGATTGCAAAAGCGTGGGGCGCTAGAACAAGAAAGACTTTTTTGTAAGCAAATTCCTATTAATACTAATCCTTATATAATAAAAATCCTGGCGAAAGCTGAATGAGGTCGCACAAGAGCATAACGTTTATGCTGCCAAAGGGAATGCCTCTTCTTTCAGGCAATTAAGTAGATACATGAGGGAAATACGTTAACAGTGGCAAAATGTAGAGTTCTTGTTAGAGAACGAACCAAAGATTGGCTACCGGTAAAAACCCGCTTGGGGATATATGCGTTTGTATTCTTATTACATGATTACTACATATTGTACTAAATATCTCGAAATGCCGAAACTTTAAGAACCTACCTATGAATTATCTAATAGAGATCCGTAACGGTAATAGGTTTGCTCCTATTACGCGGGCGTCACGAAAAACTGGCAAAAGTGGGTATTGAAAATGCGTAGGCGTGATTAACTACTTTACTTTTCAAGTAAGTATGTTATGCATTACAATTAAAGCCTATCATCGTTAACATATTTCCGAAATTTAAAATGATATTAATAATAGTAAAAGTCACAATAGATATAAAAGCGTGACAGTGTAAATTAATAGTTTAAAGACACGAGAAAAACATGCTTTTATAAATGTGACCTTATCCTTAATCTGACAAGACATCATGCAGCTTCCGCCAGGAAAGTCTTTCCTGTTACAGCGCTCCACGCTTTTTATTTTTATATTATTCTAATTTCGAATAGAAAAACTGTTACAAAAGTTGTCGCTATTACACGTCGTGAATATTTTCGCGTCATTGCGATAACAGTGAAAATTAAAAACAACCCAGTAAGTATTGGCTGAACAGACTAAATTTGTTGTTAAGCGACTACCTAAAATACCTTTACGTTACCTACCTATGTTTCGTAATAGGTAGGTACGTGTCCGACGGCCGTTAGGACGGATGCTTAAAGCTATAACTTGGAACTCAAGCTAAGTGTGCCACCTGGTCTTAATTAACTCATAATACGCGAATTAGCCTACATACTTATTTAGTCTATTTAAGGGTCAAGGTTAGTAAGGTAATTGTCGGTACCTCTAATTTACAAAAAATAAACCCGCCAATTGCGAGTCGGACTTGCGCATGAAGGGTTCCTGCTAAGAAACGTCAATAAATCAAGTTATTGTATGGGAACCCCCTAAAATATCTATTTTTCATTTTTGTTGTAACAGCGGCAACAGAAATACGTCATCTGTGAACATTTCAACTCTCTATCTATCACGCTTCATGAGATATACTAGTGACGGACAGACGGACATACCGACAGACAGATGGAAAGCAGCGTAACCCTAAAAATATAACCATCACCTGAAAATAAATCCATCTTAACCTTATTTATTCTGTGCCTTCACCTATAATGTTGTTTGCTTCACCTATGACGCTATTTTGAACACACTTTTTCCGTCACCGTATCACTGTATCAGATTCGCGTATTATCACCGATAAGAACTCAGTTACTCGAATCTATTCATTCCGAATACTCAAAGAAACTGCTTGACACGGAATAAACGTCACGAGTAGTCACGACAATGTATGGAGTTCTAAAGCACATACCTGTTACTGGGTGGGTTGCGAACATCGAATTGGATTCCACCAGGGGTGATAGCTTTGCACTCCGGCACATTACCCAGGTTACTGGACAGCTGCATCAACGCTTCGTGCCCTTTTACCACATTCAGTTGTATAGGCCATCCTATACCTTCTTGCATTTTCAAAAGATTTCCAATTCGTATATCATATATGGGTATATTTGATTGAGATACCACAAGAACTGAAAATAAATTATTGTTTAGATATGCTATGTTAATAAATCTTACTTGTCCTACTAGGTAACATTATTCCCTATTGTGAAAGTTTGTGAAGACATTTCGATGTTGCTTATCCAACATTTGATACAGATTAAATTATAGTCTGGATCATCAATATAGGCAACTTTTTATCCCAGGAAACTGATTCCATGAAAAGCGGAACCAGCAACTAAATTTCAAGCAGGCGAAGCTGCGAGCACCGTTGAGTAAAATCCAAGCTTGGTTTTACCGTCTATAAAACTAAACACGACAAAATACGACTCGTATGTCTCCTCTGTCTACGCTTAAGAGAAAACGAAGCTAATACGTATCTTCACCACTTCACTTACTAAAATTTAACTATACTCTCGTTTGTTGGCACTTGTTATAATACGCAAAATAAATTTACTGAAAATTTTTTGTGACTCTACCGGGGGTTCGGAAATGCTACAGACTGAGAAAAACACCCCAAGGAACTCAGTAGGTACACTTGCACTTTGTCCCACAACTTAAATTACAATTAACACAACTTTTCGACATTAGCAAAGGTAATACATTATTAGTGGCCATCTACCACCACTGCGACCTCGCGTAACTACGGGTTCAGATATTATCCCGCAACTGTGGTGGTTGGTTCAGGTGCTATCCCGTTTCTTGGGGCGTGAGACGTGCTTGAAACTCTCACGTCATGCCGCGGTCTTGGGCTCGCTTCTGTAAGGCTATCAAGTATGAGCATCAGATACTTCATCGAAGGCTCGATGCCGATGCTAACATTCTACGTTCTGAGATCCGTGAAAGCACAGAGCCTCGGATTTGTGAAGGATAACCTCCAGAACTGAGACACTTTTTGGTAAAAATAGGAATGATATTATTGTAAATATACTAACCTATTAAAAAGAAGAGTGTATAAAAATGTAAAAGACACATTTTGACTCAAAAACTACACAATAATGATAAAGAGTTATCGCAGGTACATAGTTTCAGTCCTCCAGGCGTAGTGTTTATTGTATTCTTTCTTTGTGCCGATTTATTTCACACTGCTGCTTATGAGACACAATATCTAATATTACGTTATTATAAATCTCATCTTAGATTAAATTGATTGATAACTAATTTATCACTCATTTATTGAAAGCGATTGCTACTTGCCGCTCTAATACCAATGTAATTATATCTATGTAGGGTTTAACATGCGGTATCTAAGTATGTACTTAAAATCTTTTGCCCTCTGACTGACTGTTTACTCAAAGCCAATATCTAGAAATTCGAAGAATGATAGGTACGATTTAACGAAAACATCCGCTTACGGAGGAATTGTGAAATTTTATACCTACTCAAAAAAGTGGGGTGGGGTGGGGAAACGTGTACCTACAAATCAGTGTTCTTTGAGGTAAGAAACGCGTTTGGAATTAGTTATGTAAATTGTAATAAAAACTATTAATGTTTATTGCCAAACATTTTTGTAAGTAGGGCTTGCTTTGAATTGTATAGAATAATCGTTTTCTATTTACCTACGTAATAACTCGGTCAACCTCCGATTGCCATTTCTTTTCACTTCCTAGTTACCACCGCCGGCGCCGCCGTCGCCGCCGTATGTGTAGTTACAAAACTTGTCGAGTTTTTTATTTGGCTCCAAGTATCTGGCGAAGACATAAATTGGTACGCACACTTAGATTGTGGAATGATCTCGCTGCCTCAGTTTTTTCTGCAGTAGGTATGGGGTTCTTTAAAAGGGATCTTTAGAAGGTTCTTGCAGGGTCGGCAGCGCGAGTGTCGCAAGCGACGATAGACCAGGGTGACCACTGTCCATCCCCTGATGGACAGGGGGCTGTAGGTATATAAATAAAAACTAAACCAACCTGAAGCGTGTAGAAAGTCAGTTTGAATTTCTACTTAAAAGACACCTGAACTCGTAACAAATAAAATAAATAAATAAATATGTGTCCATCTAGCCCAAATTAAGCTAATACCTTTAAGCTTGTGCTATGGGATCTAGATGACTGATATGCATACATATATACCTACCTATTTGTAATTCGTGCATATTAGGTATACAAAACACCCTAACTCCGAAACTAACATTTGTGGATCACACAAATATTTGGACCGACCCAGAAATCGAACCCAGGACCTCCAGCGCGGCAGGCGGTTACACTACCGACTACACCACAGAGGCAGTCAACTTGTACGTACCGAAGAAAATGGTAAATCCACAATACAAATACCTAAACCTTGGGTACCTATCGAAAGACACTATCAGACAGAAATTATTACAATGGAACTAAAATACCTAAGGCTACTCCTACCGGACTGGACGAAGCTTACAATAAATAAAGAAAAATAAACAATAACTTGATAAATCAAAGCACAACTATGTTATGAAGAAAGCTTGCTACATGCTAACATACAGAGTCAAAGAAACTTTATTCTTACATCACGCAACAGAAAATGTCTAAAATTAGCATAAACAGTGTCTGTCAAAATAATAGAGGCAAATAGTGTCAGACGCGCATAGTATTACTGAGGCAGAGCTCAGTAGATATAATCAATTAAATATAAATAGGCTATAATAAGAGAAAACCTGTTGACGTAATTTAGCTGAATTATGAGAAGGCCTTCGATAAAGTCCCAACGACACGACTTCTAACTTCTAGAAAACTTGGATTTGTCGAAATAAGGTGAAACCTTTTAAAATGGATTAAGGCATTGCTGCGAAATAGGACATTTTCTTTGAAGGTGAGGAGACACTCTCAGATGAACGGAAGATACGCAGCGGTGTCCCTCAAGGCTCTGTACTAGGTCCTGTGCTATATACCATTTGCTCATTCAACCTCTCACAGAGCCTAAAAAGCCATGTCAGTTTATTCGCAAACGGCACCAAAGTCTTTGCTAACCCGCTGATTGACCACGGCTAGCCTCTGTTCTGACTGCATGGCCTTAAACGCTGGAGTACCACAAGGCTCAGTGTTGTCCCCCACTCTGCTTCTGCTGCATATCAATGACATGTTGTCTATTGACGGCATTCATTGTTATGCGGACGACAGTACGGGCGACGCGACACTTGTTACACGGGCAGCTTTCTTCCACAGCAGCCCGAGAGATACCGCTCTCGGGCTACTGTGGAAGAAAGCTATGAACATCATGTGTCTGAAATTGAGACTACTCGCACTAGAGTGTCCGATTGGGGAAAACAAAATCTTGTTCAATTCAACCCTACTAAGACACAAGTTTGTGTATTCTCCGCAAAGAAAACTCAATTTACTGTAGCGCCACAACTTCAGGGCACAACTCTCTCCATCTCTGACAGTATAGGTATCCTTGGTGTTGACATCTCCAATGACGTTCAGTTCCGAAGTGAATGATTATGAATAAGGCCAAGCTGGCGTCCAAGCCGCTTGGTGTGCTCAACAGGGCGCAGCGGTACTTTACTGCGGCAAGTGCGGCCGCACATGGAGTACAGCTGCCACTGCTGGGCGGGGGCACCTGAATATCAGAATGAATTGACTGAATTCTTCCGTTCGACTCGGTGCCGAGGCGAGCCATGAGAGTGGTCAACGATCTTGCAGGTGGTGTGGAACCTCTTCGCAACAGGAGAGACTTTGTCTCCTTGTGCGTGACCACCGGTACATCTGGTGGGCTGTATGCTTGTCTGCCACCTTGGTGGTATACCGGTACTGTTGAGACGGTGAAACCGGTCATGTAGGAGTGGCTGGAAAGGCACCATCGCAGCCTTACCTACCGAATGCCACAGATACTTACTGGACACGAGTGCATCAGTTAGAATCTGCGGCGGAAGTTAACATCCGAGTGTCAGCACTACGGTGACTGCAGCGAGGATACGCTCAGCATATGCACTGTAACCTCGTTGCGGGCCTGGGCGTAGATGTTCTCGCGCTGGAGACCGTAGTGAGAGCCATGGTCTTCAATGGGATGAAATAGAACGGCACTGAGTATTTTTGCGAGCAAGTCATGTTTGCGAAAGGACAGCGGGGGAGGAACTCCCTCCCAAGTTCCGTTGTCGACGGCGGTTTCGTCACACACTGCAATACGCTCACCGACTACCCGCCTACCCGCCTCCATCACGGAGGGCCTGAGAACGGTTGTCATCTTGCCATTCTTACGGAAGCAGATCAGGAAGATGGCGTGACTCTTCACTCCCTAAAGAAATAGGATAGTACCTATTTCCCCTCCCCGATACACCCGAATCCCCCCAAGAAATCAGATAAAACCCAAACCCACGGGAGGGACTGCGATGGCGTACAAAGTCTGTTTCGTGGACTTTGTCCGCCATCGCAGTTCCTCCCGTGGGTTTGGGTTAAATCTGATTTTTTGAGGGGATTCGGGTTTATTTCAGTTTAGTCCAAATTACCGGAATCGTGTGTGTCTAATCAGTAATGTCTCATCATATCGGGGACACCGCAAGGTTAAAGCAGATTTTAGGACTGTTTGTTATTTTTCTTTTATTTCGTGACAGTAAGGAAAGGTTTTTGGAAGAAGAAATATGTAGATGTAATTACCGGAAAAACAACAGATCTCATGTTTTATGTCGAAATGTCCGGATGATAATAACCCGGATCGAGCCGTTACATTCAACTTATATCAAGGACCTTTCGTATTTCGTCTATCTAATTATGACGATTTAATGAACCCCGCCGAAAAACGAGAAGTGTTATAAGTTTGACCTGTGTATCTGTGTACTTATGTGTGTGTCTGTCTGTGGCATCGTAGCAGCCCAACAGATGAGCCAATTTTGCGGTTTTCTATGCTCGAAAGCCAATGTGCCGGGGCCATCCCCAGCATATCGGCTTTCAAACCGTTTTTAGCTATAAATTTTGCATATCATCAGCTCACTTCCTGAGTTATGAAGGGATTTCACTAAGATTCAGTGGTTCGATTTATCGGAAACTGGATGTACCGAGGTACTGTTAGGTTCGCTTTTACTGACTGATGCATCAAGTAGTCTGCGGAATACCCAACTTCTCAGTAAACCATGGGTCATAACTTCATAAGAAGTCTCAGGATCGGGTTTAAATTTCTTTTCAAATTAACAAAGAATAACGATTAGGAACGTAGGATCAGCTTACGGAAAGTCTCTTTTGTAGGTAGGACTTGTAATTTAATTAGTTGCAGCTGGGGGCGCATATTCATAGCTAGCCTAGGGCGCGCGGAACCCTAAATCAGGCCTTGGATACCAAAACAGTTTTTACAAATAGTCCATTCATAGTTACCTAATTTACCTCTAGCGCTGATGTTGGCTTGCTTGATTTTCGTGTTACCATATCAACTAAGATTATGTTTATCCCATGTACTCGTAAAGTCGAAACTTATTTTCTCTTTTGTTGCCGTTTTTCGGGCGCGGAAGGCGGAAATTATTTGAGATGTGGAAGGAGTAACTTCGCCCTACTTGGTAGGTAATGGTAATGATGAGTGTCTATTTTAAATATCCATATCAATAAAAATAAAACTTAAGTACAATCTTTTAGTATCAGAATCACGTGTTTAGTAAAGCTGTGTACCTATATTGACAATTAGATATTTACATAAACAATTAATTGTTAGTGCTAACGTTTACATCATATATTATAATCTCCCTTATCGCGTAATATAGGCAAAATGTCATGCTGGCACTCATAGGCTTTAGTGCAATACAACATATATTTATACTGTGGCAATACCAACGTACAGAAAATGATCTGTCAGAGGCAGTGATGCCAGATCGTCCCTTTAGGGACGGTTTTCCGTCCTATTCAATGTCGGACCGTCCTTTCACCGTCCCTCCGATGGTACCGTCCTTTGTAGGACATCATCGTGTAATAAACGTATGACTTCCAAAGCATGTCTTTGAATGTTCAAATCATTATCATTTTTCTGTGAACAAATTAAAAGTGTGACGGTGCGCGTTTCATACGCATTAAGATAATGGATAATGCTTGATCCAATAATTGGAAATTCTAATTATTAGAATTTAGAATCACTATTCTAAATTCATGATCATAATTGTAGCGGCCGGGTAGATAGATAGGTAGGAATCATCCTATTGTTCTGTATAATTCTGTAACACTATGGAAACTGTATGGTGTTAAAAGCTGAATCGATAATTCAAAAGTGATATTGTTAATGTTACGATGTGCAAGATTAAAGAAGAGAAACGTGTAACATGTGTATGATACGTATATACAAAAGGAGCCAGCGCGATCTTTTTTTTTTTTTTTTTTTGCTATTTATATTGGCTCTTACAAAACCGTCCCTTCCACCCCAAAACCGTCCCTTTTTAGATTACTCGCCGTCCTTTCTCCATGTCTGGACCTGGCAACACTGGTCAGAGGTAAATAAACTGGGAGGGAACGGACTATATTGTGCTATAGTCGTAATGAAATTGATTATATATTATATATATTATTATTATTTATTATATTATTGATTATATTCTGCCTACTGCAGATTCAGTGCTGGCAGGAACATTAAAATATTTTTAATAAATAATCAATAAATATTGTTGGATATTCTCACACAACATCATCTAGCCCGAACTAAGCTATAAGCTTGAGCTATGGGATTTAAATCTAATCTTAATTCATAGTAGGTGTTTTTCATTTAGGTACAACAACCAAATATTTATTAAGAGGTATGTGCATAACAATGCACACCGCCAAGAAAAAGCATTCATCCGTATCGGCATTGATCGATTATTAGATACCTACTAAGATGAATTTTGGGAGGGACCGAACTGAGTGGAAACTGGAATGCAGTGGCTTATTTTGAAGGGCCGTCCCTCGATTGTCACTGTCACACAATCTTTCCAGAGTTTTTAGCAGGAAAGACGAAGGGCTTATCGGTCTGTATAACCAGAGGTCTGAATCACAAACATAATCCCTTTACCGGGTTTTGGTATAAAGATCACTTAGACCTTTCTCCACAGTCTGTGTCACAGTCCCATTCATTGTCTGGCGTATAGATACTATGTAACTGACAATATCAACTTGTGTCCTCCCCCATTTTATCACTGCAGGGAAGACTTCATCCTGTCCTGGAGATTTGAAGGACTTGAAGCTGTTAATTACCCATTCAGTTTTTTGTAAGTTGACAGAATAGATTAGAACAGGTCTTGCGAGCTCCCACTGGACTTCTTCTGTGGATACGTTTTCCACCAGCCACATGAGTGTCTGCAGCAAGTGGCATTCTGGGAAGTGCGATTGTATCAAAATACTCTCGGCTCCTTTTCATGATAGTTAACGTTAGTAGAATGATGTAGTGGTAATTTATATGTTACTAGCTGACCCGCGCAACTTCGTTTGCTTCATAAATGAAGAACCGCTCGACCGATTTTGTGCAAACTTCACATAAACCATCTATAAATAGTCCGATCAAAGCCTAAAAATTTAGTGTCATATGAAATAATTTGGTCGATGATTTTTGAAGTCGGTTAAAAATGATACGGGATCACTATTTATCAGTGTAGAGTAAATCTACTTCAGTATCTACGTATGTATATAAGATAGGTACCTATGTGTAGGTATATGGTGTATATTATTTCAATTTTTCCTTCTCTACGCAATGGATCGTTTTGCGAAAGTGTTCATTTAGTCGCCTCTAACGAAAAGTATATAGCTATACCTACTGATGAATATAATTATATTAATTATGTATCTTTAGGGTTGACAATGTTTATTTATTTAGAAGTACGCCTAACAACTACCACTCATACTCACACCTTCAAACTAATTTCTCCATACACAGGTTGCCTGGTAGAAATAACTTTTAGTAATAAGGCCGCCCATTGTATTGCCTCCGTTTTTCAGATTTTATGTATTTTATTGTTATTTATCTGGCGTACAATAAAGAGTAAAATAAATAAATAAATCTATGGTCGATGCTGTTCACGATGCGTCTCTTGGTATTTTTTTTATATTTTTAGTAGATTTATCTAATTTATGAAGTATAATAAAGTGTGTTACTGTTCATCCTACTAATATTATAAATGTGAAAGTTTGTGAAGATGTTTGGATGTTTGTTACTCAATCACGCTCTAACGGCTGAATGGATCTGGCTGAAATTTTGTACAGGGATAGAGTATAGTCTGGAATAACACATAAGCTACTTTTTATCCCGGGAAAATGTTCCCACGGGAAGGGGGACGGGAACCAAATTTCACGCGGGCGAAGCCGCGCGCATCTGCTAGTAATGCATAATTAATTAATTATACAAGATGTGTGCACTACTCTACTCTTCTATGAGATTTGTAGGTCCTATTGTGATGGCTCCCACTAAAGTATGTATTCCTGTCCCCATTACATAAATAAAACAAATTTTATACATGATACATTCATTTATTTTTAAACTTATAAAATTAAGTTTAGCCCGTTTAACTTCATTTTAACTTATTTCATACAAAAGCAGTACTTTCTAATTACACACTATCACAATTACGAATTCACAACTATCAATTTCTGCATAATCTTGTGTTTGACTGGCAATATAGGAATCACATCGTCTGCTTCTTTCATCATTGAAGTTGGAAGCTGGAATATAAAAACGAATTATGTATACAAAATTTAAAATTACAAAATGGCAGTCGTTAAGCCAAGTTGAAGGCCTTTATGGGCGGATTGAAAATTTCAACAGCAGGCAGTCTCACATCAACGTCATATCAACACGGCAATACGGCTCACCACCTATTACATGAGACAAAATCTTAAAGGTGAAATGCGAGCATATAACATGCCTCTGCCTACCCCTTCGGGGATAAAAGGGTGTGATTTTATACAGGGTGAATTTTTCAAAAGGCCAATCCCTTTGAGCACGAGCACTTTCAAAGATGAACACTTTCCTTTAGTTTGCCGTATGTCATTACTTCCCAGAATAAGATCCTAAAGTGCCCCTTCACACTAGCGTAGGCGTACGATGCGATCGCAGTTCGCAAGTCTTCTTTTTTAAAAATAAAGCCATCAATAGTGTTTCCTAGTCAGAATCTATTTTGTCAACGATGATACCAAAACGTCAACGAATTGTGTGACGCTAGCGCGGCGTATACGCCGCGTATACGTCGCGTATACGTCGCGTCTACGCCGCGCATACGTCCATCGAACGCCTACGCTAGTGTGAAGGCGCACTAATAACAACACTATCGTATGATGTAATAATAAAGGCTGTCTTTATTTTTTCAAAATCAATGGGTTCGATTCCCGGCTATGATAATTGGTTTTTTCAAAAAGCTAATGATGAGGTTTTAAGTTTTATCAAAATCGGGATCGTGACTCCTTTGAGCATTTTTCGATATTCCTTATAGTTTCGGATTTGGTCATCCAAACCCTTTTCAAAAATTCATGTCCTGTATATTTGTATATGTATGTATCCAAAAATCCCTACTAAATTATAGAATGTGAAAGTAACTCGGAAGTCTGTTACGCTTTTCTCCCGAACCACTGAACCAATACTGATAAAGATTATAATTTTTGGCGCAGGGTTATGGCTAGTTGCTATCGACATTTTGGAAATGCTACATATATTCCGTTCGCTCTAAGTTTGCCGTTGGCGTAGAGCATTGGTTCCTAACCTTTTCAGAGCTGTTACCCCTATGGCATGTTAGAGAAACAGATTTTACCCCCAATTAAAAAAAAATCAAGAAAGCAATTTAGGTAATGAAAAATATCTTAATTTCCGTTTGGTTTCCGTCTGGGGTGCTTCGTCGTGGACACGATCATACGCATTCGAGATCTGACGGAGTAAGCAATATCGCAGAGCGAGGTGGTGATGCCGGTGTCTCTTGACATCGCCATCGCCTTCAACATTTTGGCCTGGAGCTGCGTTAGGGAAGACCTTATTTATCACGGCGTGCCTCCCTACCTCCGTCGAATTGTCGGGGCTTATCTTTCCGAGAGGGCCATAACTTACCTGAGCTGGCTAGGGTCGATTGGGCGAGATTCAGCGGTGTTCCGCAGGGATTGGTTCTAGGACCGGTTCTGTGGATCGGGTACGATTGTGTGCTGCGCGGCACGTTGCTTAGAAGTGTCGACGTAACGTGTTACGCCGATGACACCCTCGTTACGGCGCGAGGAGCAACGCACCGAGACGCAGCCCTAAAGGCCACGGAAGGCGTTGCTCAAGTTGTGGGTCAAATACGGCCGCTGGGTCTTGAGGTCGCCCTTTACCAATCCGAAGCTCTGTGCTTTTACGGACCTTGCAAGAGGCCACCTGCGGGATCCAGCATAAAGGTAGGGAGCGTCAGCATCGGTACTGAGCCCTCGATGAAGTATCTGGGGTTCGTACTCGATGGTCGATGAGACTTCAAACACCACTTCCGAAGTTTGGTCCCTAAACTGAGGGGCAACAGCCGCACTCTCGCGGTTGTTGCCCAACATAAGAGGACCCAACACTCCCTGCAGGAGAGTGCCTTGGGATAATGCGGAGTGCTTTACTTTTATCGCTATACGGGGCCCCGTATGAGTGGAGACCTTGACGGCCCGCAATGCGACTGTACTACTTAGCCTACAGAAGGCTATGGCCGTCAAGGTGATAAGGATATCGCACGATCTCAGGGGGACACAGGGAAACCACGGCTGAGTGACAGCACTGCGAGGTACGCAGCGAGGACACAGCGCTCCACACATTGGTGTAGTGCACAGCATGGGCGCAACAGCTCCAGGTCCTCGTAACAGGTCTGGACTTGGACATTCTCTCGCTGGAGACCATCTCCTGTAGAGACCCAAGTAAGTGGGACACCGCTGCGTCTTTCTGCGGGAGAGAGCTCTACCACCCGAGTACCGCAGTCTTTGGACAGGACGCTGCAGAATTTTCTTCGCCCAAGACTATCGGCCTCCATGATCGGGGGCTGAGGATGGTGGGGGATTTTTAATTTCAAAATTAACACTTCTTTTATTTTTAACCCCCGACGAAAAACGAGCGGTGTTATAAGTTTTAATAACTGTGTGTCTGTCTCTAAGCAACGGGCCGCGCTGCGCCCAATCGTACCCTATGTCCACAGAAGCGGTCCTAGGATCGATCCCTGCGGAACACCGCTGAATCTCGCCGAATCGATCCCAGCCAGCTCGTACGTTATGGCCCTCTTGGAAAGATAAGCCCCGACAATCGACGGAGGTAGGGAGGCACTCCGTGATAAGGGCCTCCCTAACGCAGCTCCAGGCCAAAGTGTTGAAGTCGCTGTCAAGAAACACCGGCATCACCACCTCGCTCTGCGATATTGCTTCCTTCGTCTGGTCTCGAATGCGTATGATCGCGTCCACGACGAAGCACCCATGACGGAACCCAAACTGGTTATCCGCCAGATCTAGCCCCAAGCGTGTGAAGTGCCCGACGAGGGGCTGTGCAGCGCTGTGACTATTACGAACAAGCAGTTTTCATCGTTTTCAGTCATCGGAATTTTTTTCAAACTAGATGAGATTCCGAAAATTCCGGGATCTCGCAGGATTGATATTTCTAATCCTGCGGGATTTTGTATTTGCGATCTCGTGTCGGGATTGCATTCCCTAGTTTTAGGTTTCTGGATTTGTTTTCAATGTTACCAGAGTTGGAAGCCACTCTCGCATCTTAAAGTGGTAGCAAACGGTACCAACATGTTCAGAGTTCTGTTAGCAATGATGGGGTATTCTGAAGCTGTTTTTCGCCAAAATTTACACCTTCTCGCTCCACACTTCACTGAGATTTTACGAACACGAGAGATCGCGATGCCGCGTACCTACCTAGGTATTTGTTTTATACTTACAATCATATTTTTACTTATCTATTTTGGGCATCACCTCTGTTACCCCCATACAATAGCTGTTTTACCCCCGCGGGGGTAATTACCCCCAGGTTCGGAACCGAGGGCGTAGAGGCTGGTGTAGAAGCGTAGTATGGAAAGCGATCGGCAAACTTAAAGCGAACGGTTAGTACGGACGGTGGCTCATCTCAGGACTACTCAAGTACCCAGTGACCGCTTACAGAGACCACTATGAGTGTCAATTGAATATGTTTTTGTAACTCGCGTTGTGACTCTTGAATCCAAACTCGTTTCTAAAGGGCCTGGCTTTTCACTTCAATTGTCTCGATTAAATGTTACTGCGATCACAGCAAGTTCGTAATTCTCTACTCTCTGATCTGGCGATGGGAACTTTATATCCTCGACTGATATTCGTGCGACATGGCTCCGTTTATTCGCACGAGAATGATACATGAGATTAGCTATTTTTAGCATTTTGTATGAAACTCCCGTCTTATCTCTCAGCCCCTGTAAGGGTACCACCAGCGGTCCTGGAGTATCCTTCCGAGGGCTTACCCGGGGCTCCCGACCGTAGGCTGTTATATATGAGGTGCCTTAGTCGGTCGGAGTCCGGCATAGCATCCATGAAGGATTTTCCCTCACGTTAAAAATAAGGGGGTACCACCACCTTAGGATTCTCAGCCCTTAGTCAACATAAGTCCAAAAGATCTAGCAAGCGCTCACTAGCCCAATATAAGTAGTAAATTATACAAACCATTATGTCTTTAGCATCTGCTTCTTTGACTGTGTATTCTCGTAGTACGTAATTAGTGTCGAGCATATGGAACATCCTGGTCTCATTAGCGCGCACCATTACATCATCCACTCTTAAAAAATATCGTAGGAGCACATACCAACATGACGGCATCACTCTCTGGAATCAAATTAGAACATATAAATATTTTTAATATTTAAAGCAATTAGTATGCTAACTTTTTCATAATATTTTATTATAAAGTGAAAAAAGACAACTTGGCCCAGACGGGACTTGAACCCGCAATCCCGGGTCCTTCAAGAGGAGCGTGAAGAGTCTTCACGCTCCTCTTGAAGGACCCGGGATTATAAGATGAGGGAAACACGTGTGCGGGCAGGTCGTTCCATGTTTTTATAGTTCGACAGAGGAACGACCTTTTGAAACGCTCAGTTCTGGCGAAGATTCGCTCCACTGTGTGTGAGTGAAATCTTTGCCTGTGTGTGAGTGACATCTTTGCCCGGCACGCGTTGTTCGGGATCGGAAAAGAAAGGGTGGGATCAGGTTGAAAAGCTCTTCAGAACATTCGCCGTGATACATTCGATAGAAGGCAGCCAAGGACGCTATGGTTCTTCGCTGCGCCAGCGGTTCGAGGCCTCCCGTCACCTCAGGACAACCAATTATTCGGATAACACGTCTCTGCATAGCGTCAAGCGCGTCTAGTAGGTACCTCACAGAGTCATTCCAAAGGTGAGAACAGTATTCGACGCAGGGACGAATCTGCGTCTTGTACAGTAAACGACGAGTGTAACGAAGAGTGTACAGGAAACGATTTCGTCAGCGTGGTACAGTGGTTCACTCACATACCCAAAACGACAGCACACAATAGGTGTTAAGGACAGGCCAACGTTCAGCAGTAGACTGTGATGGGTTGATATGATAGATCGACCTTAATTCGATACAGGAGTCATCAGAGATATGATCAATAGGCGACAAACTTTGGGTAATTCATGCGGTGATGAAATAGTATACTGTTATTTTTAAACTATCGCGGTTTTTTAACCGACTTCAATAAAGGAGGAGGTTACTCAATTCGACCGCATATATTTTTCTTAACACTCATGCTCATAGAATTCGGGACTTCACGCGAAATACTTTTTACTTACATTCACCGACGATGAAAGAATTCGGGACTTCACGCGAAATACTTGTTACTTACATTCACTGAATAAAAAGTATTTCGGATGTAGTCCCGAATTCTATAAGTATGAGGGAATAGTATAAGTTCACTATCGGCTTATCGCCGCACCTCCAAAACACAAAATTGCGATCAGGATCGCCGTAATCTTGGTAAGTCCAATTAAAGTGCTGATTCGCGTCCCTTACCTCGTCTAGCGACCAGGAGCTTGTTCATAAATTAAGGAACATGCAGTAATTATAATAAACTAGCGGACGTCACGCGGTTTCACCCGCGTAATTCCCGTTTCCGTGAGAATACAGGAATAAAATATAGCCTATGTTCACCGCAAAGAGTGTAGCTGCCCAACGTCGAAAGAATTTTTCAAATTGGTCCAGTAGTTTCGGAGCCTATTCGATGTAAAAGAACAATCAAATTCTTTCCTGTTTATAAAATTAGTATAGATAAACGGTTTCGGCGACTCCTCCCGCGTGGAATTCTGATAAAAAGTAGTGTTATTCAAGACTATAATCTATTCCAGTGTCGAATTTCAGCGTGAGTGTAAAAAAGTAACTATCAGCCATACATGCATACTCACTAACTTTCGCATTTATATAATTTTGGTAAAGATTTTGAAAAAAACTTAGTAAAAATTCAACTTACAATTTTGACAGAGAGTTTAGATATCCCGTGATCATGCAATTCATCCTCGAAAAGGGTCAGGTCATGATAGAAAAGAATTTGTTCCTTTTTCTTCAATAGCTCCATATTTATAGTTTGATCTGTCGTTTCTACAGCAATATTGTCTGAGAGGGTACCTTTATAGTTTGTAGAAAAAGTCCAATCAAATGGTCGCTTTGGTTTTGCTGCATCTGGTCTGAAAAGATGTAGGAGATTTGATGGACATTATGGTTCACTATATAAATAAAGTCTACAGAAGCCTCCAGCGCGTGAACGAATTGAACTTGGCTGGTTTTTTTACTGGAACAAATGTGGTTAAGTTGCGAAGTGCAAGCGCACGGAGGGCTCCCATACCAAAATACGGAAAAACTATGTTGTATAATACTCCCCTTTAACATTTTGTTTTTTTTTATTTGTTGTTACAGCGGCAACAGAAATACATCATCTATTAATATTTCAACTGTCAAGCTATCATGAGATAAGGCTTGGTGTCAGACAGACGGACAGTGGAGTCTTAAGTAATAGGGATCTGTTTTTACCCTTTGGGTATGGAGCCCTAAAAACTAAAAGGGTAAGTAAACATAGTGTCATGCACAAATAAATGGGATATAGTTTTTTTTTTCGCCTGTATTGTGAGGTCCAGATCAATGAATATTTTTAAAGCAGACAATGTAATTGAGTAACAGTTATTTCACAGACTAATAGGGGAATGAATATTGGTTATTGTACAGTTAATATACCTTATAAATATGTCAAGTAAACTGACATAATCTAACAAACACTGGCATGATACCCCTACATATGCTCATCCTTACTAGAGCGCAGTGATCTAGGATTCAAACAAGAATTAAATGTTTTAAATACCTTGCTTCTTGCCAAGCTTCTGCACATGAAACCTCAATAGCATCAGCAGTACTGGCCACACATTTCAAAGCTTCCAAAGGATTGAATGATATTGTAGCACCACTTTTATGTGCTAATTTTAGTATGTTCTTTGGAAATACCATATCAGGGAAGTGTGGTATCTTCAACTCTTTGCAATATCTGTAAAAATAGTAAGGAGGAATTTAAATTAATACATTTTATCCCCTTTCTATAACATAGATTGCAGAGGGGCTTATGGCGAGACTTGTGTCTGTAGTCTGTGACTCTGTTGCATTAAACTATGCCACTAGGTCACATGGATCATCTGTTCAAAGTTTGAACTAAAACAAAAATGACAATGTCAATCAGATTGAATTTTCACTTTCACAATAAACATTAGAGGGACAGTCAGGTGAGACTGTCTTACGGCTTCTTGTTTATTATAGATCAATAAACCAATAATAAACATTTAGGGAACTTTTACTCAATGCCATCTAGCCTATATGAAATTAATATTAGCTTGCTCTATAGGATCTAAACAAGTGTTTGACTTACATATGCACTTCTAAATATATAATTTACATGGTTTTATAACCAGACCCAACAAATAGACACACTCATCACAAAAGAGATTTGTATTGGTTCGGAACACAATACTTCCAGTATGATAGTCAGGTACCCTAATAACTAGACCAGCAGGCCAGTTAAATTAATCACTATGAAGTCGTTTTTTTAGAATAAATAATTTTATAAGATGTTCCTAGGATTGTTTACCTGTGAGAGGAAATTTTTCTATACTATCTTACCTCTTACTAATGTTAATAAATGGGAAAGCTGTGTGGAGATTTCTGAATGTTTGTTACAGTGCATCTTACACTTAGAGGCACAAAAAAGTACTCCACTCACTTCAAAAAGAGCTCTGCACACTCTAAAACCTTGCTAAGTTAGATGTTTTGCTCTATAGGCTCTTCTAAAGGATCTGGCTGAGATTAGGTACAGCGAGAGATAAAAATTAGGCGTCATCTAGTGTTAAATAAACAAAAAATTAATACAATACTTAGATCATGAGAGGCATAGGCCACAGATTCAATTCAGATTCAGCACCAAATAGTAATTTTTTACCGCGTTTGTTAATTTCCACAGTAAATACTTACATACAAAATTGACAAAACTGATCATCATCACGCTCACAAACAACCTTTGTAGAACAAATGCTGGGCAATATACAGCTCATTTTATAGGATATATGCCATGGTCCAAACTCTATTGAATTGGTATTACTTTTAAATCCTCCATGGTCGACAGTATCATTCTGCAACTAGTAAATAAACAATTAATTACATAGATGTAAACTAATTCTATCATGATGACCCGGCTTGTTTGTAAGACATTTTCAAATAAGCACCTCAGCATTAATCATAGTTGCTATTTCGTTAAAGATTATGGAAACAAAATCTCCAGGACGCCTTTAAAATTAACAACTTTAGTTGTAGAAAAACTGATTAAATCAATTTCCTAAATCCAACTCCCTCTCTCTACGAATCCAAACCAAACCAACCAAGCAAATGCCATCTTTGATGCCATTTCTCTGTTTGACGTTGACAGTTAGTTGATTTTTGTTTTTTTTTACTTCTTGTTCTTGGACTTTCTTGGCTTGAGAGTATGCCAAAATCAAGTAAATTTCATTGTGAAAATATAAATCATTTTCGTGCGAGGCCGCATCTGCGTTTTTCCGCGGCGCAGTGTTTTATAATCGCGCAGTAGCGGTCACTCTTTTTTTATGGCCAATAACGATAGATATAAACGTAGTACAGCATAATATGACACACCAAAAATTGAAAAAAAAATAGTTTTGAAATTATGAAGCTTTTCTTAAAAGGTCATTGAACTTTGACAAAAACATTTTTACAGATTTTGCTCGAAATAATCAAAATTTATGGTGGTTAAAATTAGCAATGAATGGAGGAATATATTCGTAACTAGCTGACCCTCGCAACTTCGTTTACGTCACATAAGGTTTGCGAAAGGAGAGGTACTTCTTCATCATACTCATCAAGCAGCGTGTGTGAAACGGCCCTGTTTGCTTAATCATAAAAGAGCTTAAAGATTAAGTCTATTCTAAAACAATTCAGTCCCCGCCTTCGGCGCGGACTGAATTATTTTACAATAGCTTTAATCATTAAGCTCTTTTATGATTAAGCCAACACGCCCGTTTAGAATTACCCTCACATTCAAAGGAATCCTTGAATTCCAGGTTTTGCAAAAGTTGAGATGTCTCTAATTCCTGAACTACAAAACCTTCAACGTTGGCACTTGTGTGAAATATTCTTTAAAGTATTTCCTTTATAACACTGAAAAAATTTTTGGAATCGGACCACGAATTGAGCAGTTACAACTAAAAAACCGTTTTGTCTTTCATCCCCTCTCCCAAAGGAACCGCGCAAAATATGGGGATCAAAAGTATTCAAGAACCTTCCTTGGACAATAAGCTCAGACTGTACCATGTATCATTCAAATCGGTTCAGTAGTTTCGACGTGATACTTATTCGGGATACAGACAGACAGACAGACAGACAGACAGACATGAAAATTTTAAATTACGTTTTCTGCTTCGGTATCGATTAGAGAACGCCCTACACTTCAAATTTTCAAAATATCTTCCATGTACAGACTCTCGACCCTCAACAGTTTTAGTATAAGTACTAGCTGACCATCGCAACTTCGTTTACGTCACATAAGGTGTACGAATGGAGGGGTACTTCTTCATGAGACTCATCAAGCAGCGTGTGAAACGGCCCTGTTTGCTTAATCATAAAAGAGATTAAATATTAAGTCGATTCTAAAACAATTCTGTCCACGCCTTCGGCGCGGACTGAATTATTTTACAATAGCCTTAATCATTAAGCTCTTTTATGATTAAGCCAACACGCCCGTTTAGACTCACTTTCAAAAGAAACGTTGAATTCTAGATTTACCGAAAGTTGAGATGCCCCTAATTTCTGAACTACATAACCCTCAATATTGAAAATTGTATGAAATAATGCTTAAAGTACTCCCTTTCAGACACCAAACAAATATTTGAAATCGAACCACGCAGTGAGAAATTATAACTAATAACCTATTTTGCCTTTCATCCCCTCTCCTGAAGGAACCGCGCAAAATATCGGGATCAAAAGTATCTAAGAACCTTCCTCGGACTATAAGCTTAGATCGTACAAAGTATCATTCAAATCGGTTCAGTAGTTTCGGCGTGATACTTAGTCGGGATACAGACAGACAGACAGACAGACAGACAGACAGACAGACAGACATGAAAATTTTAAATTACATTTTCGGCTTCAGTATCGATTAGAGAACGCCCTACACTTAAAATTTTCAAAATATCTTCCATGTACAGACTCCCGACCCTCTACAGTTTTATTATAAGTATAGATTATTAAAGGGGCTAATTAATAAACACGTACGTCATACCGGCCTTGGACCCACTAAAACCATGAGGTCTCTTCCTATCCATCTAGCGCAGTCCTAGGGTATCCTTTAGAGGGCTTACCTGGGGCTCCCAATTGTAGGCTGTTAGGTAGGATACGTGTGGTTTTTAGTCAGTGGGAGTCATAGTACATTCATGTGGGATTTTCCTCACGTTAAAAAAATCCATCTAGCGCATAACTCCCCGGGTAAGTTGGAGGATGTCCTAAATTTGTTCCCACATTTTGGTTACGACTTATCCTAGAGGCTCAAATAGAATACGGTTCAAACTTTGCTTATAACATAATTTCCGACGCGGACGAAGTCGCGGGTAACAGCTAGTAGTCTTAATAATTAAGCTCTTTTATGATTAAGCTAACACGACCGTTTAGATTCTCTCACTCAAAGGAACTCTTGAATTCTAGGTTTGGTGAAAGTTGAGATGCCTCTAATTTCTGAACTGCAAACCCCTCAATGTTGAAACTTGGATCGAAAAATCCTTAAAGTACTCTCTTTCCAAGACTAAAAAAATATTTGAAATCGCATCACGCGCTGAGAAATTATAACTGAAAAACCATTTTATCTTTCAACCCCTCTCCCGCAGGAACCGCGCAAAACTTCGGGATCAAAAGTATCCTAGAACCTTCCTCGGACTATAAGCTCGGAATGTACCAAGTATCATTCAAATCGGTTTAGTAGTTTCGGCGTGATACTTATTCGGGATACAGACAGACAGACAGACAGACAGACAGACAGACAGACAGACGTGAAAAGTTTAAATTACATTTTCGGCTTCAGTTTCGATTAGAGAACGCCCTCCAATTAAATTTTTTAAAATATCTTCCATGTACAGACTCTCGACCCTCTACAGTTTTATTATATGTATAGATTTTTAAAATATCTTCCATGTACAGACTCTCGACCCTCTACAGTTTTATTATATGTATAGATGATGTGTAGAAATTACAAGTCTGCACCTGCCCTAGCATACGAAATAAAAATTCATTTTCAAATTTTAGAAAAATAAATATAAAAACTTTTCTAGTGAACGGTCGCATTTTTTTTCACTATCTAACTAATGTCCAGTTATGTAGCTTCCTACTCATCAATTTTTAATTTTTTTCAATGCAGGACAGCTGAGATAAGACGTTTCTAAGATTTTTATAATTTTCTATGGAAATAGGGTTGTCACAAAAAAATTTGATGCCTGAAATTTATAATAAATAGAATGATGATACAATTGAGATATAATTGAAATTAAATTAAATTTTGGCTTGAAAGTTTTGGAATGGGTTAGTGATATTGTAGGTAACAATTAATATAAAAAGTGTACTTGTTTATTTTAGCGAGATTTTTAAAATTATATCTTTTTTTTCATAGGAATTCCTTGACGGCCGCATTTTTTAAAAATGTTTTTTGTTAATTGCGCCGATGAGTACTACCACAAAAAAAATTACGCGCTACAAGCACAGGACAGCTGCGATATTCAGTTTTTAAGATTTGAGTTAGTGTTGTATCTCAAGTCAATGGTATTGTTCAGTTGTGGTCTTTATATTTTTATGTGTTAGGGATCAAAAAGCAATCCAAATTTATTCATTGATATTACACTTATCTTCTTGCGATATGGCAAACTGAACTATACCATAGAAATGAGTGACAACCCTTACCCCTCAAAACTTTAAAATTGAATTTCAGAGCTATCCTGGGCTTGTAGCGTCTAATTTTTTTTGCTAGTAGTACTATCCATAATTAACAATTCGGCATCAAAAAAAAATGCGACCGTCAAGGGATGCCCCTAGAAAAAAATAAATAAAATAATTACAAAAAAAAATATTTTCGCTAAAATAGACAACATTCGTTCATTTTTTTTTATAAAAATTCTCTCTAAAATAGTTTCACATTATACACCATTGCGGTTATACATCATTAAAATCGTTACTACTTAGTTTCTTTTGATAAACGTTTTATTTAATTGAAATTTAGGGTTGTTATTATTATTTCAGTTAAATGTAGTTTACTCTTCATATACGTAAACATATAATTAATACAAAAGAACAGGCTGTTTTGATTCATAATCATAACACATAAAACATTTAAGGACCACAACTGAACTATACCATAGATTTGAGTGACAACCCTAACTCAAAACTTTAGAGCCGAATATCCCAGCTGTCCTGGGCTTGCAGCGTCTAATTATTTTTTGTGGTAATATTACTATTCACAATTATCAATTCGGCATCTAAAAAAAATGCTATCGTCAAGGGATGCCCCTAGAAAAAAATAAATAAAATATTTACAAAAAAAAATATTCTCGCTAAACTAGACAACATTCGTTCATTTTTTTTTATAAATCGATGCCAAGACTATAACTTAATCATGGAAAAATGAAACAACGAAAATAATACGAATAACAAAGGAGATGAAGGGTTTCTATGGTTTCTATGGACTTTTCTCGATTTCTTAAATTTTTCTAAAACTATGGGTAATAAACATTTTGAAGAACCCCTACTTGAGTACAGTTTGTCTATAAAGTCGTGAAATTAAATGAGGGCGCTGCTGAATGCATGTAGCAACCCTATATAGTACGACCAAAATGATTTTGATACGAGGAGTTCGTTCCGAGTAAAATCTTACTAATATTATAAATGCGACAGTTTGTGAGTGTGGATGTTTTATTACTCTTACACGCTCGAACGGTTAAAGGGATCTGGCTGAAATTTGGTACATGGATACATTATAATCTGGAATAACCATGGCTACTTTTTATTCAGGGAATAAGTTCTTATGGGAAGCGGGAACGGGAACACATTCGACACGGGCGAAGCTGCGGGCATCAGCTAGTGAGTTAATAAATAAAACACATTATACATTTTTAATTTTGTTTCTGTTTTATTGAATCAGATCCAGAATAAAGTTATTGAACCAGATCCAGAAGCCCCGGTCTAATAGCGTCTTACAACCCACCAACAGGTGCCCAGCAGTCCCAATTGCTTCGCCACAATCATGTAATTACATGTTTTATCTGTAACTTTCCCCCATCTGACAAGGATTTTTTTGGCGCAGTGCTCAAATATTAAAATCGTCTATTTCTTTCTTTGCCGACCTTTTCTGTGTTTCCCAGGAGTTTCAAACTTTCCTTCATTATTAAAAACTTCGTTAACTATTCGCCTAACTGTACTCTCTGATTTTCCTGAAAAGAGTAAAAAAAGAAAATTAATTACCTGATGGAAACAAACTATTGACATGAAGCAATTAATTCAAAATAAAAAAAAATTGGTAAAATACCAGATTGAACTGAGTATCAAAAATGTAGGTCGTACTATAAAATAACCTACTAACAATGTTATTCTAACCACTGACTTACATTATAGGTAGATTGTAAGTTTAAGATTCGAACCTAAAAATATGCAACGTAAACAATGCCTTTTTTGTCTCCAAATCGTAAATTCAGTATGTAACTTCAGACAGATTCAAAACAAACAATAACACGATTACATACCCACCAAAGATGCTGTTCGCTCATAAACATCCTCAAAATCCCACAACAATTGTCCAGCTTGGTACTCCGCGAAACATCACTGGAAAACTTTAAAAATCACTTCCTGCGCACCACTCCGATTTTCTTTACTCATTTCTCAAACCTTTATGCGTAGTTTGGTTTCAATTTGTTGCAGTTTAATCAAAACATTAAAGTTACGTGAGAGAGTAAACGAAATTCGACGATAGCATTGACAACTGACGTACATATGTTTCGTGTTGCCAGTGTTGCCACACACATAACTATTTTTAGTTCCTCAAACATTCATGTCACGACTTTATAGACTAACTGTAATTGTTCGATAAGACAAACTTATAATTTGAAAAAAGTATAATAAAACGTATTTCTTTCATTTCCTACTTTTCACTTAAGGGGTCCTGACATGATCAATTGGCAAATGACAAGCTCGTTAAATATCATGATGTGTACAAATACATCGATGCACACCCACATGCAAATAAAACACGCACACTGAAGCAACTTCCATTCATATTTAACGTGATTGACAATTGCAAGGCATGATCGTGTCGGGAGCCCACTGCCCATTACCGTACCGGGAGTCCGGGACGAACGACGCGGACGAACTGAGGGTCGGGAGAGTGGACGTTTTGATATTTGACTTTTTGACACACATGTTTTATATAAAATATCCATTTTTGACTATCATTTTGTTTACTAATGGTGTCGAAAAAAGAAAGAGAAAAGAAAAAGTTGATGATTGGATGGGTTCTTTATTAGGTTCATATCAATTCCGATAAATTCATAAAATGCTGTTTACGTCCAAAGATGTTCTTGCTTGCTTTATCTGAAATCCAAAAAATATAAACGTTATTCTCACAAAGAGAATAGCTAGCATTCCTAAACATATCATAAGTACAACATATGTTGGATCCAACACCATGATTGCAAAGACTGCATTCACTTTCCCCTGCGGACAACACGATGACACACAGACAGAGGGCAGCAGTGAACCACAATCATGTTCACATCAACAAACACAGGGTAGCAGTGAACCACATGTTCACATCAACAGACACAGGGTAGCAGCGAATCGCATGTTCATTTATCAAATGCACTCACCTCGACCTGTGTCAGCACATAAGACACAGGCCGGATGAATCACAAGCTCTCCCTCCCTGTGGACATCATGACGACACACAGGCACAGGGTGAATCGCAGACATGATCACATAATAGTTTACTAATAACACGGGTGAGTAATAACATGTAAAAGGAATACCAGCCTTTGTCTTAGATCATCTAACCACAGGATGCGCCTTACTTAAGCATTGTTTTCTGCCATTGCACATGACCATTTGGTCTTTTGGCTTTATGAAAACACATAAAGTCATACATCATTTTATATGATTAAACTAGTACATTACATTGTAGTTGACTGTACAATAACAATTAACACACAACAGCCATTACGCGTTTGTCGATTAATACATTTTTAAATGCAATGAAATTTTATATGTCTTTGTGTTTCCCCCTTCACTTGTATGAAAACTGGCAGAATATTTTTGTATGCGGTGGTTCGCAAAGGCTAGTCCCGTGTTATATGGTCTAAGGCCTTTGTAGATGTGCTATAAGACTTCGCACACGCGGTACAGGATAAACTTGACCGTACACATTAACCTTGCGTCTTGGTAATATTAGACCAGCTCATCACGTTGTTCGGCTTTAACTAAATGACGTGCAAAGAAAATTATCCATTTGACATTAGAAACGGAATCATATTCAAATTTAGATAAAAAACAAATAGACCGACGCGATATTACCATGGAGTCTGTACCTCTAGTAGAAATCTCCTTGGAGTATAACTTCAGAACTTCGCAAGATCATTAGATCGTCGCGACATTCCCCACACAGGAAAAAGAGAATGAAAAGCTAGAATTTAGTATTTGCAAAATCGGCAGATCGTCGCGACAAATGGGCTCCCGACACGGGTCAATATATTGAGTCAAGTCTGATATTTATGAATGGAAGTTGTTACAGTGTGCGTGATTTCTTTGCATGTGTGTGTGCATCGACGTATATGTACACGTGATATTAACGAAGCATGACAATTGCCAATTGATCGTGTCGGGACCCCTTAAATGCCAACAAAAAATGATTTATTCATTAATTTTTTCGTCACTTTTTGAGACGGGGGCATGGCATAACGTAATTCAGCGTGGCCTGGCAGGACAAAACGCTGGTCATAAAGTATAGAAATGCGCCTATCAGTCATTCAGTCACAGACGTATATTAAGTACTATCAGTTAGCGGGTAAAGGGGTGGGGGCAGGGGAGGATGGGGAGGTAAACTAAAATCGTAACAATATGGCCGACTTTCACCGGTTGGTTTGACTGTTTTGATAGATCTTAAAATAATCGTTTCCTACTAGAAAAAGCTTCCTTGATCTAATAAGATATTATTTTGGTGCAATTAGAGGTTGTATTTAATTATGGAAGCTCTTATACCGGTTATCAATAAGTTACAAGATGTTTTTAACACTGTCGGAGCGGATGCCATCCAATTACCTCAAATTATAGTTTTAGGAACTCAGGTAATAAAATTTCAATAATTTTCAGTGATGAAAGTTAGTTTTGTAATAGTACTATATTTTAATATGGTGATACGTTTCCAGAGCTTCTATTTTAATGGTTATATAAATGTGTCAGCAGAGTTCTTTGTCCCCATTTAACTTGCTTACACTGTCATTGACCACAACCATACTCAATTTTCACACATGTTCCAGTCGAATCACCTTAGACATGATAGTTAAGAATAAAATCTAATTATGGTTTTTTCAAATGATTCATGAACTCTGATGCAATTTTCATTATTTGAATTTGACACTTGGTATCCGCACATTCATGGTGAAATTGATTACTCTTTCTAAACTTCTCTTTTTATTTTTGTACAGAGCTCTGGCAAGAGTTCTGTTATAGAAAGCCTAGTGGGGCGTTCATTCCTACCTCGAGGTCCAGGTATTGTGACCAGACGTCCTCTTGTTCTTCAATTAGTCTACAGTCCCAAGGATAGTAAAGAACATCGTTCAGCTGAAGAAGGTAAGATACATTTGTACATTTTATTTACCTATTACTTGCTATTACATAGTAAGTTGATACTTTATACCTATTTAAAAATATGAACTTTGAGGGTTACTGTCTATTAATAAATAAATAAATATTCATAGACATTTAACACAACGCTATCTGATTCCAAAGTAAGCTAGGAATAACCTGCTAGTGTTATGGGTATCAGACCACGAATTTGGATTAATGTATGTGCATGATATTGAGATAATTTATGTGAGTGTAGCTCTATGCATACATTAAATATGTTCACAAAATAATTCAAAATATATATTGAAATTGAAATAATGCAGGTTTCTCTTCAGTAACGCATGACTGTATTTAATATGTACCAAAGTATGCTATTTCAATATTAAGGTATGTGTAAACATATGACTCATCATCCTAGATAATAACATTAATCTAACATATCAAAATATGCAATGCAACAGTGCAACGGAGTCCCAGGTCAGCTAGTTATAAGACGTATCATAATAAATGAGCCTTGACCAGCATCGAGTTTGTCAGATCATTGTTTTAGTCAACTGACAATAGCAGATTGAGATATTATGTTCCAAGTAGGCTTCTCTTTTTCTTAATATTGCTTGCTTCGCCGTCGGATAGCTAAGGTCACTCCCATGCAGAGTGGTGCGCTATCAATGCATAATCACTCCCCTTCTTTGCAGCAGTTGCATTTCCAAACTTGCTGTTCAATGCTAATAATATGTGATGTACCTATGTCTAATTACCAATACTCATATTTTTTATTAGTAAATGAAAATTATTATGAAGATTCTGCACTACTGTTATGTATTCCATTTTACTGTACTTTTCATATTAACAACAAAAATTGAATGCTGAAATGAAGAGATCAGTCTATAACTCCATCACGTGACGTTTTATGGATCCTGTTGTTTAAAATGAAAAATATCGAAATTATTGTAGAACCTGAGAATTTATAATAAAACTTTTATAACTGAGACATTTCTATATTGTTATAGGTACTGTTAATTTAGATGAATGGGGCAAATTTCTTCACACCAAAGACAAAATCTACTCAGATTTCGATGCGATCAGACTAGAAATAGAACGTGAAACGGATCGTATGGCAGGCAGCAATAAAGGCATCTGCCCTGAACCAATAAGCCTCAAGATATTTTCCACCAGAGTTGTCAACCTTACACTGGTAGATCTGCCTGGCATTACAAAGGTAATAATCTGTTTTTACTTCCCAGCTGTTTATCTTCTGCTGAATACCTATGGGTTGTACTGATAAAAATCTCGTACATAATACTTTGCGCCCACATTTTTAAACTGTGGCATTGGTTGTGGGTGCCTAATGTAGAAAAGCCACCCATATTGATAAAGTTGGTTGGTTTAACTACAACCATGTTATGGCAACCAGGATCGACAGTGTTCATGTCTTCTGAGGCACGGAAATGCTCGTAATTAGAACAGCCTCTAGTCGTCACCAGAGGACTAGCATAAGAAAGACGTAATACAGTGATTGTTTACAGAACATTGAAGTAGAAATAACATATCGACGGGTGAAATTCGTCACAAACGTGTCCATACGATACCAACCAGCACCCATTGTTGAGCAACTCGTAACATGTCACTGTTTAGCGGCTTTATTACCTTTTATAAATAAGAGCGCAGTATACTACAAAAATAATTGTAGTAGACGCGATTTCATTGCTGTTTGTTTGAAACATCAGCAATAAAAGCGGCACATGTCGTACGCTCTCTCTTTCTTCTTAGTTTTAAGTTTCAGTTGTTTCATAAAGTCTCCACTTTGGAGCAAGGAGTGTGCTGATTGTCTTATTACCTGCCAAATTCGTGTTCTTTTTGCTAATTTGTATTTGCGATTAAGAGTGGACACAGACACAGTATTGTACTGCAACTATGCACTCGTAGATATTCTACCGATGTAACTTAACATGAATCACATAATGAACCTGCTTCCTGAAGATACAGAAGCACCACACATAAACTATTTTCCAAAATTACAGATTTACCTACCACATGAACTCGCTTCCAAAGTCTACAAAAGTCTTTCTTTGCATTTAAGAGTCTTTTTTATCAATTAGGTACCAATAGGCGACCAGCCGGAGGATATCGAAAACCAAATTAGGAATTTAATTATCAAATACATCGCCAATCCGAATTCTATAATTCTGGGTGTGACTGCTGCCAACACGGATATGGCGACAAGTGAAGCTATTAAAATGTCCAAAGAAGTCGACCCCGACGGTCGAAGAACGCTCGCCGTGGTCACTAAACTTGATCTCATGGATGCAGGTGAGCTTATTAACATACTATCTATACTAGGAATGGCCAACATCTGCCAAGAATTCTCAACACCACACGAAATTTGAAGATAGGTCGACCAAGGAAATGCCATTCGTCTCATATTTAGAAACGGCAAACGATGAGACAAACATAACAGTAAACTTTCGTCTATGCTTTAAAGTCGTACGATCGAAAATCGCCGCCTTGGGACATCCCACTCGCGCCGCCCGTCGCTAGACGAATAGCGTTCAGTCGCAATATGTCCAATTCGCAAAATGTCCAACTGTCCAATTCTCAATAGGTCCAGTTCGCAATTGGTCCAGTTCGCAGTTGGTCCAGTTCGCAATTGGTCCAGTTCGCAATTGGTCCAGTTCGCAATTGGTCCAATTCGCAATTGGTCCAGTTCGTAATTAGGGATCTATATGGATAAATGGAATCAACATAGGTATTTTAATCCTTGTCATCGCATAATGTCCTTTTCTCGAAATGTCCTTTTCTCACAATGTCCTTTTCTCAAAATGTCCCTTTCTCAAAATATGTGCACTACAGGATTAACTCCGCGCAATCCGACTTGGATGGGTTAGGTTAGAAGGCTAAGGCGGGAGCGAAGCGCAGCGGAGCTTCCGCATTAGCCTTCGTGGTTATTTTTTTATAATCACCTAGGTTACCACCATTCACTTGGTAAGTTTGATGTATAAGTAGGTATGTTATTCAGAACGATCAGTTAATAATTAGAATTTAGGGTGGTTGTGTTTAGGTGGTTATAAAAAAATAACCACGAAGGCTAATGCGGGAGCTCCGCTCCCGTCTTAGCCTTCTAACCTAACCTATCCAAGTCGGATTGCGCGGTGTTAATCCTGTATTGCACATATATGAGAAAGGAAATAAATAATATATGAGAAAGGATATTTCGAGAAAAGGACATTTTTACTTTGAGCTGAATCTCGCCTCGCAGGTTGTCAATAACGCCTCCCGTAATCAAGCACAACTCCATTTTACGAACTGGACCAATTGCGAATTGGACATTGTGAGAATTGGACGAAGTGAGAATTGGACAATTTGCGAATTGGACATTGTGAGAATTGGACAATTTGCGAATTGGACGTTGTGAGAATTGGACAATTTGAGCGCGCTGGACATTTTGCGAATTGGACATATTGCGACTGAACGACGAATAGGTAGAGATTTAAGGCTGCAATGTTCGACCTTGACAAATCCTAAGGCAATTCGAACGATTGCAGCGTACGCTTTTGCCGGATTTCATTCGATTCTAATCTATTATATAAAAATAAGTCGGGTTTTCCTTCCTGACGCTATAACTCCAGAACGCACGAACCGATTTCCACGGTTTTGCATTCGTTGGAAAGGTCTCGGGCTCCGTGAGGTTTATAGCAAAGAAAATTCAGGAAAAAAATCAACAGAAAAACGGGTAAAACATTTTCACATACAGCGCCATCGCGGGCGAAGCTGCGGGCATCAGCTAGTACATTATATTACTGTTATAAAATCTGAGGGGTTTTAAGAAAAAATCTATACGTAAAATATTGTTCTAAAGACCTATCTATATCTATTTTATGACAAGTTTTTATGAGAATTAAACTCATTTATTTAGATAAAAAAGTACATTACTTGTTAAGATTTTTGCAATATTTCTCATTTTTCGAGAGCGATTTCGATCGAACAAAGTATTCCTAATTGTGTTTTGATACGTTAAAAAAGCAAGAGTATCTAATAAACTTCAATAACATAGTTTTATCAGATCAAATCGAAAAATATTTCCTAGTATAAAGTTCACCCCAAGATGAGTCTCTTTCGAACATACAACCCTTAAGAAGTCGGTTCAAGTCTGACAAGACAGTACGCACCATGGGTGTCTTTACCCATGGCGATTTCCATTTATGTTAAAAAAGGTGGTCAACTTGATTATATCCAAAAACTACTATTTAGTTTACGTTTTATTGAAACCGTACGCGATCCACCTTACATGCTTCTTGACATTTTAAATGAACACACAAATTGAAATATAGACATTCCTTGTCTAAAAAGAAAGTAACGGGAGTTTTAAATAATGTCAGTACTTCGTGCTGCAGACTTCATCGCGACTAACTCGTATGATGATTAATAATAGTTATGACGTTCAGAACTTCAAACGAGTAATTAAAAACGTGAACAAAGCATTTACTTCCTCTGTAGACGGCCGTCTAAAATAGTGATTTATTTCAGGCACTGATGCGATAGACATCCTCTGCGGTCGCGTCATACCAGTGAAGCTTGGCATCATTGGTGTCGTAAATAGATCTCAGCAAGACATTATTGATAACAAAAATATTGGGGTAATGTATCTATGTACTTGTTGTTGTTTAGTTCGATTATTCCCAGGTCTTCACTTTCCCAATTTTTCACATTTCCAGATCTTCACATTACCTACATAGTTTTGTAGTCGCACCATCGAAATTGATACTGGTGTTAATGGATATAAAAAAAAATAGACAGTAAACAGTACAATAGTACAGATAGCGTAGTATTCGAATTGAGAAAGTAGACATCTGGGAAAGTGAAGATCTGGGAATAAGGCGTTTAGTTTGACCGCAACCGCTGTAACGCTCCTTGCGTTTGATTTTGTTCCAAAGCAGCGGTACAGCGATTGCGGTCAAACTATAATTCATCGTGTTTGTGGTATTTCAGAAAATTCTCATGCACTTTCTTAATTATTATAAGTTTTTAAGTTCAAGTTCAGATCAAAACTCAATAGAAACTATTTTAATAGTCTAATTTCATTGTCCTAACTTTCTAAATAGATAGTCTGCATTTGCACTGCATAGAATTGTCCTTTGCCCACTCCATTTACAATCATATCATTTTTAGGGTTTCGTAGCCAAATGGCAAAAACGGAACCCTTATAGATTCGTCATGTCTGTCGGTCTGTCCGTCCGTATGTCACAGCCACTTTTCTCCGAAACTATAAGGTCTATCCTATTGAAACTTGGTAGCTAGTTGTATTCTGTGAACCGCATTAAGATTCTTGTATAAAACTAGAAAAAAAGCAGTAAATTTTGAGGGTTCCCATACATAGAACTGAAACTCTAAAATTTTTTTTCATCAAACCTGTGATGTTAGAAACCTCCATAGCATTTTTGAAGACCTGTGTAGGGTATCTATAGATAGGTCTTCAAAAATGCAATGGAGGTTTCTAACATCATTTTTTTCTAAAGTGAATAGTTTGCGCAATGTGTCCCCCCCCTCCCCCTCTAACTTCTAAACTAAGAGAATGATAAATATCAAAAAATATATGATGTACATTGCCATAAAAACTACCAACGAAAATTAGTTTGAACGAGATAGAGCTGGTAGTTTTTTTTAATACGTCATAAACCGCAATTACCGGTTAGTAAAATCACTACCACTGCGAACGTGTTAGAACATCAGTCAAAGTTACAACGAACTATAAGAACTTTTATATTATGTTACTTGCTGCTACGAAACCCTTGGCCGGTTTTTTCAATTGTGTTGAACGAACTGTATTAAGTTCAGTCGCTAGAATGCTATATCAACCGCATTTATATTGCAGTTGGCATACAATCTTTCATTTAAAATTTAGGTATTATGAAAGAACTTTAATTATCTAATATAATTCTCTATTTATTATCAGACAATTATAATGCTCATAACTTATCTCAAGGAATTTCTAGTCTGCGCCAAATTTTATCATCATTATTGAATTTATAGTAAAGTACAATCAGCTGTAATATAGTTAAAATATAGTGCCCAAAAATATCGCATGCAGATGTTATATTCACTCACACAGTTACAATCATGATTTATGTACACGCAATGTTTCTTTAAGCCTTATTTCGACTTTAGCATGTGAATGGAAATGAATTATAAATTATGCGAATATTTTTGTAGGATGCTCTTAAAGATGAGGCCACGTATCTTCAACGGAAATATCCTACAATTGCTACACGCAATGGCACTCCGTACTTGGCGAAAACCTTGAACAGACTGCTCATGCATCATATAAGAGACTGTCTTCCGGAATTAAAGGTACTTTGAATTTTAGTACATTATTTTATACAATAATCGACAAACCTACCTACTGTATATTAATAATGGATAATAACAAGAAATTTTCAAAAAAGGATTCATATACAATCTTAAGCTTAGGCATCACTGATAGGACGTATGCAATGCGAGAGTGATAATGTAAACAACAATACCTATTATATAACCCGGGCGCAACGAGTGGAATCTGAAACAAGGTTCCGGATTCTACTCGTTGCGCGCGGATTGTATACTAGTTCAAGGGATACATGCCGACTGTAAGGTATAATTCGGAACCTTGTCAAAGAAAATCGAAAATGACAACTTTTCGAAACTTTGCTAATGCTATACTTGAAATCTGTCATTATCCATTTTCTTTGACAAGGTTCCGGATTCTACTCGTTGCGCGCGGATTATACCTTACAGTCGGCATGTACTTACTACCCCTGAACCAATTCGCCTGAAATTTTATATAGCTACCCGACTTTAAGCTCGGTAAAGTTCCTGTGGGATACAAGCACTGGAAAACTGGCGTCAGCCAATCAATACACAGTATAAAAGATCTCTATTCACTTTACTTTGTAAAACCCTGTAATGCCACAGCAAAATACATTACACTATTTTTATTCTTCCATGTTAGGTACGCGTCAACGTAATGATCTCCCAATTCCAATCTCTTCTCAACTCTTACGGAGAAGATGTGTCGGACAAATCGCAGACATTGCTGCAGATCATCACAAAGTTTGCTAGCGCATACTGTTCCACTATTGAGGGAACTGCCAGGAATATTGAGACTACAGAATTGTGTGGAGGCGCCAGGATATGTTATATATTCCATGAGACATTTGGCCGCACGCTGGATTCTATACATCCTCTTGTTGGTGAGCATAGTTTTTTTCATTATACTTATTGTAGTACCTAGTTATTTTGTAAGGGTTAGTAGTGATATGAATGTACAGCTTGGCAAAAAGAGGAGAAAATGATAGAGGAGCCACTGTGCAGTTCATATGGCAACCCGTTAAAAACAACCACCAATCAGTATCCAGTTGCCAACAACCGTCAATAAAACCCACCAATCAAATTGTATAACGTCATTGACTGACAGACATATCTGACCTACAAAATATTAGTTCGTTTTTAGACTTTTTGCCAAGCTGTACAATCGACCATGAAGGATTAAAGGGAATGAAAGAACTTCGTGTTAGAATAGTAGTTTTCGATACAAGTGTGGGATTTCTGTTATTACGACGAGTTTCGACAGATGTTGACCCGAGCCGAAGGCGAGGGTGGACAGTTGGAACGAGTTGAAATAACAATCCCACACGTTGTATTGAACAACTATTTTTAATACAGTTGCGAAAAAATGAAGCAATTTAATAAAATAATAAAAACACAATAAACCTGAATTGTCCAAAATGGCGGCAACCGTAAAAGAATATATACGTACCTACCTAAGCAGAGACTATGGCAGTGCACTTCATACAGCCAACTTTTTTTATATTTATAAATTTAATTTGGACGATACTTATATTAATTTATGTTTAAATTTTAATTAAAATTACTTTTAATCTGATATTGAAACAAGTTAGTATCTTTTTTTGAAATATTTGCATGAATCACAGTGTCCGTATGGATTGAGGAGCCATCCCTCCTTTTTAAATGAAACTCACTCCCCTATTTAGTATACTGGTTGAATTTATAGTCGTTCTGGACCCGAGAGGGGGTTACTCGGAATCAATAATGGAACCATTTCGGAGTGTCAAAACAGCTGTGCAGGTTATAATAAAAAAATGACTTCTATGTAATCTTTATCACTCGTTCGAGTTGAAACATTAGTAGCGCTTCGATTATTCATTGAACTTTTCAATGAATGAAACTCCGAAACCCATAGGTACCTACTACGCCGCGGCGCGTATCTCCATGTGATCAGTTCATTGGCCGAATGCATCGTTTCGATAATAATAGGTACTTAGATAATAATAAAGGACTCCAATTTCTCCTTCATACTTTACGCGGGCTTAGGACCGTCGGAAATACTTTAATATTGTTCTATTTTACGGTGAATTAATAAGGTTTATGTAATAATAATGAAAATAAACACGAACAAATAGGGAGTATTTCCGGCGTATTTAAAAATTGGAGCTATTTACAAAATAATCAACTTAAATACCTAGACCTACCTATTCACAGTTTATTTACACTTCCCTGTACCTTAGCAACTGCTCAAAATGGAGTCCAGAACGTTCGATACACAAACGGGCACGTTTTAGGCTATTGTCTTTTAGTTTATTCAATGTGTCTCTGTCACTTTTCACTATTTCAAAGGCGTCCACTATCGCACTGCGTAATTCATCACGAGATTCGTACTCTCGAGTGTAAACTAATCGTTTTATTTCCGACCACAAATAAAAGTCGATCGCGACGACAATACTGCGCGCGAGTTATAGTCGAACTGCGCGCCGCGGTCGCCTGTCGGCGGCGCGGTCGGCCGAGCGTATTTAGGTACCTACCTACAAGACGTAACTAGTCGAGTACCTACCGACGTTACTTGGCAACGAGTCCACGTGGACCGATGCGTTCATGCGTTGTGATTGGTCGAATTTTCCCGGCGCGGTGACTCTTCTCACTGATTGGAACGTTAGACATTGAATGAAAAATTGTAGTAGAAAATCGTAGTAAACGTATTTCGTGAAATTTAAAGGAATAACCAGGTGTTCTCGTTTTGATTTTGGCAAACGATGTAGATTTTGACATTTTCGTAATTTTTTATTGTTGATTTTCAAATTGACAGTGCCGATCGGTTCTGTTATCGAAACTGGGCCTAAACCTTTCCGTTCCAAAACGACTATAAATTCAACCAGTATAATAAAAAAATTATGTAGGTCAATTTTGGAATTTGTACATCCAATAGATAAAAAGTTACATCGATTTCAAAGTGGCACCTCAATCTAAACATCTGGATTGAGGAGCCACTTGAATTTCTTAAGGAAACTGATAAATATTATTGATTTTCTTTTTGTATCATTTAGTAGGCAGTAGGTAGGGTACCTACTAACGATTTCCGCCCTATCCTACTGGATTTCAAGAAGTTACGAAACATTTAGTATGGCTCCTCAATTTAAATCATTGCATATGATTTCTCAAAAGAGAGAGCATCATTTACTTTAATCGATTGAATTACAGTTTAGTACATAATGCTCTCGTGATTGTAGCTTAAGGATGGTGATGTACATAACATACATTTGGTATTACAACATGTTTGTTCTGGCTCCTCAATCCATACGTTTGCAGAATGTAAATGTGTTTTTCCTACCCTAGGTTACGATGAAATCTAGAAGCACCAGCATTTAGTAGGAATTCCTATTAATCATTTATATGCAAGTTAAAGAGTGTACATTATATTTTAACAGAAAAACATTAACAAGGTAAATTTCCTATATAAAACGCCGTGTAGGATGACCATAATTAATTCCTTTGTTCACAAGATTCCAACTTTCTCAAGAATATTTTAAACATCAATAAAAGTCTTCGCATAAGTACAACTTTTTTTAAGTTATTGCATAGCTTTTATCTCGGGCTGTGATCGTGGCAACCAAATCAAGAAACTCCCTAACGAAAATAAAACCTTAAACTCGGCTATTCTCGACCAAACTCGATCACACTCGTGTATCACCTACACGTGAGTGTTCGCATATCGGGTTGGGGTGAGTGCGGTGGTGTGGGGTGGTGTGGGGTGGGTTGAGGCGTGGTGGAATGAGGTGGGTTTGGTGGGGTGTGGTACAGTGAAGCACAGTGAGGTACACTGAAGTACAGTGAGAACAATGAAGTTCAGATGAGTACAGTGGAGTACAATGTAATACAGAAGAGAACAGTGGAGTTCAGTTGAGTGCAATGGTGTACACTGGTGTACAAATGAGGAGAGTGAAGTATAATGGATTACAGTCGAGTACAGTCAAGTACAGTTGAGTACAGTAATACACTGTACTCCACTGTACTACACTGTACTTCACTTTACTCCACTGTATTCCACAGTGCTGTGTAGTCACTGTACTCATCTGTTCGACACTGTACTCCATTATACTCATTTGCACTCCACTGTACTCATTTGTGCTCCACTGTACTCAACTGTACTTGACTGTACTCGACTGTAATCCATTATACTTCACTCTACTCATTTGTACACCAGTGTACACCATTGCACTCAACTGAACTCTACTGTTCTCTTCTGTATTACATTGTACTCCACTGTACTCATCTGTACTTCATTGTTCTCACTGTACTTCAGTGTACCTCACTGCACTATGCTTTACTTCTCTGTACCTCACTGTACTTAGCTGTACCTCACTGTGCTTCACTGTACCACATCCCACCAAACCCACCTCATTCCACGGCTCCACCACGCCTCAACCCACCCCACACCACCCCACCCCACACCACCCCACACCACCGCACTCACCCCAACCCGATATGCGAACGCTCACGTGTATGTGATACACGAGTGTGATCGAGTTTGGCCGAGAATAGCCGAGTTTAAGGTTTTATTTTCGTTAGGGAGTTTCTTGATTTGGTCGCCGCGCTCACAGCCCGAGATAAAAGCTATGCAATAATTTAAAAAAAGTTGTACTTATGCGAAGACTTTTATTGATGTTTAAAAAGATTCTTGAGAAAGTTGGAATCTTGTGAACAAAGGAATTAATTATGGTCACCCTACACGGCGTTTTATATAGGAAATTTACCTTGTTAATGTTTTTCTGTTAAAATATAATGTACACTCTTTAACTTGCATATAAATGATTAATACGAATTCCTACTAAATGCTGGTGCTTCTAGATTTTGATTTCATCGTAATCTAGGGTAGGAAAAACACATTTACTTTCTGCAAACGTATGGATTGAGGAGCCAGAACAAACATGTTGTAATACCAAATGTATGTTATGTACTACGAATAATGTATTCTATAGAAGTGTAATTCGGCTCAAAAAATGGCTCCACCAAATGGGGACCGCGGAAGGTGGGGCTTAAAAAGGGGACCGCGCGACCCAGTTAGTCCGCGCTGTCACGCGTAACGTACGGTTGTGTCGCTGGAACCAATCAGTCAGTGATATTAATTGTGTTTTCGCGTTAAATATATCCCAAAAATGCCTTCGTGTGTTGTGAAGTGGTGCAGAAGCCATACGGATATGAAAAACGCTGGAATCACCTTCCATAGGTTAGTAAATAATCATTTTAAAAACACGTACTTGGGGAAGTTGAAAAGTGTTATGCAAGATGAACGCAATTCCAAAATTAAAATATTTTTATGCAGTGTTCATGGTATGTTAAGCGCTCAGGTAATATTGTTAGTAAGATATTATATTAGTAGGGATGATATTATGCATAGAAATTAAATTATAATTTTGTTTGTTTCGGAGTCTGGGTGTTCTATGTATGTATTTAGAAATATACCATTGTCCGCCATAAATTAAATAAACTAATTATTTTTAGAGGTACATAATTGTGAAAAAAAAAACAACGTATTTTAATTTGTATATACGCATACAAAGTAGTTCAATCAATAGAAAAATAATAACAATCCAGTTATTATTTTTCTGTTGATTAAACTTTGATTGAACTTATTCAATAAAAAATAAGCACATAAACAAGCTTTCTTATTATTGCATAAAACCATCCACGCTTATCACGTTCGCCGCTTTGGGTGGGGCGCCGAGCCGGCATGACCTTGGCGCGACCAATCGCATGCAAGTATTCAACGATGGATGTGTGAGTGTTATGTTTTATTGCTGTTTTTTAGTATGCGTAAGTTACTCCAAGATTTTAGCGGTAACTTTATAGGTGTTACATTTCTATAGAATACATTATTCGTAGGTTATGTACATCACCATCCTTAAGCTACAATCACGAGAGCATTATGTACTAAACTGTAATTCAATCGATTAAAGTAACTGATGCTCTCTCTTTTGAGAAATCATATGCAATGATTTAGATTGAGGAGCCATACTAAATGTTTCGTAACTTCTTGAAATCCAGTAGGATAGGGCGGAAATCGTTAGTAGGTACCCTACCTACTGCCTACTAAATGATACAAAAAGAAAATCAATAATATTTATCAGTTTCCTTAAGAAATTCAAGTGGCTCCTCAATCCAGATGTTTAGATTGAGGTGCCACTTTGAAATCGATGTAACTTTTTATCTATTGGATATACAAATTCCAAAATTGACCTACATAATTTTTTTATTATATACTAAATAGGGGAGTGAGTTTCATATAAAAAGGAGGGATGGCTCCTCAATCCATACGGACACGAATCACAGACATTATTTTGACAGTTGGGAAAGGAAACGCGCACTAGTGCGGGAAAGGTAAAGAAAAAGCACGAGTGTGTAATAGCCCACATCCCGAACGCTAAACGTCCCTGTAATACGCCACTTTTTGAGCAACTGTATTAAAATAGTAGTTTTCGATACAAGTGGGGGATTTCTGTTATTACAACGAGTTACGACAGGTGTTGACCCGAGCCGAAGGCGAGGGTAGACAGTCGGAACGAGTTTAAATAACAGTCCCACACGTTGTATTGAACAACTATTTTTAATACAGTTGCGAAAAAATTAAGCAATTTTATAAAATAATAAAAACACAACAAACCTGAATATCCAAAATGGCGCCAACCGTAAAAGAATATATACCTTCCTAAGCAGAGACTATGGCAGTGTTCTTCATACAGCCAACTTTTTTTATATTTATAAATTTTATTTGGCCGATGCTTATATTAATTTATGATTAAATTTTAACTAAACTTACTTTTAATCTGATATTGAAACAAGTAAGTATCTTTTTTTAGAAATATTTGCATGAATCACAGACATTATTTTGACAATTGGGAAAGAAAACGCACGAGTGCGGGAATAGTAAAGAAAAAGCACGAATGTGTAATAGCCCACATCCCGAACGCTAAACGTCCCTGTAATACGCCACTTTTTGAGCAACTGTATTAAAATAGTAGTTTTCGATACAAGTGTGGGATTTCTGTTATTACAACGAGTTACGACAGGTGTTGACCCGAGCCGAAGGCGAGGGTAGACAGTCGGAACGAGTTTAAATAACAGTCCTACACGTTGTATTGAAAAACTATTTTTAAATCAGTTGCGAAAAAATTAAGCAATTTTATAAAATAATAAAAACACAGTAAACCTGAATATCCAAAATGGCGCCAACCGTAAAAGAGTATTATACGTTCCTAAGCAGAGACTATCATGGCAGTGCACTTCATACAGCCAACTTTTTTTTATATTTATAAATTTAATTTGGCCGATACTTATATTGATTTATGCTTAAATTTTAATTAAAATTACTTTTATTCTGATATTGAAACAAGTTAGTATCTTTTTTTTTTATATTTGCATGAATCACAGAAATTATTTTGACAATTGGGAAAGAAAACGCACGAGTGCGAGAAAGGTAAAAAAAAGCACGAGTGTGTAATAGCCCACATCCCGAACGCTATACGTCCCTGTAATACGCCACTTTTTGAGCAACTGTATTAAAAATTAATTTTGGTCTTCGTTTTGAATTTCGTGATCGTGGAGTATGTACACTATACTATTTCCATTTCTTTATTTTCTCGATGACAGGTCCATGACAGTTCCTGTGAAAACTTGTACGAGCGTCTTTTTTACATTATGTATGTAATATTTTATAAAAATATGAATTTACGCAGGTACAAGGTTATACCTGACTCTAAGAAACTGATAGGGATTGAGCTATCGATAAACATAACACGATAACAGATTCGATATTTTTTTACAAAATGTAAGAAACTAAACTACTTACCTACTGCCGGATAATTTTGTACAAATTTATTAACTAGTAGATATTATATTTCAGTACAAGACGTTACACGTGTTAATTTTTGATTGATAATGCCAACTTCTCTAAAATTTTCGCAGCGTTTGTAAAATAAGTAGGTATATAGTCGACCATGCAACAAAATAAGTATAATGACAGGTAATCTTTATTTATTTATTCAAAATCTGACGAATCGTCACTGTCACTCGATGAGCTCTCTCCAACATTTATTATAAGTTCCTGTACATCTACATTATCGAATGCCACATGATTATTTCCCAATTCGTAGCTATAAAGGCTTCTTCTCACGATTTTTTCCCAGTTTTCGGCAGTAACATCCGCACATGCATTTTTTAATAAATCTAACATCTTGTTTGCCGTAAAAGGGGGATGGTTATTATTTCGAGCGGCGTCCTATGATTTGTGTCCATATTAGTTCTATATAAATTGTACTGGCAATGATACGATATTCGATCAATTTACGATATTCGATCGATATCATTACTTATTTGGTCACAACACTAAAACTATCAAATTAGAACTGTCATCGAGAAAATAAAGAAATGGAAAGACTATACTTATAAATATTCTATTTATGCTTCACAGTAGGCGCACACTGAGCGGCTGTCGCGGCGACTTATCGCCCAGTGTGCGCCTGCATTGCCGCGACATCCAATCGCTGGCGCTGGAGTCGGCGACGACGACAAGTCGCGGCGACAGACTTCGTACAAAAAGTGGTCGTTTGGCGACTGTCGCCGTGTCGCAGCGACAGTAGCCCGACAGACGCGGCGACTCCTCTTGCTTGTCGCGGCGTGTGTCTGTGACCTTCATTTCTACAACTATACTAAAATTTTCCAGGTTTAACTCGCATGGACATATTAACCGCGATACGCAACGCGACTGGTCCAAGACCTGCACTGTTTGTGCCTGAAGTGTCATTTGAACTACTTGTGAAGCGTCAAATCAGGAGGTTAGAAGATCCTTCACTTCGCTGTGTTGAACTGGTAATTTTTTTTTTTTACAACTTAGTTCTCTATTTAACCTTAGGCGCACATTGACCAGTGAACAAAATGATCGTATCCTAAACTTAACAGGTGGGAGTTGACGACTTACTACATCTAAGTATAAATAGGAACCCTTCTATTGGCACAAGTTGGGGTATAAATAAAGGGTTTCATATTTCTTCATACTCAATATCAAATATCAATCAATCAAATGAGTCTATGGCAGTCCACTGCTGGACGTAGGCCTCTTCCAAATTACGTCACAATACACGGTTCTGCGTTTTGCGCATCCATTCAATCCCTGCAACCTTTTTCATCTCGCATAACAAGCTGAGGGACAAGTGCAAGTTTTTACGTGAGCTTGTCGACATTCACGGCGCGCCAATTCGTATGGAATCGAAACCCCGCCACCTAGCTGTAAACGCGGGAACTTGTCTCGATTCCATACAAATCGGTGATAACGCGCTCACCCGTGAATGTCGACAGGCGCTCGCCGAAACTCGCACTTGCCCCTCAGGTTAGGTTTTCCAATCGCTCCTAATTTCTGCCTATGGCAGCTAATAGTTTGCCTTGCTATTTTCGGCACCATTGGTAGCCACTTTATCGTTGCCTCGTCCTTTCGTCAGCAGGTGAGGTCGCTTTACACCCAGTATTATTCTTATCAAGATCTATATTATTTTCTAAATATGTATAAACCAATCAGGTGCACGAAGAAATGCAGCGCATAGTACAGCATTGCGGTACTGAAGTGCAACAGGAGATGTTGAGGTTCCCTCGCCTGCATCAGAGGATCGTAGATGTCGTCACGCAGTTGTTACGGACGCGTTTACCGGCCACTAACTCTATGGTGAGTATGAGTACTGTCTATTTTTATCGTGAGGAAATCCTACTATTCCGGACTCCTATCGACTAAAAACCACACTTTCCTACCTAATGCCTATAGTTAGGAGCCCCGGGTAAGCCCTCAGAAGGATACCCCAGGACTCCCAACAGACCTACGGCTACCACTGCGGCCTCACCTAAGGTGAGTACTGTCCAGCAGAAGTAAATCTATAGCTTGGCTAAAAAGAGTAGAAAATAATAGGAACTCTGCTGTTCACATAGCAACCCGTTATAAAGAACCACCAATGAGTATTCAATTGACAATAAGCAGTAATAAAAATCACGAATCAAATTGCATGACGTCATTGATCGACCGACATAATATGTGACGTTGTTGACAGCATTTGGACAATGTAGCCAGCATGCAAAATATTAGTTCCATTTCCTCTTTTGGCGAGCTATAAGGTTTTGGTGCCGCGTGGAAATAGTTATGTTCCTGTTGCCATTGGCACTTATTCAGACGATAAATTAGTTTGTGTATTCCAGAGACCAGACTACTATCCCAGTACCAAATTTCAGCCCGATCTGTTCAGATTTTAAGGAGTGAATTAGTAACAAACATCCACACATCCATCGATAAACACAAACTTTAATATGATGGTAATAAGGGTTGATGATTACGGTATTACGGGCGAATGACCTGCTCTCTTTAAAAATTTTTGACTATTCAACCAACCTTCTTTTCTGCGTAAATAAAACTGGTAGAAAAATGTATGAAATATTGTGTTTTAAATTCCATTATCTTTCATGACAGTGTGTCACGACACGACTAGCGCAAACCGCAATCGATATTCGTTTTATATCATAACATCATTGTGGTTTGTGATCCGTAACTGCCTGCAGGAAACGAAACAATGAGTAATACTATCAGATAAAAGTTGGGCTTCAAGAAACATGGGAAAGAATTGTATCACCACACTCGTAATTTCAACTTATCACTTTGCACCTTTCCATTTGAATGGTCATACAATTACAGCCTCATCACTCTTGACACTAAATGATATCCCTAATATTACTATAAAAGTATAAATGCGAAAGTACCTAACTCTGTCTGTCTGTGTGTTTTCACGCCTAAATCGCTGAACCGATTTTGATGAAATTTAATATACTTAGAGATCGTATAAGTCCAAAGGAAGGACATATACTACTTTTTTACTGACTTCGCAAAAGGAGGGTGATAATTTTAAGCGATAGCAACTTCTACGCGGACGAAGCCGCGGGAAACAGCTAGTCTCAAATATATTTTATACACATCTAAAAATGCTAAATTTCAGCCGTGAGCAATAATTTGTATTTAATTATAATAAAGGTCAATGACTGAGCAACTTCGAGTAGATGATATTCATTCCAGTATAAATTTATATTCAGAGCTTTAATCCTCTTTAGAATGTAACCCCGACTGCATCGGCGGATTTCACTTCTGAAGTAATACAAAATGAACTTTATATTAACCATCGACTCACTCAAAATAATTAACATTTTAGATTTCTTCCTATTACCAATATACATAAAAGATAACTTACCTATTCAAATACATAAAAAAAATCCATACATGATTCAAAACTGCCTTCCTAATCAGAAGGTCTAAGAAGCTAAATGAACAACATCGCAAAACGTCTAAGGAGCATAAGTCTTAACAAGCAAAAAGATTTACATGATACTGTTACAAGACATAAATTATTATCTACTTCATCAAGTCATAGTTTAATCAGTTAAATAAAAATATCAAATTTTTACAATTTTAGGTGGAAAATCTAGTCGCAATAGAATTGGCATACATAAACACCAAGCATCCCGACTTCCATCGCGAAGCAGCCCTAGTATCCGGACTTCTAAAGAGCACAGACGGGATTATCGAAGACCACAGTCCAGTATACCGACAGAAGACTCCAAGACCCACATCCTCACCGGTACTCACCATGTTCAAAGTATATATGCTTTTAGTTTATTCTGTCTGCCTGTGTGTCACATTAATGTACATATTAACACGAGGTAAGTCAGTTGTGTCGCATTGCTTGATTAGTGTAATCGTAACTAGCAATTTTTTATGTTTCTTTTATTTTGATTTGTATGTAAGTTATTTTAAAGCACATCACAAAGAATGACGTTGGACTCAGGTGTGATATTTTTATATACCACACAACGAATAAACACATTTTCTGCTTATTTTACGAACAGGCTGAGCACCCACAACGAGCAGATCAAACAGAAGTAAAAGAGATAAAGCTGTTGCCATTAATTATCTTCACGTTGTGACTTTGTTGTCAGAAATGTTCCAAAGGTCCATAGGCTGCTGTAGGTGACCTTATTCGATCAGGTTGGCCATATGCTTGTATGCCACCTCAGTGCTGTAAAAACATGAAGAATTTTGGCGTTTTTTTGAGAAAAGATTTATTACTTATCCTTTCAACTGTGCAAATATCTCCTAGAGTAATCGATCACTATTATTCACTATGGCGCACTTCTGTGCCGGTATCTCCTGGAGATTTTTCGCCTTCAAACAGTTTGCGCTCTTGTAGCGCGAACTGTACTCTCTCTATCCGGCTCATACTTGCAGGGAGCGTTCATAGAAAGAAACGGGACAAGTATATAGTACAATGTCTGTCTCTAAATAATAGCTGCAGCTCATAATTCTCGTTTAAAAAGTGCTCTCCATCGCGCGCCAGTTCGCGCGGCTACGTGACAGCGACCGGGAGTGTGTTGAGTGAAAATTCTTTTGTGTTTGGTGGTTTTTAGTGGTTTTTAGTGGTTTTTAGTGGCAAACGTTATCAAAATCATGACTGGGTGAGTGTTTGAACAGTTTTTATTCGTAGATTGTGTATTTCATAAAGATTTTGTACCTAAAATATAGTTATTTTCAACGAACATTCATTGTAATTTTACGCGCCGTCGGCGACACGGCGGCGCGGCGCCAAGCCCATACATTTGGATGAATTACAAAGAATAAATACTGTAATGATGACAATCTATTGTTATTTTATGTATTTTTACGTATTCTTTTATTGTTTTCAAGCATTGAATGTAAAATTATTTCAATAATTTTGTGTAAAACTTGGTCGAAATTCTCTATCATTTTTGGATCGAAATCGTTCACTTTCTTTGTTCATTTCTGAAATATATTTGTATGCCAGCATACCTTTTTTTTGTGTTTATCGATTATGAAAAGTCATGTAGCTGTAGATTGTAATTTTTTTATGAAAAAAAAATACATAAAAAAAATTCAAAAAATAAAAAAGTTTACGAGTACCTTTTTTTGGACCTTTTTTTAAGTGCTTGGTTCATTGTTCAATTTCTAATAAACTAAACACTTTTGTCAACCAAAACTCTGTGTAAAAAAAGTTTAAGGATCATACTTACGAATGAAAAAAGAATCTAAGCCACTTGAAGCACAGTTTTATCAGAATCATGGCATGAACTTAACCTTTTTTTGGCGGTCGGCGGTCGGGTCGCCGAAATGAGTCGTATTTTGAGAAGCTCGTAAATTGAAAAAAAATGTATGACGAGTTGTATTTTTTGATATTTTTTATTTTTTTATATTGTGAAATAGGATGTATTTAATAAAATAAATTACAAAAAAATTGGAATTTTACAATACTTTTTTTTTTAACAACTTTTGTAGAGAAAACTGGTGAAAAATTACAAATTCTTATTTCTAATAGAAATTAGTAATACATTACAAGGCAAAACTGGTCTTATCTATCATTTTATCATTAGCTTGTTTCATAACGATTCCAGTGAGGTAAGTATTTTATATGGCTGCCATAGAAAAGTTATGAGAAATCGCCATTTTAAGAACATCAGCCGACGCCGCGCCGACAACGCGAACGCTTCTGGAGTAGGGTACACAGACACGGGTTCCGCGCGGGAGGGGACTATTGGGGAGTGACACAGACGAAAGGTTATCAGATCGGAAGTCCCATCCCATTTCTTTCCTAAGTCTGTGTCCAACGTTGTTATGGTAAAAATTATTATAAACTCTTAATTAATATTTTTAATTTTATGTACCTACTTACGTTCTTAAAGGTAATGTTTTATTTTTCTTTTGTAACATAACAATTATTTTGTAGCAATTCCTTCGCCAAATGGGTGTAAGGGGGTCCACCCTAGTATTCTTGGCAAGTGTTGTGGATGCATACAAGGTAAAATATCAATGTGCCTATTGTGTGGGCTAGCACTGTATGTTTTACAGTTTCATATTAGCCACATTGTTCTACTAAACCATGGTCATTTTGTTCAGGCTTGGAATACTGTGGGCTCTCTTTTTGATGTTAGGATGCTTTTTCACCAGAGATGTTTTACATTGCTATGGACATATCCACCAATCACATACGTCGGTCCACATGTAACGTTAACAGTTTATATCGACTGCCTCGGTGGCGCAATCGGTAGTGTAACTACCTGCTGAGCCTGAGGTCCTGGGTGCGATTCCGCGAGTTGGTCCAAATATTTGTGTGATCCACAAATGTTTTGTTTCGGAGTTTGGGTGTTTCTATGTGTAATATGTAGATATTTAGAAATATATAAATATGTCTATCAGTCGTCTAGATCCCATAGCACAAGCTTATATTAGCTTAATTTGGACTAGATGATGCTGTGTGAGAATGTCCACATATATGTATTAAAAAATGTCAAATTGTGCGACTGACGAATATGATTGGTGCATTTCAAACGCATCCATAGCAACATAGCATAGCACATCTCTGGTTCAAAAGCACCCTGATGGTTGACTAACATATTTCATTAGATCACATACGTTTAAACACTATACATAATGAACGGGAAAGCCATAGAAATCTAATAACAAGTTTACAGAAAGTTTATTTTATGTTTCGCTCAATCAATAAGTCGTCGTGTAGTATTTGCTATCTCTGTCACAACGATGTCATCTTCGTACATTATTTACAATAGGCAATGTATTTGAAGTGAGTTTTGTATACAATTCCCAAAGAGAGATTCCCTAGCGACTAAATCACGCGTACATAGCACTTCTATTGACTTGTTATTTAGGTTTCTATGAAAAAAAAAATGTTTTTCAGGAATTGAATTTACCCGTACAACGAAATGTTTACTACAACTAAAACCCTACCCTCAATTTATGGGTCTTAGTCCAGTCAAGTCAATATTTGTGTCCACCTCGTCCTGTTTTCCTACACTTTATGCTTGATTTAGACGGTACCTTTCTCGTATAATGTATTCATACCAAACAGGTGAACCCAGGTAACTTAATTATAGTGTGAACTAACAAAGTGATGGTACCGAGATCCTTCTCAAATTTTATTTGTACTTCATCTTTTATCTAATAATTTCATTTCTATTTTTAATAACATTACACCGATAACTTTGTATTTTGTAGAAAATTATTGTGGCAACCACATATTCGTGTTATTTGACTTACCTAGCTTAGCATGAACCGTCATTCTAACTTTTTAAATTTCGCGTTGCATGATATTACTAATTATTTAAAACGGGTATTAACGCGATCATACCTTAAAATTGAGGCTTGACCTTTTGGCTGGGTTGCAGACAGAGTCTGCTTGTGACCACGGCTGGTGCAACCCAGCCGAAACGTCAAGCCTCAATTTTAAGTTATGATCGCGTTAATACCCGTTTTAAATAATTTGTAATGAACCGTTATTGACTGAGATGAAGGTGATTATTATTTTCTAGTTTACAGAACATCATATTATGTTTGTACTAACAACATGCACGAAACTAACTACTGAAAGTACTAACACTATCTTATTGTTCTGAACTTTAATATATATTGGCAAATATGGTTTGTTTGACCTTGTCCATCGCCGAAGTCTAATGCTGGTAAATTCACGAAAGGCAAAGATGCCAAAGTGTCCCATACATCTATTAAATTTTGCCTATTAAAGTAGACCTGTGAATAAAACAATACCCTCAATAAGTTACGACAGAAGTTATGGTAAGATTAGTGCTCTACCCTCTTTGATCCAATTTACTATTATAACCACTACCGAACGAGTTCCTGAAAAATTACTTCCATCTAAGGGTTTATTTATCTAACTTTATTCACAACTCATTATCCATAGAACATAGTCCTTCCATTATGTTTCTAACATTATAATATTTAATCCCGGAGCTCAAGGTCGACTATGAACTGATTGCTCGGAGCTGCTAAGATTTATAATTTGCCTTTTTTTTTTTTCGGCATTGTTAGATAGACAGTGTTATCTAACAATGTCGTTTTACCTTCCAACTCTTCTAAGGGCGCCTATGCCATGTCCTCTACACATATATGAAGTTGGCTTGTTCAGTCAGCTGCAGAGAAAAGTAAAAGGATTGAATTTTCTCAGAATTTTTTCAAATATTTTTTTAAGATTTTGTATAGTTACAGAATTACTAAAATTTAATAACCATAGTTAATTCAATGAAATCCATGAAAGGTTTTTAAAAAAAAAAAATTTTAAAAGGCACCCTCGTATACTTTTCTCTGTAGCTTATTGTACCCTGATTCTTGGTGGACCCCTTACACCCATTATGAACTCCTATAGTTTCTAATCGTAGTTAATAACATATTTCATAAATAACGTCTTGCTTTCATAGTGAATTTAAATTTACTTAAAAGTTAATATGAAATGTCCTCTTCAGCATGTGCCGGCAATCACAGACGGTCAGGATAAGTCGCCGCCTCAGTCAGCTAAGAGCGAATCGCCAAATACACCGCAGGTGATCAGTTAGATTTTATACTAACACGTTAGAAAACATGTTACCAGATTTATTATTTAGTTTTGATAACGATGTAAATATTTTAAATAAGGGTTCCGTACCTCAAAAAAAAAACTGTGTCGTCACATCCTACGCCTAGTTTGGCAGCGCGTGTGTAACGCCTTTGGTGTTGCAATCGTCAATAGACTACGGTAACCAACCATTAGATCGGCCATGAGCTTGTCTGTCACCTTACTAGTATAAAAAGGCGGAACCCTATTATGTACTTTTGTATTGTGCCATTTTTTTTAACCCTTGCCTTTAAAACAATGATACAAAAAAAAATACATTATTTATTCAAATTCTCCTCATTGAAATTAGCCGTTTTTTCAATTTTGGCATTGCTGGACTGCCGCCGCGCCGTGTAGGTGAGGTTGGCATAGTCCTCGGAAGTGTTTTTTTTTATTTTGTTCATGAAACTCTACTAACACACATTATACATCACATTAATTTCAAGCTTTTGTTAATCTTCTATACTTACTAGACTTAAGCCTTTGCCAATTTTCACTATAACACGTATTTCGTTTTCATTTTCAAAACCGTTAGTTTGCGAGCGTGCCGTCCTAATGTTTGCCGAGTCGGAGTCTCCACTCCAAAACACATTTGCACCATCGGCCGTTGGATATGTACTTTAAGAAAAATATTTGACACGTAGCGAGAGATAAACTATTAAATTTACTCACGCACAATAAATTTTAAAAGCGCTTTCTTAATTGGTTACTTTCAGATGAACGGAACGCCTGAAAACGCTAAAGTATTGACTCCACAGAAGCCCGTGAACTTACTACCTGAAGTGCCGAGCCAACACTCGCGTAAACTATCCGATCGCGAACAACACGACTGTGACGTCATTGGTAAGTTTTCTCAAAAATATAGGTTTTAAGGATATTTTGAAAACTAACTAGTAGTGGGACCTGAAAGACGCTTTTTGTACTCACGATAACCTGAATAACGTTATGACAAACGTAGTATAGATTATTTTCTAACAATTTTTGCTATTTCCAGAGTTGCAATTTTATTAATTATGCATTGACAACAACTACTCAAGTCACTGAATTCATGTAATAAATACTAATACTGAGTCTTACATTACAAAATAGGATCGTGGCACGTCGCAACATTGTGCAGTGTGCACTTATCACGTCGCAACGTCGCGTAAAACACCATTTGTTACTTTCACATGACACTTAGCAAAGTCGTATAACGCTACGTCCACATTTGTAACATTTTTATGGCACATTACCTTATCAGACTCCCGTGTTGGTACCGTCGAAAACTGCAGCTACGAGTTACATGTTTGACACGATGACACGCTGTAACGGTTCGTTGATATGTTACAAATATGGACGAGCATAATGCGCCACTTCGCAACTTTGTTCACAATGCAAAGTCACATTACAAAGTTGCGTTATACGAATCATAGTACTGCAAAGTCGTAACTTCTTAACAAGTCATGACGTTCCAACGTGCCACGATACAAATTCATCTCGTGTCTCGCGTTTTTCGGTCCTGATTTGTGTTGATTCAACAAAGTTGTATTCTTATGATGCTAGGTGGACGGAGCGATGAACCATCATACCTAACCTATCAACCTAACACACAGAATCTAGACGGCATCAACGTAATGCAATTGAATCAAATGGGTGACTTAGTCGGTGAGGATAGAATACGCGATGTACTAAACGCTTTACTCATTTGCTCACTGTTAGACTTCCGACCACCTACCATCGTCTGTCTGCTTACTGCTTTGGTATTTTTAATTTGAAACTAAACTATTGACTAATCCTTTATTAAAGTCATACTTAGGAGATAACTATTTAAACGTTACGTAGGGTCTGACCCAGTAATGTATATGTTATGGACCAAGTGATTAATCGGGCATTATGTATAATGTTCGGGCATTATGCATTATCCCCAATACGAGCCGGGCAATGTGATAATAAATGTTCAATTAATCAAATTTAAGTTAGTTTGGTTAGGTTAGAACTGTGTTACCAACGCAGGAGCCGAGCGAGCCGCGGCAGTGGCCAGCGAGTGCCAGAACCGAAGTCTGATAAAAACATGCTTCATAAACCTTAAGATCAGTTGGTTAAGTTAGGAATAAACAATAAAAAAAGGGAAAGAAAGTAAATCGGTACCCTCGCCTCCCATCTTCCCACTACCTTCTCTGTGATAATAAATGAAGTTTAGAGAAAAATTAATCACCTGGCCCGATTTCGCCGGACATTGATGCATAATCCCCGGGTATTACACATAATGCCCATATCCTATAGCAAATATATTAAAAAATATATCAATTTTTAACAATATTTTGCAATAAAATGCGTTTTCTTTCATAATACACTATACGGAATGTCTTCATATGTATATACCACAACAGGCTTTGCTCACATGAAAAATACATAAATCCTGCTTTATGGATAAGATCTCCAACCATAAATTTCTCTAGACTTGTGAATATAATTAATGAATTTCAAATAGATGATAAACGTGATGATCACGTGTAAAAATAAATTAAACCACTGTAATTTGTTAAATGATTTGTAGTTACCTACTGAAAATTAAAAATAAAACAGTAGAGCCATAGAGAATAGAACATGGCCATGGGTCACGTGAGTTTTATTGCCATGTTCTTTTCTCTCTGACTCTACTGCGTTGCGAATCTGGCAGAAAGTGTAGAAGCAATCATTTTGACATTAGGTGTTACTTTGTGACCTATATGAATGAAGATTTTTCATTTTCATTGTCAAATAAATTGAGCACAACCTTGCACACAACACATTTAAATTTAATTTTGAAGATATTGAAATAAGTTTTTGAACTTCATTTTTATTTTTATCTCTTTTATCCTGACTTGTGATATTTGTACTAGAAGTAGTTAGGAGAACTAGTTGTTTAAGTGAATGGTAAAGGCGCGTCCAGATGTTGGCCAAGTAACCCTCGTTGCGCTTACCGAACATCAACGCATTTGCTTTGAATACCTTGCCTGGTTGACTTAAGGAAAGACATGTACTTGACCCAGCCAGAGTGTTCGTCCAACAAACGCACCGTAGCACACTCCTCCTATGTCCAATTGTCTATACTCGCGTCGGCCTACAGTCAGACCAACATCTGGATGTAATAAAATATGTAAAGAATCATGGTAGGACTTGCACTAAAAGAAATATTATTTCAATTTCTGATAACTCCAGTAAAACTTTCCATGATTCTTGGGCTAAGTTGCTTGTTGTATTATAACCAAAGTATAAAACCAGTCATCAGCATACATGTTCAAAGTATAAAACAAAATATTGTAGCTTACAAAAAAATTAAAACAGTGTAACAAGTGGTGCGGTTGAATGAGTTTTATCCTTCCAAACATTTCCGTTCAAGTATTGCCTGCGACTTTTTGTAACCACCGTTACTGATTTCATGTGAATCTCGTATAGAGTTTCGATAATTGAAAAGGCTATTTCATACGAAACTGAGCTTCACATAAGTCGATAAAGGTGCTAACAAGAGCTCGTATTTAATACAATACATGTGCTAAAGAATTCTATGAAGTAGACCACAAGGGATTTCATTCATCTTTGTAACGAAATGAACCTCAAACATCTATTTTCAGAACGACTGATCAAGTCATACTTCTACATAGTCCGCAAGTCAATCCAGGATTCAGTTCCCAAGGCCGTTATGCATTTCCTCGTTAACTATGTGAAAGATAACTTACAATCCGAGTTGGTGACGCACCTATACAAGTCTGATCAGGCAGAGAGCATGTTGAATGAGTCGGAACACATTGCGCAGAGGAGGAAGGAAGCTGGCGATATGCTTAAGGTAATATTAAACTGTTTTTAGCGGTCTATAATATATTTATTTATTTACTTGCTGACCCGGCGAACTTTGTTCCGCCAAATAAAGCTGACCCGATATAATATAAGATTTTTTCTTCTTAATTTTTTTTTAGATACAAACCTTTCCCTAGCTATAACTAACACTAAAACAAGAATTAGCGAATTCGGTCCAGCCGTTCTAAAGTTATGTGCGTCCATACATTTTGCAGATTCATTTTTATAAATTACATATCTGAGACTTTCATGTCCTGCCTGCCACTTCAAGAATTACTACTATACGCGTAAAAATGTAATAGGCCCCTTTTGACATTTGTCATCGCGACGATTCTGATTGGGAGATTCCCGAACTCACTAATGAAAGAAAGAAATATTTCTTTATTTTTATGCAACAACACCTTCAAAGTAGTAGTTAAAAATTAGAGACTAGATTATTTATAGATGTAGATAGATAGTAAGAAGTAAAAGATAGATACTAATGTTATTTCGCCGCTGAACGCATTGGCTGATTCCAGAATCTGCCAATGAGAGTGCCGCTTTCTCAAATGTCAAAACGGACCCTTTTGACAACTTTAGTAACTTCATCGATTCTTCTTCTGCTTAGAAAATTATTTTTCTATACTTAAGTCAATATGTTGTAATTCTAGGCTTTGCAACGTGCCGGTCAAATTATCAGCGAGATACGAGAGACGCACATGTGGTGATGGTTCCCAGAGAACGAAGACTCTAGTCTGTGAATTAAGCGAATTTTACACTACACGATATTAAGCGACCCTTCTTTTCAAGTGTGGAAATCAACATGGATGTCATGCCGGCTTAACGGCTCAAGCCACACTGACCTACAACTGAATATAGCTTGGGAGTACCTGGTAAGTTCTCTGAAGGATGTTCCAGGGTATTACGCGACCTTCTGCCTAAAATGCATCGAAACCGGTTAACAAGATGCTCCTGATTTGCCAGGTTTTCGACTGCATTATGGCGCAGTGGCAGTATCGAGTGTGTTTGAGTCCCGGGTCGGACCAAATATTTGTGTAATATACAACTGCTTGTTTTGAAGTTGAGATGTTTTTTATGCATTTAGAAATATCCAAGTATGTTTTATCAGTCATCTAGATCTCATATACACAAGCTTATATTATTAACTTACTGCTGTTGTAAAAAAAATTCGTACGTTTTATCAGATCCTTAATATCGTGAAGTGTAATAATAAGCTTATTTAGTTAACTTGAGCGTGTGCTCTGTACATGCGTCTTAACGTAGATAAATTATGTGCATTAGGATTTTTTTTACTTACCGTTTTTATACGCTATACATACATTTGCTTTTGACATTGGAGCGAGACACTGAGAGCGAAGCGAAATATAATATATTCTACCTCATTGGTCTAGAGGTCGTATAGTGCGACTTCGGATCAGGAATTCGTGGGTTTGAAATTTTCGAGAACAAAAATGAGAGTCGGTCCAGGTGTGCTCCATAAATATTTGTTTCGGGAGTCTGAATGTTTTTATCTATTACAAGTATGTTTTTAGGAAAAAAAGTATATAAATACTATTAATATACGTTGTCTGGTATCCATAACACAAACAGGTTAATCTTAGATTACTTATGGATCAGACGGCGTTGTCTAAAAAATGTCCGTGAATGTTATTTTATTTATTCGCTGCAATTCGATACAAAGAAAGACACCGAAAACGCATTTGCAACGAATTTCGCTTCGTTCTACAGCTCCGCTTAAATTCTGCAGCTCTCTTGCTATTTATTAGAATATTTCTCATGACATTTCGTCCTCAACAAAAAAATTTAGAGGTAAAGCAGAAAATTTAGAAGCAAATGCATGATAGTCATAGATGTACACTTTTTGAGGAAAGCACTGCGTGTTATTAAAATTATTGCGGTTTGAGACTGGTTTCAAGATGTTACAATAAAGTTTTTGTGGTTATTCTGCAAGTAATCTAAATAACGTTGATTGTTGTTTGAAATTCAAAAAAAATGAAACTTTACTGTAATATTATGAAACTAGCCTTCAGGACGGCTGCATATATACAATTTTTAGTCAATCAACTATGGTCATAAAATATAATATTTCCATTTTGACATTGTGTGGCTCCGGAATCTGTCAAGTGTCAAAACGGGCCAATTATTTTTTGACAACTGTAATGATAAAAAATCTAATTGATGATGTGTATTTCTGAATCCACTGTGATACACTTACTAAACATTTGATTTGGATATGTCACCGTAATATTGTAAAAACATTTTGCAATCTACCTTGCAATGAGACGAAATTTTACAATCTAACAAATTATTTTCTGTTAATTTGTGAACAAAAAGAAAAATTAAAAAAAAAAATACTAATATGGCAGCTGGCCCTCGGCGGATGCTGCCGCGACTCGCTCGCTTCGCTCGTTAATATGGTCGTTTCCATCTTTTTCCCTTCACAATATCTCGGCAGTTCACAAATAGATTGAAATAATAATACTCTCGCCTGGTAGATTTACACAATCAAACGGTTTTTACGATTTTATATTGATAAATACACATAAAAATTGTACATTTGCGATTGGCCTCAGTATTTTGTCTGTTTGCGACTATGAAGTACTTATTGTTGTAAATTTAAAAGAACGTTTTTTATATTTATTTCACGAAGCAGGGTTATTATATCAGTATGCATTCAATTTATATGTTTTATCATTCAATTCATTTAATCAGTGTATATCGTAATTTATTTGTATGTCCTTCAGTACTCATCGTTTGATTGGATACTCATAAGTTTTGTGTGATACTCAAAGTAAGATAACTGTACTCAATGTATGTTTTGAAAAAAATACTTGCATAATTTAAAAAGGCAATATATTTATTTATTATCTGTATGCAAAACTTGTGTGCCAATACAAATGAAGTGTAGTCTGGTATTTTTAGAAATAAACTTAGTCTTACAGCTTGGCAACAAACGGTTTTGAAACGGAACTGATTTTTTTTAAAGATTGCTACAATTTCAAAATGTATTGATTTTAATCGAACAAATTAAGTAAAGAAATTCCGAGGCGGTATGCAGGGATGATTTACATACACATACTTTGCGGGTAGTTTTATAGGCCCATATAATATGTATGTATTTATAAATATCTAGTATGTCTACTAGTTCTCTAGATTGCATATCACAAGCACATAAGTTTAGTTTGGACTAGATGGCGCGAGTGTAGCACCTCTAGTGTTGCAAACGTCCATAGGCTGCGGTGACCAGTTTCCATCAAGTTAACCATATCTGCTACTTTAGTGGTATAAAAATGCCTAAAATGACTTTTAATATATTTTTCAGCCGAGCTGTAGATTTATTATTGAACGAAACTGTGCACAAAACATGTTATTTTAATATTTCAGTTACCATTCGTCACTGTTAATGTATACCATGCACATTAGGCTAAGCTGTATTCACGTATATCGTAGATAATATAACGCAGTGATATTACTTGTAATGTCTGCTATAGTTAGACGTTTCCACAACTGTTGGCTGTCCTTAGTTATACTTATATATTTAAATATGTATACCATTTTTTCTTTTGTGTATTAATTGATGATAGTTTCGTATGAGAGATGAAATGATTTAGATGTATATTAGGTACATCCCCTTTTGAGGGTTACTTTATTTTTTTATTGTAGCGTGTTTTGACCAACTGTAGTGTTTCAAGTGAAACTGCTTTGGGCTCGGTGTGAATTGGATTTTATGAAACGAAAAAGTTTAAGGAAAAAGAGACCGCAATACATCTTTCTGTATCTCTCTTTCGTTTATTATTACCTCAAGCAAAAAATATGAAAAAGAAAAGGTTTCACTTCTTCCGCGTGTCAACTCATATTTGATTTTTTTATTGATATTGATGATCAGGGCACCGATTCTCGCTTCACACGACATGAATGCGTGGACGGAAATCGGCGGGTGACGCGTCGCCTGTCTCATATTTAGGAACGGCGAAGCATGAGACGGACGACGTTTCACCCGTAAATTTGCGTCCACGCATTCACGTCGTGTGGTCGAGAATCGGCGCCCAGGCTCGGTACCAAAGCGGATACGAGAGATGTGTTTTATAAACCAATCAAATTTCGTCATATTTGATGACACAACACCAAAAAACTACCAACTCTTAGATTGGGGAATGATCTCGCTGACCACGGTTTTCCTACAGTATGGGGTTCTTCAAAAGTGGTCTTAGGTTTTTGCAAGGTCGGCAGCGCGAGCATAGAGCCTCTGGTATTGCAAAACTCTCTTTAGGTAGGCCGTAAACTTGTCTACCACCTCAGTAGTATAAAAATCTGCTTATCAAAACACATCTCGTTTTCCACCTAGAAACCGGCCCTCAAACTAAAATGATTTAGACTAGAGTAATGAATTTGCTTTTAAAGTATATTTTAAATGTTCCTCGTTCGTTAGTCCTAACATCGCATGCTGTGTTATCAAATTTAAAGTCATATTGTGTCATGTCGAGCTACGGTCATTTGTGTTATTTTTTGTCATGAATTAGCTTAGTAATTCCATTGTTAGGTGATGTATTTATTGTTCGAAGTGATTGGATATATGTATTGAAACTAATTGAATGCTACACGAAGTAAGATTGTATTTAAAAGTCTGTTAATTATTAAATAGATTAAACTGTCATGTCAATGTGGTATTTTATTTATGCACCTATTTATTTTACAATTGGGATAAACTGTTTTGGCGTTCTAGGTACGTACATAGTATTTAAGGTAACAGTGCTAAAACATCGTTAACACGAAATAACACATCGTGTTATTTCAACTAAAGACGGAGACATACTTAGGTGTCGTGGCGTGTCGTGACGCGCCAGAAGCATGTCGATTTCTGGCCATTTACGACACGACACGACATGCAAATATGTCCCTAACCATAGAAATCGATATGCTTCTGGCGCGACACGACACGCCACTACACGTAATAGTCCGAGAGCTGGCACGATTTTTTGGGTAGGTATTTGAGGCAAGCTGAAAACTTGTCAGATACCTCTCCTACTATATCCCAACTCGGAATTGCAGACCTGGCTGGTGAGTAGCGGGGCTAAATCAACCCCTAAATTTTTTTTCCAAAAAATATATTTGAGGCACTACGCAATTTATATATGTTGCAGTGTAATACTTAATGAATACGAAAAAAAATAAGCCAGATAATTTAATCGGGGTTTTAACATTGCCAGACGCGTGCAAAAATATTTTGCAAAAAATTATAAAAAATGTTTTTGAGGCAGCTTGAAATTTTAATGCAGCGTTATTTATAAGTAAAAAATAAGATTCCCAAAAAGCCAGATCGTTTCGGTGGGGCTTTCTACCTGCCAGGTGATCAAACAAATAATGAATGGGTACGAGCCTGTAGTGCTATAGACAAGCTGTAGTGTGAGAGAGAGAGCGCATAACGACAGCTGTCTTCGTTCTTGCTTGCCGCGTTACTATTGGCTCTGGCGAGGCCACGTGACTTACAATAACCCATGAGGTTTAAATTTATTTCATTAAAAACAATACAGATATCACTTAAAATATTAGGATTACAGTAATTCAGTCATTGTAGGCACATATCGTTGGCCTAATTTGTTAACCTGCTAAGTCCATTTTGACATATTTTACAGGAGGAGGAAAAATGTGAATAATATTTCTATTAATTAAGCAATCAAAATTCTGAAAATCCCGTTGGTTTCTATAATGTTTCTGGACATTTTAACAATATATTGAGCAGTATAAATTATTCGTGATTTAAAATATTTAGGATAACAATTATTAAGCAGTATGTCTAGGTGAAGTTTTAATTTGCTTCAGGACTTAGCAGATTTTCTTATGATTTTAGTATGGTGTATACTCGTAGATAAATTAAAACGAAGTCCATCAGTAATCAAAATAATTATTATTTATTATTAAAAATTAAACAATCAGTCTTATTTAATAGGAAACAGGGGTAATATATTACAGTAACCCTTACAGTAGTTTTAATAATAAGTACGTTACTATGTATTGTGTAGGTTCTGTGGTATTATATATAACACATAATACTACAAAACAGGATACTCCGAAGTATTTTGTTATAATTAAATAATAAATAAATAAATAAATATTCACGGACATTTCACACAACGCTATCTGATCCCAAATTAAGGATCACAATTAATTATTGCTTTACTACCATAGATATCACAATCAGTTAATTAAAAAAAATATGCAAAACAGAAAAAAAATACTTCTTAATTAACAATATTTAAAAATCAGTCTGGTTTGGTAGAGGCTTTGTTTTGATTCCCATTCTGGCAATAAATATAACTTCTGAAACGTCGCTCTGCAATAATGAGATTCCATTACGGGAAGAGCCTCCAGAAACTGGATAAGTGATGGCTTCGGCTCCGAAGCAGATTCAGATCTTTGTGTGGAACGTCTTAGTATACTTGGAGGCCGCATTGAAAACTCCTGCTTTCAATTTTGAACCGTCCATCTTCCTAAATCTAAAGTGTTCAAAAACATTTTTCGACATACTTTAACATTTAGATCATTTACTTTTAAATGATAAACAAAGGTGTTAGCCCTCTTGGTGCTCCCTTCGGTGTTTCGATTTCGTGGCCGGACAATCGGAATACTTACTTGTTACCCATTCGTTAACAAGGGTCTTTTTTTCGCCCCAAGCAGGACTCCAAAATAGATTAAAAATGCTCCTTCTTACGTCTTCATCTACTGTTTCACATTTTAAAGTACTGTACTTCCCAATTTTACAAGAGCATCTTGATTTAAGGGATCGCGCTTCTTTAATTTTATTATAATTCCAACAATCCTGTTTTCTCTCTCTTCCAAAATATGATTTACCTTCTTGTCTTCTTTGTTTATTTTTTTCGTTTACCCATTCCTTTTTATCAACTTTAAAACGTTTCTTTCGTTTCTTACTCTTTTTAATTTTAGCAAGCGAATCTGAGTCAGAATCAGAATAAGGCACAAGCTTTATCTCTGTATCACTACCATCCGATATCGGCGGATTAGGTAGAACATGATGTGAGTTTTCAACATGAGGTAGAATTTCTATAGGACTGGTATTTGGTTCATAATATATTGTTTTACCTAATGTTTGAATAGTATGTGTATCGGTGTTTATGAAATCTGATGTCAAAATGTGTGTTGCTTGTGATTCTATTTCTACTTGTGATGGTATTATGATCAAATTCTCGTCTGTGATGAAAGTATTGAGAACATCGTAAACAGTTGACAATGTTTTATCGTCTGAAAGCACGTCATTGAATGTAGTATTGGGAAATCGTAAGCTAGGACAGTTACTGTCTATATTTTCTGTAATAAAAGTACTGGGTAATTCAACATTACTCAGTGTAGTTAGGTTGGTATCATCATTTACCTCATAATAAGTTTCGTTAGTATCTAAATCTGACTGTCCTGGTATAAACGTTCTTGATTCTGGACATTGTAACAGAATATCTTCTAAAACGTGTATAACTTTATTTGGATGATAATCTGACTTCGGAGTAACATTTTCAGATTTTTTCTTTAAGTTACAAGCCTCAGAAACCAAAGCCACAACTTTTTCCCCCGATGCATTCTGAAAATATTGTAAAACAAGATTGAAATTAAAAAAAAAAGATCAAGACAATAGTAAGACAAAATAAATAGAATTTAAAATGGGCACAGACCTAAAAAAGAATTTTAACTGAACTAATTATTTGTAAGTACATTCATAATTAGTTTTATAATTTATTTAATGAGTTATGTACATACTCTTCGGAATTATATTTAATTCAGCCATTAATTAATAAAAAATCATAAAATTGATAAACTGCTAAATTCGTGTTCAAATAAGATAATATAGTAAGTAAACCTGCCAAGTCCCAAATGTTTAGGTAAGGAGTTGAATGTGACTAAAAACATTTGATTTAGGCTCTAAACGTAAAATAAAACTTACAAATAAAACAATTTTAACTTACCTTGTTTATAGTTAGTTGTTTACACTTGTTAATTTCCATCCATATGAATTAAATATTACAAATCTTGACGCGTCGCTAACGGCACGCGAGTCTGAGAGCGTTGTCAGTACAAAACTGAGACCCCAACAGGATTTAACAGGTTTACATTGTGGAGATTGACTAGTGATCAGAAAGCAGTTTTTCGGGCATAGGATTTTTTACGTTTTTTGGCTAATATAGCTGTTATTTCTTAAATGATACGGTAGATATTGGATTGAACTTTCGAATAGATATAAAATCTAAAAATCGCCAAAAAATGGACTTAGCAGGTTAACGAATTAGGCCGACGATATAATATTTTCTTTTTCTGTATCAAAGTAGGACTGGGTCCCGGCGACCACACTCGGGGGGGTACGGGGGCCCTTCCGTCCGGCGGGTCGGCTTCCGTCTCACCACACAGTCATAGATGAAGCTAGCCCCTACGCCTTGTCACTCACTGCTGCAGCAAATGTCACTCCGTCTTCACGTCTCCCTTTCCCAGCAATCACGGCAGTGCAGAAAAGAAAAACAGGTACCACAGCGGCCGCTACTACTCCCAGTAACGTACTGTTTGAGGTGGAGTTCGCTAACATCCGCGGACTCCATCCCAACCTCAACGTCGTCCATCACCATCTAGAGACGGCACGGCCAGCTGTGATGTTCCTAACGGAGACGCAAATACTCCGCCCTGCCGACCAGTCGTACCTTAGTTACCCCGGCTATATCATCGAGGAACTATTTCGAGAAAAAGCCGGGGTGTGCGCGTTCGTTAGGGCGGATGTTTGCTGTCGCCGGCTGCGCTGCCTTGAGGACCCTTCCCTCTCCGTCCTTTGGCTGCACGTAGATCACGGCTCCATGAGTCAGATCTACGTGTGTGTCTATCGATCCCACACAGGGACAGCTGAGATGATGAGGCTGTATCAGCACCTCAGCGAGGGGGCTGATGACGCGCAGGTACGGTTCCCGAACGCCGAGTTGGTTTTTCTGGGGGACTTCAATGGTCACCACATTGAGTGGTTGGGGTCCCTCAAGACAGATCCTGCGGGACGGGCCACCCACGCGTTCGCACTCTCCCATGGTCTGACCCAGGTGGTACGCGGGATTACGCGCATACCGGACAGGTCAGACCATGAACCCGCCCTGCTGGACTTACTGCTGACGAGTAATCCAGCACAGTACAGTGTGACGGTTAGCGCCCCACTGGGTACATCCGACCACTGTGTTGTGCGTGCCCGCCTGCAGGTACCGTCCCCTGCAAGGGCAGTAGAGGTGACGCGGCGACTGTGGCACTACTCGTCAGCAGACTGGGACGGACTACGAGAATACTTTGCAGCCGTCCCGTGGAGTCAGCGCTGCTTTGCAGGGAGGGCTTCATCGGAAAGCGCCTCTGCGGTTGCTGGTGAAATCACATTAGGTATGGAATACTACATTCCATACACTGATGTCGCCAGCATCCGCAAAGCCCGCCCCTGGTTCGGGCGTGAGTGTGCCGTAGCTGTTCAACAAAAACAGGCGGCTTACCGCGCCTGGATCAGGGCTCGAGCTGTGCGCGACCCGAATGTGGCCCGCCTCAAGGCAGCGTACAACAGAGCCACTAGGTCCAGTAAGAGAGCCTTCAAGAGAGCGGACGCCCAGCGCGTCACGCGGCTTGGTCAGGAGCTCACGTCACATCCGACGGGCAGCCGTGGATACTGGCAACTGGCCAAAGCCGTGCAGGCCAACTTTTGCAAGCCCTCGCTGCCGCCGCTGCGCCATCCTGACGGATCACTGGCTCACAAGGCCCAAGAGAAAGCGGAAATGCTGGCCAAGCTCTTTGCGGCTAATTCCCGGGTCGATGACTGTGGCAAGCAACCTCCCACTATCGCCTACTGTGGAACCACGATGCCGGAAATTGTAATCCGGCAGTGCGATGTGCGGGCGGTGCTACGGTCACTCGACACGCGGAAAGCCAGTGGTCCTGATGGCATTCCGGCCGTGGCGCTGAGGAATTGTGCAGCTGAATTGTCTCCAACGCTAACACGTCTGTATCGCCTTTCGTATTCATCGGGAGAAGTGCCGGAGGCTTGGAAGGAGGCGAATGTCCAACCGATCCCCAAGAAAGGGGATCGGTCGGATCCAGCCAACTATCGCCCCATAGCCGTAACCACCGTCATCTGCAAGGTGTTCGAGCTAATCATCAACAAACAGCTCATGCGCTATCTGGAGGATCACTCGTTAATTAACGATCGCCAATATGGCTTTAGGCCGAAACGATCAACGGGTGACCTCCTAGCGTACATAACGCACACCTGGGGTGAGGCTATGGAGAGGCACGGCGAATCTCTGGCTATTGGCCTAGACATCGCAAAAGCCTTTGATAGGGTATGGCATGCGTCGCTTCTTTCCAAGCTGCCTTCATATGGATTATCGCATCAGTTGTGCCGCTGGTTGGCCAGCTTCCTGAACGGGCGACGGATTCGGGTCCTCTGTGATGGTCAGGCTTCCTGTTTTTTTCAGGTAAATGCCGGAGTACCACAGGGATCGGTATTGTCCCCAACTCTCTTTCTTCTGCATATCAATGACATGCTGTCCCTTGGGTGCATTCATTGTTATGCGGATGATATATTATGATATTGCGGCGTGAGCTCAATCACAAAAACTACATAGAGAGCTGTATTGGTCTGGCCTCGCGGAAACTGGGAATCCTGAATAAGGTGAGACGGTATTTCACGCCACATCAGAGATGTTTACTATACAAGACGCAGATTCGTCCCTGCGTCGAGTACTGTTCTCACCTTTGGGATGACTCCGCGAGGTACTTGTTAGACGCGCTTGACGCTATGCAGAGACGTGCTATCCGAATAATTGGTTGTCCTGAGGTGACGGGAGGCCTCGAACCTTTGTCGCAGCGAAGAACCATAGCGTCCTTGGCTGCCTTCTATCGAATGTATCACGGCGAATGTTCTGAAGAGCTCTTCAACCTGATCCCACCATCTCCTTTCCGATCCCGAACAACGCGTGCCGGGCAGAGATGCCACTCATACACAGTGGAGAGAATCTTCGCCAGAACCGAGCGTTTCAAAAGATCGTTCCTCTGTCGAGCTATAAAAACATGGAACGACCTGCCCGCACACGTCTTTCCCTCATCTTACAATCCCGGGTTCTTCAAGAGGAGCGTGAAGAGGCACATCACAGGGCCGCCAACTTGAGGACCACTGTAAGAAGTGGCCCCCAATCGCTAGATGCGCCACTGCTTTCTTTTTTTTTTTTTTTTTTTTTTTTTTTTTATTGGTTCACAAAACTGGACACTACAAAGTTCGAAAACATAACATATTTTCAACTTAGAACTAACAACAATGTAAGTCCTTCTAGATGTGAACACTGCATGCAATTACAAACAATTTCAAAAAAATAGTACACCAACAATATAAATATCTAATCACAATACAAGTACCAAGTATACATTTTAACCAGTTAATCCAAGAAAATATTTTATTTAACTAAAAACATCCGGCGTAGACTGTTCTTTCAAATGATTTCGTATGATAGCAGGTGTGGCACTAAATAAATCCAAGTCTTGACAACTTTTATTAAAAGTAGACATCATTCGATACAGTGGGGAGTGCTGAGCATAATTTGTGAAACATAGGGGCAGACTGAAAGTTTTCCTATTGTGGAGACGACTACCACAACGAGGTACACTGATATCTAATCTTGCTAACAGGTTAGGGCTATCGACCTTACCACTCATAATTTTTTGTAGACATACAATATCAGCAACGCGACGTCTATGTTCGAGTGTAACCATATTAAAGTACTTCAGTCTGGAATCATATGAAGTGAGACTGTGACAAAGATTGTTTGCAAATGACAGGTGGTAAAGAAATTGCTTTTGTAGTCTTTCAATCCGATGGATATGCACTGCATACGATGGACTCCAGACCGGACAGCAGTATTCAAGGAGAGAACGGACGTAACAATTAAAGAGCAACATTGAAATTTCGGGATCCCTGAAAAACTTTGTTTGCCGTATGACAAAGCCAGCCAATCGTGCCCCCCTGCCACTCACTGCATCAATATGCTCACGAAAGTCCAACTTTGAGTCGACGGTTACACCCAAATCTCGCACACTTAGAACCTCATCGAGGTAAATGCCGTTTATTTTGTAATTTGCAGGTGTAGGTTTCCTCTTTCTCGTTAACTTGATGTGAGAGCATTTAGACACATTGACTGACATTCCATTATTCTTGCACCATTGGCTAATATTGTCGATGTCAGTTTGCAAGGCCCTCACGTCGTCAGGACCATGGACAGCCCGATAGACTTTGAGGTCATCCGCAAACATTTGATGTTGGGAAGCTATCACTTTGCACAAATCATTCACAAACACGAGAAAGAAGAGAGGACCGATGTGGGAGCCCTGTGGCACACCTGACGTTACCATCCCTGCAACAGACTTGAACCCACGAACCACTACGAGCTGAGAACGGTTTCGTAAATATGATTCACACCATCTTAGTAGAGAACCACAAATACCGGCATGATCAAGCTTTTGTATTAGCAGGTCATGGTTTACCACATCAAACGCCTTGGAGAAATCCGTGTAAATAGCATGCACTTCCGACCCCTCCTTAATGGCCTCACCAACATCGCCCACGTATTCAAGAAGATTCGAAACCACCGATCTGCCAGGAAGAAACCCATGCTGATGATCGTCAAACAGCGGTCTTAGATGATAGAGAACATGCTTTTGGACAATAGATTCAAACAATTTGCCAACACCAGACAAGATTGAAATTGGCCTGTAGTTTTTGATATCTGCTAGATCACCTTTTTTATGTATTGGTGTGATGTAAGCCAGTTTCCATTTTGAAGGAAATACTCCACACGAGAGAGACCTATTAAAAATATAGTGAAGAGGCTTTGTGAGCTCCATACAGCAAGTTTTCAAGAATATTGGTGGTATAGAATCGGGTCCAGGACCTTTGCTGGCATCCAACCTCTGAAGTGAGCCCAAAACATCTGACTCTGATAGGTGGATGCTTCCAAGAGACCTGCTGACGTTCATAGGCTTGTCAAGGGCACCAGTCAGCGCTGTATTTGTTTGAGTGAACACTGACTGGAAATACTCAGAAAAAAGGTCACTGATTTTCTGCCCACCCTGAACAGTCTTCCCATTGAAGTGCATTTCATCAGGTATTGTGCTATTATTAGATCTCAATGATTTTACAAATGTCCAAAAAAAATTTGGATCTTTTTTAATCAGACATTTAGCCTCATTCTTAAACTTATTCAAACATTCCTTTAACAATTGATCGCATTGACAACGTAGTGTCTGATAAGTCAGCAAGTCCCTAGGGTTAGCATACTTTTTGAATCGAGAGTGGAACCTGGCCTTCTCCTTCAACCGCCTGACCAGGGAGATGCTGAACCAGATGGGATATGAATGATTGTTTTTGTGGAACATTGGTGTGTGTTTCTTTATTATTGGGATCACTTTGTCATAAAACGCCTCGACAATTTCATCAAGATGATTGTCTGACCTAAAGCAGTCGTTCCAATCTATGTTCTGTAATTCTATTTTTATTTGCTCATAGTCGGCTCTCAAAAAATTTAAGGCATTAGATTTTTGAAATTTGGGTTTCTTGTATTGGTTTAATTTTAAAGAAACAGAGAGAGTTGGATGATGAATATTTTCCTTCACAAAGGAGAACGCACTTCTAGAAACTGTGAAGGTGTTATTAGAATTTGTGAGAAGTAAATCCAATGTGCGCGTATTGGCATTGCAAATATGATTAACTTGGTAAAGGCCGTTAAATGAGATCAAGTCCACAAACAAACTCTCAGTTTCACTTAAACCATTAACGGGGAGTAATGAATTTAAGGCTGAATCTAATTGCCACCGCAAGTTGGGCAGGTTAAAATCCCCTGCTACTAAGAGAAGAGAGTTGCGAGGCAGATGGTGTTGAACTATGTTTGATAGGTGAGATGTCAAGACTTCCAGTCGGCTATAAGTGATCGGTGGCGGCAAATACACAGTACAAATGCATAAGGGAATTGATACATTGCCTTGCTTCAATTTAACTAGCACCCATATATCCTCACACGATGACTCCCAATTTAATTTTCTGACTGGTTGGTATTTGTTTAAAATGGCAATCAGGGTCCCACCGCCTTCCGCCTTTTCAGAATCAGAAGTAGAACGGTCGCGTCTAAATACAGTGTATCTATTATCGAATACCTCATGGTCAAATACGGTGTCGTTTAGCCACGTCTCCGTCAAAAGTGCAATGTCTACCTCTTGTTTGAGTACATTATTCAATATAGTATGTGTCTTGGTCCTAAGACCTTGAACGTTCTGGTATAATACTTTTAGATTAATACTATTGTGCCTAGAACTAAACAATGTAACCATGGACTATTGTTAAAAAATAAGAAATTTATACAAACTAGAAACAAAAAAAAAAAAGAAATTAAATGGCGTTAAGAGTATCTAGATTCTTAATAACTAAGCTTTTGGAATTAATGTCCTTCCGGATATAAATACGGCCGTTTCGCACCCACACGAACTGGAACTTTTTGTCTTTTGCAACTTTGCGTGCTGCGGAATGTAGCTGTTTATTGGCCACGGAAAGATGTTCAGCCACGTAGATTGGCTTCTTGTCACCTGCAAGACCTAAATGTGACGAATTCAGTTTATCGTTTTGATGGTCTTTGTTAAAAGACTTTACCGCTGCAATAATCCTGTCGCGCACCAATGGACTGGATAGCTTCACCACGATATTACGGGGCCTGGAGGACTCCTGATTAATTTTAGCAACTCGATGATAATTTACCAGCTCGTGATTTGGTAAAGAATATCCCACAACAGAGGTAATTTTCTGCACTATTATACCTATGTTCTCAGACTTATTTTCTGGTACGCATTGGATCTCCAGATTGCAGTCGCGAGATTGTTGCTCGAACTGGTCCAGCCTGGAATTATAGTCAGTTAGTTTGACTTTTAATTTGCTGTTTTCAACCTCCAAAGCCCCAATCCTCGCGGTCTTGTCTGCCAGGTCCTGCTTCAGCTGTTCGTATTGAGCAGATATGAAATTAATGCTGTCAGTAAGCTCTTGGATTTTTTCACGAGTATTTGAATTTTCCGTCGCCAGATCAAATCTAATTTGCTTTACAAGGCGTGCTAAGGTCTCCTCTAGCTTCCTGTCGATATATACCTTCAATTCCTCACTATCATTGACCTCGGGGGTCTTAGGTTGAGAAGGAGAAGGAGAAATATCTCCCACACGTCTTATTATCGCTCTGCAGTCAGAGCACTTCCAGGTTGACTTGTAGGCCTTAGATTCCTTCATAAAATTGTCTGGAGCAATTCCCTGACACTGATAATGAAAGGCCGTGCCACATTTACTGCAAACTTTCAGATCGCCGGCTTTTACGCTCTTATGACATTTGCCACACACTGACATTTTAAATTTGCCACAAATTATGTGAAGATTCTAACAGTGGCAACACTAATCTGTCAATTCAACAGTCTGACACTTGTCAAAATGAATTTTGACACTGTCAATCGATAGTGACAGCGTCAATAACAACTGTGTGGCGGGTAGTCTGTACCAAATTATTGTAAGCGTCAATTTGTAAACAAAGTGTGGGTATAAAATTACGACTTATCTTTAATAAATCCTGGTAATTGCAGCTGATTCATATGCCGAAAATAGTAGCACAGGTGTTATATTTGACAAATATCACTCCACAGGCACTTTTGACTTCGGAATATATGAAATATTATTATTAATTTCGTTAAGAATAACAGAACAAGTTAGGTGTACTTTAAGGCAGGGTTGCCAACTCTGACAACTTCTTATTATAAGTAGGTTCCTACATTTATATTAACTCAATATCTCTAAAATATTAATAAAGGAATAGAATTTATTTCAATTTTATTTTATACTTGAAATAATTGAACTACTGGAGAGTTATTATATTTTTATAAACCTGGTTTTGCGATTTTTTATTTTAATTATTGCTTTTTTTAATACGTAACGTCCATAAATCAATACAATCTCTTTTATGCAAAATGTTTTTAGTAGAAATTCAGAAAATTTAATATTTTTAACTCCGTAATTTTAACTAGAAACCTCATGGGTCGCACGTGGCTTCGCCAGAGCTAAGTGCGAGGCCGCATTTGCGTTTTTCCGCGGCGGTTTCTAACCTCAAAATGTCATCAAACTGTCAAAATCAATTAAATCAAGTCAATGTTTTGACATTTTGAGGTTAGAAACCGCCGCGATAACCGCAAGTGCGGCCTCGCACTTATAGTAACGCGGCAAGCAAGAACGAAGACAGCTGTCGTTATGCGCTCTCTCACACTCCAGCTTGTCTATAGCACTACAGGCTCGTACCCATTCATTATTTGTTTGATCACCTGGCAGATAGAAAGCCCCACCGAAATGATCTGTCTTTTTGGTAATCTTATTTTTTACTTATAAATAACGCTCAATTAAAATTTCAAGCTGCCTCAAAAACATTTTTTATAATTGTTTGCAAAATATTTTTGCACGCGTCTGGCAATGTTAAAACCCCGATTAAATTATCTGGCGTATTTTTTTTCGTATTCATTAAGTATTACACTGCAACATATATAAATTGCGTAGTGCCTCAAATATATTTTTTGGGAAAAAAAAATAATATTTTTAAAAATTTAGGGGTTGATTTAGCCCCGGTACTCACCAGCCAGGTCTGCAATTCCGAGTTGGGATATAATAGGAGAGGTATCTGACAAGTTTTCAGCTTGCCTCAAATACCTACCCAAAAATTCGTGCCAGCTCTCGGAATATAAATATATTTCCGACTTTAGGCAGGCCTCCTCCTCCACATTCATTCGTACCGCCACTGTCGCTCAGTGCTGACGTATTGTTTACTCGCACCGATCGACCGACGCTCGCTTACGATTTTTTGTATACAACTTTTTGTATACTAGAACAAACTTCGGGAGTGACTTTTTCCACTACAGCCGGCGTGGTGGTTGCCTCCGTCGTGTAGGAGGGGTCGGTCTGGCACCAGCGCCAAGCCCCGACCCTGACTGCGCGGTGTAGGCGGTCGCCACCACGCAAGGCTTAAAAAGTCATTATCCCCCTCAACCACCTACATTATGGAGCCGCATACTCCATCGCGAGGGCACATCGCGCGCGATATGTGCCCGCCCGCGACGCCTTCTGCGCCCCGCAAGGTGCAGCATCGCGACACTCCGCCAACGCCGGCGTCGAGTTCGCGTGCCGCGCCCACGGACCGGGAGGCGCAGGCCGCACTGGAGTCCCCTACTCCAACGCGAGGGCACATCGTGCGCGATATGTGTCCGCCCGCGTCGACACCCGCGCCCCGCAAGGCGCACCACCGCGGTACTCCGCCTACGCCGGCGTCGAGTTCACGGACCGCGCCCAAGGACCGGGGAGCACAGGATGCTATGTACTCCCCCGCACCATCTATGCGGTCCTTTTGCGCCTCTGATGCCAGCTTTTCTTCTGCTGAGTCTGGCTCACAGGGGAAGGAAAGAAAACCAAAGGCGAAGAAGCGGACCCCGCCCCCCAAGACACGCACCCAGGAGGCGGCGCACTTCTTCGCCAAAAACACGAAGACGCTGGAGAGGACCCTCTCTCTTGAAACTCTTCCGACACCGAGGGTCCAACGAAGGCCTAGAAGCCCCGACGATGATCTCCCGGAAACTTCCGAGAAGAGGCACCGAGTGACTGCACCATCGCACCCACCACTACCGCAACGTGACTCGCGGCTCAACCGGCCTACGGCCACATCTACGGAGCCCCCAGCGGTCTCATACGCCCACGCGGTGGCCACAACATCGCAGGCCACCACAGCTACAGCTACAGCCACAAGTGCACCCACCATTCCCGCACCAGCCACCCTCACTCCCAGAGTGGCAACCCAAGCGGCGCCCAACACCGCGCCCAAAACGCGTTATCCGCCCCTCATTGTGGAATACCTACCCAACTGGGCATTCCACATGAGGCAACTGAAGGCGGAACTGGGCCGAGCCGCTAACGCCAGGCCCTTTGGAAAGGGCATTAGGTTCTCTCCGCAGGGGGAGGACGAATACCGCATGATCCAGAGATACCTGACCAACCTCGAAAAAACAGAAAACATCGCTTGGTTTTCGTACTCTCCCCCTGCGGAGAGGAACCTCAAGGTGGCCATACGGGGCTTGCCCAGCAATGCTACCCCGGAAGAGGTTGAGACGGAGCTCCGCGAGCTCGGCTTCGAGCCGGAATATGTGCGGAATATTACGGCGAGAAGCGGAAGGCCAGGATGCATCCTCCTCGCCATCTTGAAGAGGACGCCCACCACTACCCCCGGGATATACGAGGTCTCTGAGATGCTCGGTATCCCGGGAGTCAAGATTGAAGCCTGGCGCGGGAAAAAGAGGCCCGCGCAATGCCACCGCTGCCAAAAGTTTAGGCACAGCAGCCACCACTGCCACAGACCAATAGCATGTGTACGATGTGGTGGCGACCATCCGGCAAAGGAGTGTCCGCGTCCACGCGAAGAGCCAGCGACGTGTGTCAACTGCGGGGGGGAACACCCCGCAAACCACCAGAACTGCCCGGTGTATAAAAAGGAGGTCCGGAATAAGAGGGCGGGCACTGTCGCCGTTACAATCACGCCACGCCCACCCCCTGTTCACGCCCAACCCTCAGGAGAGACCGCACAGGGTGCCTCATTGATGGCGGCGGCCAACAACCCCATTGCCAGAGGGGCGACTACCTCAACCATCGGAGGGCGGAAGAAGCGCCGGAGAGGCAGAAGAGGCCCACGCGCTGCCCAAGCGACGGAACTTCCACAGGACGGCCTTACCCAAGAGGGCAAACCCGTCCCCCAGCCGGTCGCCGCCCCCGCAATCCGGGGAGGAAAGGCGAAGGCTTCCACACGCGTAGCCGGCCCACAGCCGTCTACGTCAACATCAAACAAGGAGGCCGCGAAGGGCATCAACCCAACGCTCACGGCCGCAATTAAGATCTTGCACGCCATTATTGCGGCCCTGCAAGAGGGCGTTAGCTCAGAGGCGATTGCCCAGATCGCCTTAAAGGGCGTTTTAGAAATGATGTCCCATTCCAATGGATTGTAACGGGCTCAGATTACTCCATTGGAATGCCCGCGGCCTCAAGGGTAAGGCCACCCTATTCCGCACCTTACTGCAGGCCTACAGGATCGACGTAGCGCTTATCAGCGAAACGCACCTGGGGCCTGCAGATAAACTTAACTACCCGGGCTTCACCATGTACCGGAGGGACGAACGTAGTGTTCAGTCCGGGCACCCGATCGCCTTCAGAGGGCTGGCGATACTGATCCGGCGAAGAGTCGTACATCAGCCGCTTCCTACTCCAAACACCAAGACCATCTACACGCTGGGTGTGGAGCTGCATTTGGGCGGGGCCCACTTGCGGTTATACGCCGCGTACAAGCCGCCCAGCTCCGTCATCGACGTGGCTGACATATCGTCGATTATGCAAGCTCCGGCCCCCGTCCTCATAGCCGGGGACCTCAACTGCAAGCACCCAGCGTGGAATTCTGCTGTAACGAACCCGGCTGGTGTGCGCCTACTCGCCGACGCCGAGACGCGGGGATACTCTGTCTCGGGGCCCGAAGTACCAACCCGGTACCCGGACAACCGGATCGGGGACCCCGACGTTCTCGACGTGATCGTTTTCAACAGCCTTCTGAAGGACTCAGTCACACAACAGGTCTTGGATGATCACCTGGGCTCTGATCACCAGCCTGTTGTTGTGACACTAAACCAACAGCCCGCACGCGCCGTCCCTCCGGCGCCACGCCCTAAACCGGACTGGGCCCGGTTTGAGGAGGTGGTAGAAGCCACTACGCCCACCCGGCGTATTCACACCGAAGCCGACGTAGAAGAACTTGCAGCAAGCCTCACCACATGCATCTGTGACGCTCTTGACGCAGCGAAGACCACCCATCACACCCAGGAGCGATCAACGCGACTGCCGGCACACATCTTAAACCTGATGGGCGCCAAGAAGCGTCTTCGGAGACAGTGGCAGAGGACTCACTGCCCAACACAAAAAGCCGAACTCAACCGGCTCGCGGAGAGAGTGAGGGTCGCAATCAGGACCTACCAAACCGAGAGCTGGGAGTACTACATTGATAACATATCCAATAACTGGCCGTCGGTACACAAACTGTGTCGGCGGCTAGCAAACACCCCAGCTCCGGTGCGTCCACTCCTCCACGAGGATGGAACGCCTCGCTACCGTGCAGCAGACCGAGCAGACATTCTGGCCCGCCACCTGGAGCGTCAGTTCACACCGAACCCGACTGACGAGCACGACCACATAGCAGCTGTCGAAGCACACCTTCGAGACTACTTCGCGCCGCCGATAGCTCCTGATGAAGACCCCATCACCTTCTCGCCCGGCATGGTGCGGCGTGCCATACGCCGCGCCAAGAAGAGGAAGGCCCCAGGAGTGGACGGTATCTCCAACACCGCCCTCCAACATCTACCTTACCGCACCACAGCTGCCCTAGCGCGCCTTTTTACAGGCATCGTGCGCACGGGGTCCTTCCCTTCCATCTGGAAGGAAGGGCGCGTGGTAATGCTGCCCAAGCCGGGCAAGAATATCTTGAAGCCAGAGAGCTATCGACCCATCACCTTGCTACCAACACTCTCGAAGGTGTTTGAACAGCTGCTGCTAGGTCACATTACGCCGCACGTGCCACCAAGACCGGAGCAGTTCGGGTTTCGGTCTGACCACAGCACGACGCTCCAGCTATCGAGGGTACTGCACGGCATCACCGCTGCGCGTAACAAACGCGAGCATGCCGTCGCAGTATTCCTCGATATAGAAAAGGCATTCGACCGCGTCTGGCACGCCGGTCTGCTGCACAAACTAGCGACGTCACCGCTGCCGCGACGTATCGTCCGCGTGATTTTGGCGTTCCTCAACAACCGGACCTTCAGAGTGGCCGTGGAAGATGCCACCTCACCACTCCATCCCATCAGAGCTGGTGTTCCACAAGGAAGTTGCTTATCGCCTGTCCTGTACTCACGGTACACCGACGACATCCCCACAGACGCCGGGACACAGCTTGCGTTGTATGCAGACGACGCGGCGTACATAGCGACCAGCTTAAACGCTAAACACGCCGCGTTGAAACTACAACGCAGCTTAGACCTCCTCCCGCACTGGCTGGCACAGTGGCGTCTGTCGGTGAACGTGGGAAAGACACAGGCGATCGCTTTCTCAAGCAACAGGAGGCTTCCACCGCCACTCCTCTACCAACTGCAGCCCATCGCATGGACACCGACCGCGACCTACCTGGGGGTCACCCTGGACCGGCGGTTGTCCATGCGAAAACACGTCAGCAACGTGGTCGCGAGGGCGCGCGTCACACGCGCGCTGCTTCGTCCAGTGCTCTCCTCTAACCTTCCATCACGCGTCAAGCTGGCGGTGTACAAACTGTACATCCGCTCGCAGTTGACGTACGCCGCCCCGGCCTGGTACGCCCTCACGAGCGAGCCGAGCCGCCGCCTGCTCCGCAGCCAACAATCGGCCACCCTTAGGCGGGTGGTGAACGCCCCTCGCTACGTGAGGAACCACGTGATCCAGCGTGACCTAAAAGTGGAGAGCCTGGACAACTTCATCAAGCACCTAGCGGAAAGGATGTTCGAGCGTGCCGACGTGTCCGCGTGGAGTCACATCCGCGGACTGGCCCCATGGCACGCTCGCCCACCAGATCGCCACCGACTACCTCGCGACCTCATTGCGGACGTGCCTAGGTCCGCATAGGATGAAGAAGTTTCAAGAATTCCCTACCAAATCGGTCGGCAAGTGTATCGGTCTCCTGTTTCCACACGCAGAGGGCCGGTATACTTGTTTACGCATTAACCGACCGTTCACAAAAGCCGGCAATCTATTTTTAGATTTCTAAAAATAGAATAAAGAGGCTCCACCCCGGCGATGCGGCCCCGCCCACTGAGCGCTGCACTCAGAATGCAGTATGCAGGCGGCCGCCGCGCCGTGCGCATGTACTGCGCACCCCGCCACCGACACCGCGCGACGGACCCGTCGCGCTCCGCAAATAAGCCGGTTTGCGGAGCGGGCGGACCCGCACCTCCACCACGGACTCCACACTGAGGGACCGGCTTGCTCCGCAGACCGATTCCTAGCCGGTCTGCGGATTCAAACGATCCCACCACACAGCATCCGCCCGTCGCGACCGACATGCGTGGATACTCTTCGCGATATCTGCGTTATGTGGAAGCACGGACGGATGCTGCTACTCTACCGGACAGTCGCTGGACCATCACCAAGCCGCCGCTCCTAGTCGCTGGACGCTCCCAGCCGGGCCTTGACCGGGTAACCGGCCATCTCACCTGGCTGGGGCGACCGCCGGAGTGGCGTGAAGATGATGGCCCTCAAATTGAGACTACAGAGGAAGTCTTCCTGCCCACAGGACCCTCCCTTCTCTAAGGGAGGAGAAGAACGTCTCGTGGAAGAGGCCCAGGCCTATATCACGACACCACGCACCCCCACAAGGGTGTAGTGAAGATTACTGCTGGCAGGCCTCCGTCACTCGCTCAACGATGCTCGCTTACGATGACGTTACTTGCATGGCGGGCAACTCAGTCTCGACGCTATGCGCGCGTGTTTAAGGTACAATTCTTCTCGTTCTGAGCAGCAGGTATTATTCATTATTAAAATTTGGAGGCTAATATAGCGTAGGTATTTTCGCTTTTGTAATGGGAGTGATGTATCTGTTACGTAGTAACTATTTATTAATCTATGACTAGGTGATGGCAGAGTAATTTTATATCCATAACAGGATGCTGACTAATCAATGCACAGGTCAAAGCGCTGAACGGATTCGACAGTCCATATGATAAGATTATTTGAATCCGGATAGCAATAAGCCACCTGTGAATCTAATAAATACCTAATTCAATGATTCATTGATTACATAGCTTATATAAATACACTAGCTGACCCGCGCAACTTCGTTTGCGTCGCAAGAGCGAGTATATCACCCGTTCCCGTCGCTTTTACTCCCGTGAGAGAGAGATAGGTTTCTCGTGGCGTGTATTCCCTTCGCATTATATTTAGAACAATTTCGTTTGCAAGAGAGGTTTCCCGTCGCATTATTGTAGAAGAAATTTGATTTCCATTAAAATGGTTATTGTGAACCAACCAGATAGACATAATGCTGACGCGAACTTTTTAAGAGGAACAACATTGTAGTACCTAAGTCATTTTACTTATCTTGAACCACACAGCTCACGTAACGGAAGCTCTCAAAAGGAATAATTTTTCCCCCGTTTTCGAAACATTTTATCATTACTGCTTCGCTCCTATTCACTGTAGCGTGATGCTATAATATAGCCTGCCCTATAGCCATCCTCGATAAATTAACTATCGAACTGTAAAAGAAATTTTTAAATTCCAACCAGTACCGATCCTAGCGTTCAAACAAACAAACTCTTCCGCTTTATGATTTTAGTATAGTATGGATATGGATTGATACATTGATGGCGAAAACACCACTGATGAAACTGAACTTCATATTCGGCTTGGTCCCTGTTCATGCCGTGGAGAAACTAGAAATTTTTTGGATTTGTCCAGTACAGTCAAAAGCAATAATATGTATACATTGTCAAGGCTCCTAAAATATGTAAACACCTTCGGCTCCAGAACGAAGGGCTCAACGTGAAGAGCATAAAATTGTAACCACGAGTTCACATCATAAATATATATACACTCCACCAATAATAAGTATACAACTAAAATTTCATAACTCTGTATACAAACAAATTCTTTAAAATTGTGAGAAACGAATGCATGCTAGAGTTCCTGTCTGTAGGTCGGGCACCTTCGCGAACCATACGAATATCACCGATCTATTTTCTCAGAAAAATTCTTTATTATAATTTGTGGGGCTTATATATGTGTATGAAAATAACAAAGTTTGTTTGTTTGTTTTCTTTAAAGTGCCGTATTATAATATTAGTTTTAGTTAATCGATCTGAAACCTTTGCACGGGTTGTTTGGTATCGCAAACCCGAATATGTTTTAACAGACTCCAAAAAAGAGGAGGTTTTTTTTTAATGTTTGTTACCTCATAACTCCGACATTTACAGACCGGAATAAACCGGAATAAATGATATATTTACAGATTGGTATTTTTTTTTTTCGAAATTTTGTTCTGATGGGTAGCTTTATGAGGACTTCAGTGTTTTGGTGCATTAGACAGATCACAGAACACCGTCACAGAGGCAGATCGGTGTCAAGGAGTTTTAGTGAGTATTCCCAGGCGCCCCTCACACGAGCCCATGCCTCGCCAGCGTGGGTAGTCCATAAGCGGAGCTCTCCTTGTGAAAAAAAGTTTATGAGGACTTGAGGGAACTCCTCAAACATTATAGGTACACATATGACGATTTTTGTATTTATCAAATACTAGCTTTTCCCCGCGGCTTCGACCGCGTAGAAGCCGTTATCGCGTAAAATCATAACCACTATTTTGCGCAGTCGGTTAAAAAGTAGCCTATGTCCTTTCCAGGGCCTCAAACTATCCCTATTTCAAATTTCATCTCAATCACTCCACCCGTTTAGGCGTGAAAGCGTAACAGACAGACAGACAGAGTTACTTTCGCATTTATAATATTAGTAGGGATTTACAACAATAAATTATTAAAAAATATTTTTGAGAGTCGGTGCCAGCAAAATATCAATATAAACCTATGCAATTTTGAGTACACATTATTTTTTCAGTTCAGTATTCTTTTTGTCTAAGGTTCTATTTAGATATTAAATCATATATATCTAATTTGGAGGTTTTCATCAAAAGTGAATACATATTTATGCAGCACCGTTCAGATACATGTTTTTGGCGGAGAAGTTAAATATAATTTAATGGAATATAAGATGAGTACACCTTATGAATCAACGCGTGAATACATGTTAATGAAGCAATAGTGTATATATATTTATGGTGTGAACCCGTGGTTACAATTTTATGCTCTTCACGTTGAGTACTTCGTTTTGGAGCCGAAGGTGTTTACATATTTTAGGAGCCTTGACAATGTATACATATTATTGCTTTTGACTGTACCAAAGTGGTTTTTTTATGGCAACTCGGCGCACGGCCTATGGCTAAACGCATCGCGACTCAGCGGAGGGGACAGCAAGGTGTAGGTAAGTACATTGTACGAGGCTACTGAGTGTTGCTGACCATTATACCCCGGGTGTAAGATTCGGAACGGTCAGTATGGGCAAGGCTGTAAATATAAGAGATACAAAAATCTGTTCTTAGGAACCATGTCATCGAATTTATAGAAAATAAAAACTGCATACTTAGAATTAAAAAAATCTTGCACAGCTCGGGAATCGAACCCTTTGAAAAATAAAACTTACATTATTTCGAATTAAATATCGATTAATAATATTTACTAGTGTCCGACCGAAACTGGTTTTCCGGCCGAAACCGAAATAAATGCGAAAGTAAATATTGATAATGGCAAGTTTTTCTGAAAGGAAACATTCCTTTATTTTCAAAAGTAAGTAAAACTGCATGTAAAGATTTTTGAAAAATCACCTGCTTGAGCCGGGAATCGAACCTGGGAGATGTAAAAAAAACATCCTGTATTTTATGATACCAACCGAAACAGGTTTTAATAAGGAACAATTTCTTTCAAGCAACATAGAATCGTAAAATAGAGGAAGTCCAATTAAAATATGTTTTTATTGTAAAGTTTACTTGATCTTTCCTTAATTTAAGATACTATGTTGTTTAAATGAAATAGTTCCTTATTAAAAACTGTTTGGTTGGTACAGCGTGGAACAGGTGAAAGAGTTTGTATATTTGGGTTCAAAATTTGCAATAGATGGAAAGTGTGACAATGATATTGAAAGAAGAGTTTTGGCAGGAAATCAAGTGAATGGAGCCATTCACACCTTTATGAGCAGTCAGAACGTGTCTAAAAAGGCAAGGATGGCTGTACATAGAGGAGTGCTTGTCCCTACACTTATGCATGGTAGTGAAAGTTGGGTGTGGCAGGAGAAGCATGAAAGTAAAATTAATGCAGTGGAAATGAGAAGTTTGCGAAGTATAGCTGGGCGCCGATTCTCGCTTCACACGACATGAATGCGTGGACGGAAATCGGCGGGTGACGCGTCGCCTTTCTCATATTTAGGAACGGCGAACATGAGACGGACGACGTTTCACCCGTAAATTTGCGTCCACGCATTCACGTCGAGTGGTCGAGAATCGGCGCCCTGGAGTGACATTGAGGGATAAAGTAAAGAATAGTGTGATAAGGGAACATTGCGGTATGACAGAAGATGTAGTGACTAAGATAGAGAAAGGGATGCTCAGATGGTTTGGACATGTGGAGAGAATGGATGGAAATAGGCTGACAAAACAGATTTATGAAGCAAGAGTGAATGCGCAAACTGGTAGGGGTCGCCCTCGGCATACTCATATCGATCAAATCGATAATCTTCTGAAAAAAGGCCAGGTCAAGAGTACCCTTAACCGAAGAGCATGTATGAAGACACTTATGAAAGTTGAAGAAGCGAAAGTTGTTTGCCAGAATCGTAGCAAGTGGAAAGTCATAGTCTCTGCCTACCCCGTTGGGAGACAGGCGTGATGTTATGTATGTATGTATGTATTGGTTGGTATAATAAAATACAGAATGTTTTTTTTTTCACATCTGCCAGGTTCGATTCCTGGCTCAAGCAGGTGATTTTTAAAAAATCTTTAAATGCAGGTTTACTTACTTTGAAAATAAAGGAATGTTTCCTTTCAGCAAAACTTGCCATTATCAATATTAAGGGTACTTTACCTCCAACTACCGCCTTTAAATTCCATCCTGTATATTTGTTGTTCCATTTGGAGTATGTATTGACAGAGGGGAGATTCTCCGTATGGCGCCTCCCTACGCGTTCCGACCGAGGTTGCTCTAAAGGCATAATAAATACTACCCGTTCGCTCTAAGTTTGCCGGTCGGTTCCCTCACTAGGCCTCTACGCCAACGGCAAATTTAGAGCAAACGGGTTATACTAATTTCTATACGGCTAAAATTAGTCCGTTTATGCATATTTATTACTATTATTAGTAACATAATAATGTCACAGTTGTCTTAGCAATAAATAATATTAAAAAAACACGCTTAGCTTGTATTAAAATGTACAAAATTAATAAGTACAAGTACAACATTTGAATGCCATAAATTTTATTACAACAGTATTTTTTAAAACACATAAAGAGTATTATTGAAAACACAAATTGCCATTGAATCCGATTTCACATATATTTTAATACAATTATTATGATGATATTCCTATTGTTGATAAGGTCACAAATCTCATTCCCTGCCATAAGTGATAAATTTGAAAGCCATGACGATTGATAAGTGATAAATTTTGTGTGTAGATGTACGTGTAATTTTTTTTTCGTTTTACAAATGTGTAGGATACCATAAGCTTATACCTATTTATAGTTAGAATTTTACATTGGTTATTGAATGTATATAAATTGTCCGATTCTTTTACATACTTTGATAGCTTCATGACTCCTGAGGAATATGCATGAAACGATATACTTTCATAATTGATATTTTAAGAGATAAAGACAAAATATTACATGGAAAGAAAACCAACTGCTGAAAGCTGCTGTTATAGTTTGTTATTGCCTACCCATTTAGAGAAAACTTTTTATGTAATCTTACTAATATTATAAATGCGAAAGTTTGTGAGTGTGGATGTTTGTTACTCTTTCACGACTGAACGGATTTGGCTGAAATTTTGTACAGAAATACAATATAGTCTGGAATAACTCATAGGCTACTTTTTATCCCGGGAATAGGTTCCCGCGGGAAGCGGCAACGGAAACAACTTAATGTTAGTGCAACCACCATTGATTTCAATATTTGTACCTGTGGTTCTCGAATCTCCTTGTTTTCCATAAAAGCCGGCTTAAAATGGTTATGAACCCTAAACCGTAGTTTTATCTGATAAAGTATTGACAATGAGAGTAAGGGTCTTATTATAGCGACCGGGCGCTTTCGTTCTATTACCAACGGTCGTTAACATAAATCTACGCTCATAAGCCTTATTTTTTTTTATTATGTCTGTACCTAGGTACTGTGTAAATAACTAAAACATGCATATTCCTTAACTCTAATGCGCGTACGCATTTAACGCCCGCAAACTGGCGTACCTACTTGTTTCTCTTTTTGATTTGTTTGTTCGTTAAAATAATATTCTACGATTTTTAAATCATGTACATAGCATTTGAGTCTTCCTCAAACAGAAGCTTTAGCCAAATATGTATGCAGCCTAATCGATGAAAGAATAATATGTATGTAGCCATTAAATTTTTATTGTTGTTCATAATTTTACGACAGCATATCCTAATAGTTTGTTTGGATTGATATTTTACTACTGCGCTACATATGCATTCGAGTAAATAAAAGTAACAATATTCATGAATTACAAATAGTTACAATTAAGGGATTAATCGTCAGTTACGATAATTTCTAAGGTGCATGTGCACTTTGTAATTTGTTCATATTATGTAGTACCACTAATGCTCGTCTTCGTTATTATAATTCAATAAATGCAAATACTAAACTATATATTTGTTTTTTTTAATATCTTTAGCAACCTTCCAATACAGGTAACTTTATGCAGTCTTCTGTGGTTGTGCGTACAATGGTTGTAGTTCGAATAAACATAGGCTACTTGGTTGGGCGTAAAATAGCTGTAGAAGACAAGACTGACCATGCCTCGTCTAGGTGGCCAAGAATTAAGGTTCCCATTAGGCTGACCGCATTACGATGTTGAATTGCAATACCTACTTCCCGTGGCGATAAAGAGACCACCCCTATGGTCACAAGTCACCAGTCTTTGCGGTGTTCCTGTAGAGCCACGTCTTGGTCCTCACTTGCCCTACTATTGGTTATTTTCTGGTCAAGGAAGCCTGGAAATGATTGAACAGACTTAGCTCCTTCCTTTACCATGTTGTAGAGCGGCCGCACATCTCTCCTGCCCTCATCCGCATCTCTCGAGGAAAGTCCCATCCCGGGAAATCCCTTTGTCGGGTTACTGTGTCTCGTCCTCCGGCCTGCTTTGCGACCCGTTTATGACGAGTCGGAACACCACGGTAGTTTACTTAGAAGCCTGGACTCTTCTACCGGGTGTAACATTCGGAACGGTCAGAATGGGCAAGTCTGTAAATATTAGTGACCGACCGAAGTTTCGGTTTCGGCCAAAATGGGCCGAAACTCACGTGTTCATGAATTTTGAGTGCCTAGCTCTGTTTGTGACGTGGTTAGAGTCAGCCGAACCAGAAAATGTTACTAACGGAAGATTTACAGATTTACAAAGGACTTCCAATCAATAATATCATATTATTATTATATTACATTACATAACCCTACCCCGTTGTTGTCGATTCCGTTGACTTCGTTGGTCGTCTGTCTGTCTGTCAGCAGACTAAATATAAATATTCACGGACACGGACATTTCACACAACGCTATCTCTGATCCCAAAGTAAGCTAGGAATAACCTGCTTGTGTTATGGGTATCAGACCACGGATATTAATACTTATATACATTTAAATACATACATATTATACATAGAAACACCCAGACTCTTGAGACAACCATTTATGGGTCACACAAATATTTGTCTCCGGTGGGAATCGAACCCAGGACCTCCAGCGCCGCAGGCGGTATCACTACCGACCGCGCCACAGAGGCACTCATGCATCGTGATAGTTATACAGTTAAAATTTGTACAGATGATGTATTTCTGTTGCTGCTATAGCTACAAATAATAAAAATAGGCAAATTAATAATATTAAAGGGGGCCTCTCAAACAACATACGTGATTTTTTGCTGATTTTTTGTACGGAACCCAACGCGCGCTAGTCCGGCTCACTGTTGTCCAGTTTTAGTTATATTATTATACCTCTATAATGTAACCAAAACCGGCCAAGAGCTAGAAGCAGGGCACCGTGTGGTTTTAGTCGGTAGGAATTCGCAATAGCATCTATGAGTAATTCCACACGTAAAAGAAAGAAACTCATCTTTAGGTGGAGACATATCTAAAATGATATATACCGTTGATTGATAGCACTTGGTGGAACTTGCTGCACCTATTAAAAAAATAACCGGCCAAGTGCAAGTCTAACTCAAAGACGGAGGGGTTAAAGCCTATTAACGAGACATGAGGCCTAGCCGTCCGTCTGTCTATTAGTCACGAGGCACAGTGTCTTATAATCGCTCAGTAGCGGTCACTCTCTTCTTTTTATGTTTGATGATGGATAATAGCCAAACTAAGCAGATAGTTAAACTCCAAAATGTTTATCACCCATAGTTTTAGAAAAATTTAAGAAATCGAGAAAAGTCCATAGAAACCATAGAAACCCTTCATCTCCTTTGTTATTCGTATTATTTTCGTTGTTTAATTTTTCCATGATTAAGTTATAGTCTTGGCATCGATTTATAAAAAAAAAATGAACGAATGTTGTCTAGTTTAGCGAGATTTTTTTTTTTTGTAAATATTTTATTTATTTTTTTCTAGGGGCATCCCTTGACGGTCGCATTTTTTTTAGATGCCGAATTCATAATTGTGAATAGTACTATTACCACAAAAAAAATTAGACGCTACAAGCCCAGGACAGCTGGGATATTCAGCTCTAAAGTTTTGAGTTAGGGTTGTCACTCAAATCTATGGTATAGTTCAGTTGTGGTCCTTAAATTTTTTATGTGTTATGATTATGAATCAAAACAGCCTGTTCTTTTGTTTTAATTATATGTTTACGTATATGAAGAGTAAACTACATTTAACTGAAATAATAATAACAATCCTAAATTTCAATTAAATAAAACGTTTATCAAAAGAAACTAAGTAGTAACGATTTTAATGGTGTATAACCGCAATGGTGTATAATGCGAAACTATTTTAGAGAGAATTTTTATAAAAAAAAATGAACGAATGTTGTCTATTTTAGCGAAAATATTTTTTTTGTAATTATTTAATTTATTTTTTTCTAGGGGCATCCCTTGACGGTCGCATTTTTTTTAGATGACGAATTGTTAATTATGGATAGTACTACTACCAAAAAAATAATTAGACGCTACAAGCCCAGGATAGCTCTGAAATTCAATTTTAAAGTTTTGAGGGGTAAGGGTTGTCACTCATTTCTATGGTATAGTTCAGTTTGCCATATCGCAAGAAGATAAGTGTAATATCAATGAATAAATTTGGATTTCTTTTTGATTCCTAACACATAAAAATATAAAGACCACAACTGAACAATACCATTGACTTGAGATACAACACTAACTCAAATCTTAAAAACTTAATATCGCATCTGTCCTGTGCTTGTAGCGCGTAATTTTTTTTTGTGGTAGTACTCATCAGCGCAATTAACAAAAAACATTTTTAAAAAATGCGGCCGTCAAGGAATTCCTATGAAAAAAAAAGATATAATTTTAAAAATCTCGCTAAAATAAACAAGTACACTTTTTATATTAATTGTTACCTACAATATCACTAACCCATTCCAAAACTATCAAGCCAAAATTTAATTTAATTTCAATTATATCTCAATTGTATCATCATTCTAAATATTATAAATTTCAGACATCAAAATTTTTTGTGACAACCCTATTTCCATAGAAAATTATAAAAAACTTAGAAACGTCTTATCTCAGCTGTCCTGCATTGAAAAAAATTAAAAATTTATGAGTAGTAAGCTACATAACTGGACATTAGTTAGATAGTGAAAAAAAATGCGACCGTTCACTAGAAAAGATTTTATATTTATTTTTCTAAAATTTGAAAATGAATTTTTATTTCGTATGCTAGGGCAGGTGCAGACTTGTAATTTCTACACATCATTACGAATATATTCCTCCATTCATTGCTAATTTTAACCACCATAAATTTTGATTATTTCGAGCAAAATCTGTAAAAATGTTTTTGTCAAAGTTCAATGACCTTTTAAGAAAAGCTTCATAATTTGAAAACTAATTTTTTTTCAATTTTTGGTGTGTCATATTATGCTGTACTACGTTTATATCTATCGTTATTGGCCATAAAAAAAGAGTGTCCGCTACTGAGCGATTATAAAACACTGTGCGAGGTTGTATCGCTGGAACCGTGCCAGATATAGGCCTAAAATTTTACTGTACAGTAGTCGTACCGACGAAAAACTACGCTTATCCTACCTAACAGCCTACGGTTGGGAGCCCCGAGTTTGCCCTCGCAATGTTGCATACTGCGGCCGCGTCTTTCGGGTTATGGGGCAAATCGTCCGAGCTAAGACTGATCCTCGGACGAGTTGCCTCATTCGTAAAACGTATGAGGCATTTCGTCTGAACAAGAAGTTGTCATCGGACGAGTAGCCTAATTTTTGAAAAGAACGGTTTTTAGGATATTCGTCGAATCGTCGTGGCTAAGACTGGTCCTTGGACAAGAAGCCTAATCTCCAAAATAACAGTTTTTGGCGTATGGGGAAACCAACCTGCATTCATAGACTTTAATAAAAATCAATATGATATCATACCAATATTTTTCTTTAATACCCATATTAAAAAAAACAATCAACAGGTAAGTAACTAAAAATGTTTTTGTCAGTAACAAAATGTAAGTCAAACCAAAATATATTTAAGCTGTTAATAACATAATTGTAAAATACCTATTTCTACATAATAATGTAGAAATATTTTTAAATCGATTATTCCGACCCTGACCCGAAAACCTGACCCGGTCGCGGGTTAGGTTAGGAACTTGAATAAAAATGTAATATTTGTTCCGAACGTAACCCTCTTCCTAACCTGACCCGACGTCTCGTTCCTATCATAACCCGAATTGCGCAGATTGGTCATTCTCTGTAATCGAAAAATGTAAAAATCGTAAATGTAAATAAATCGAAATAATGTAAAATAAGAACTCGTCGATAAAACAAAAAAAATAACCACGAAGGCTAAGGCGGGAGCTCCGCTCCGCTTCGCTCCCGCCTTAGCCTTCTAACCTAATCCATCCGAGTCGGGGGGATTAACACCCCGACTCGGATGGATTAGGTTAGAAGGCTAAGGCGGGAGCGAAGCGGAGCGAAATAATGTAAAATAAGAACTCGTCGATAAAACAAAAAAAATAACCACGAAGGCTAAGGCGGGAGCTCCGCTCCGCTTCGCTCCCGCCTTAGCCTTCTAACCTAATCCATCCGAGTCGGGGTGTTAATCCCCCCGACTCGGATGGATTAGGTTAGAAGGCTAAGGCGGGAGCGAAGCGGAGCGGAGCTCCCGCCTTAGCCTTCGTGGTTATTTTTTTTGTTTTATCGACGAGTTCTTATTTTACATTATTTCGATTTATTTACATTTACGATTTTTACATTTTTCGATTACAGAGAATGACCAATCTGCGCAATTCGGGTTATGATAGGAACGAGACGTCGGGTCAGGTTAGGAAGAGGGTTACGTTCGGAACAAATATTACATTTTTATTCAAGTTCCTAACCTAACCCGCGACCGGGTCAGGTTTTCGGGTCAGGGTCGGAATAATCGATTTAAAAATATTTCTACATTATTATGTAGAAATAGGTATTTTACAATTATGTTATTAACAGCTTAAATATATTTTGGTTTGACTTACATTTTGTTACTGACAAAAACATTTTTAGTTACTTACCTGTTGATTGTTTTTTTTAATATGGGTATTAAAGAAAAATATTGGTATGATATCATATTGATTTTTATTAAAGTCTATGAATGCAGGTTGGTTTCCCCATACGCCAAAAACTGTTATTTTGGAGATTAGGCTTCTTGTCCAAGGACCAGTCTTAGCCACGACGATTCGACGAATATCCTAAAAACCGTTCTTTTCAAAAATTAGGCTACTCGTCCGATGACAACTTCTTGTTCAGACGAAATGCCTCATACGTTTTACGAATGAGGCAACTCGTCCGAGGATCAGTCTTAGCTCGGACGATTTGCCCCATAACCCGAAAGACGCGGCCGCAGTATGCAACATTGCGAGGGCAAACTCGGGGCTCCCAACCGTAGGCTGTTAGGTAGGATAAGCGTAGTTTTTCGTCGGTACGACTACTGTACAGTAAAATTTTAGGCCTATATCTGGCACGGTTCCAGCGATACAACCTCGCACAGTGTTTTATAATCGCTCAGTAGCGGACACTCTTTTTTTATGGCCAATAACGATAGATATAAACGTAGTACAGCATAATATGACACACCAAAAATTGAAAAAAAATTAGTTTTCAAATTATGAAGCTTTTCTTAAAAGGTCATTGAACTTTGACAAAAACATTTTTACAGATTTTGCTCGAAATAATCAAAATTTATGGTGGTTAAAATTAGCAATGAATGGAGGAATATATTCGTAATGATGTGTAGAAATTACAAGTCTGCACCTGCCCTAGCATACGAAATAAAAATTCATTTTCAAATTTTAGAAAAATAAATATAAAATCTTTTCTAGTGAACGGTCGCATTTTTTTTCACTATCTAACTAATGTCCAGTTATGTAGCTTACTACTCATAAATTTTTAATTTTTTTCAATGCAGGACAGCTGAGATAAGACGTTTCTAAGTTTTTTATAATTTTCTATGGAAATAGGGTTGTCACAAAAAATATTGATGTCTGAAATTTATAATATTTAGAATGATGATACAATTGAGATATAATTGAAATTAAATTAAATTTTGGCTTGATAGTTTTGGAATGGGTTAGTGATATTGTAGGTAACAATTAATATAAAAAGTGTACTTGTTTATTTTAGCGAGATTTTTAAAATTATATCTTTTTTTTTCATAGGAATTCCTTGACGGCCGCATTTTTTAAAAATGTTTTTTGTTAATTGCGCTGATGAGTACTACCACAAAAAAAAATTACGCGCTACAAGCACAGGACAGATGCGATATTAAGTTTTTAAGATTTGAGTTAGTGTTGTATCTCAAGTCAATGGTATTGTTCAGTTGTGGTCTTTATATTTTTATGTGTTAGGGATCAAAAAGAAATCCAAATTTATTCATTGATATTACACTTATCTTCTTGCGATATGGCAAACTGAACTATACCATAGAAATGAGTGACAACCCTTACCCCTCAAAACTTTAAAATTGAATTTCAGAGCTATCCTGGGCTTGTAGCGTCTAATTATTTTTTTGGTAGTAGTACTATCCATAATTAACAATTCGTCATCTAAAAAAAATGCGACCGTCAAGGGATGCCCCTAGAAAAAAATAAATTAAATAATTACAAAAAAAATATTTTCGCTAAAATAGACAACATTCGTTCATTTTTTTTTATAAAAATTCTCTCTAAAATAGTTTCGCATTATACACCATTGCGGTTATACACCATTAAAATCGTTACTACTTAGTTTCTTTTGATAAACGTTTTATTTAATTGAAATTTAGGATTGTTATTATTATTTCAGTTAAATGTAGTTTACTCTTCATATACGTAAACATATAATTAAAACAAAAGAACAGGCTGTTTTGATTCATAATCATAACACATAAAAAATTTAAGGACCACAACTGAACTATACCATAGATTTGAGTGACAACCCTAACTCAAAACTTTAGAGCTGAATATCCCAGCTGTCCTGGGCTTGTAGCGTCTAATTTTTTTTGTGGTAATAGTACTATTCACAATTATGAATTCGGCATCTAAAAAAAATGCGACCGTCAAGGGATGCCCCTAGAAAAAATTAAATAAAATATTTACAAAAAAAAAAATCTCGCTAAACTAGACAACATTCGTTCATTTTTTTTTTATAAATCGATGCCAAGACTATAACTTAATCATGGAAAAATTAAACAACGAAAATAATACGAATAACAAAGGAGATGAAGGGTTTCTATGGTTTCTATGGACTTTTCTCGATTTCTTAAATTTTTCTAAAACTATGGGTGATAAACATTTTGGAGTTTAACTATCTGCTTAGTTTGGCTATTATCCATCATAAAACATAAAAAGAAGAGAGTGACCGCTACTGAGCGATTATAAGACACTGTGCCTCGTGACTAATAGACAGACGGACGGCTAGATAAATCGATGCCAAGACTATAACTTAATCATGGAAAAATTAAACAACGAAAATAATACGAATAACAAAGGAGATGAAGGGTTTCTATGGTTTCTATGGACTTTTCTCGATTTCTTAAATTTTTCTAAAACTATGGGTGATAAACATTTTGGAGTTTAACTATCTGCTTAGTTTGGCTATTATCCATCATCAAACATAAAAAGAAGAGAGTGACCGCTACTGAGCGATTATAAGACACTGTGCCTCGTGACTAATAGACAGACGGACGGCTAGGCCTCATGTCTCGTTAATAGGCTTTAACCCCTCCGTCTTTGAGTTAGACTTGCACTTGGCCGGTTATTTTTTTAATAGGTGCAGCAAGTTCCACCAAGTGCTATCAATCAACGGTATATATCATTTTAGATATGTCTCCACCTAAAGATGAGTTTCTTTCTTTTACGTGTGGAATTACTCATAGATGCTATTGCGAATTCCTACCGACTAAAACCACACGGTGCCCTGCTTCTAGCTCTTGGCCGGTTTTGGTTACATTATAGAGGTATAATAATATAACTAAAACTGGACAACAGTGAGCCGGACTAGCGCGCGTTGGGTTCCGTACAAAAAATCAGCAAAAAATCACGTATGTTGTTTGAGAGGCCCCCTTTAATATTATTAATTTGCCTATTTTTATTATTTGTAGCTATAGCAGCAACAGAAATACATCATCTGTACAAATTTTAACTGTATAACTATCACGATGCATGAGTGCCTCTGTGGCGCGGTCGGTAGTGATACCGCCTGCGGCGCTGGAGGTCCTGGGTTCGATTCCCACCGGAGACAAATATTTGTGTGACCCATAAATGGTTGTCTCAAGAGTCTGGGTGTTTCTATGTATAATATGTATGTATTTAAATGTATATAAGTATTAATATCCGTGGTCTGATACCCATAACACAAGCAGGTTATTCCTAGCTTACTTTGGGATCAGAGATAGCGTTGTGTGAAATGTCCGTGTCCGTGAATATTTATATTTAGTCTGCTGACAGACAGACAGACGACCAACGAAGTCAACGGAATCGACAACAACGGGGTAGGGTTATGTAATGTAATATAATAATAATATGATATTATTGATTGGAAGTCCTTTGTAAATCTGTAAATCTTCCGTTAGTAACATTTTCTGGTTCGGCTGACTCTAACCACGTCACAAACAGAGCTAGGCACTCAAAATTCATGAACACGTGAGTTTCGGCCCATTTTGGCCGAAACCGAAACTTCGGTCGGTCACTAATATTTACAGACTTGCCCATTCTGACCGTTCCGAATGTTACACCCGGTAGAAGAGTCCAGGCTTCTAAGTAAACTACCGTGGTGTTCCGACTCGTCATAAACGGGTCGCAAAGCAGGCCGGAGGACGAGACACAGTAACCCGACAAAGGGATTTCCCGGGATGGGACTTTCCTCGAGAGATGCGGATGAGGGCAGGAGAGATGTGCGGCCGCTCTACAACATGGTAAAGGAAGGAGCTAAGTCTGTTCAATCATTTCCAGGCTTCCTTGACCAGAAAATAACCAATAGTAGGGCAAGTGAGGACCAAGACGTGGCTCTACAGGAACACCGCAAAGACTGGTGACTTGTGACCATAGGGGTGGTCTCTTTATCGCCACGGGAAGTAGGTATTGCAATTCAACATCGTAATGCGGTCAGCCTAATGGGAACCTTAATTCTTGGCCACCTAGACGAGGCATGGTCAGTCTTGTCTTCTACAGCTATTTTACGCCCAACCAAGTAGCCTATGTTTATTCGAACTACAACCATTGTACGCACAACCACAGAAGACTGCATAAAGTTACCTGTATTGGAAGGTTGCTAAAGATATTAAAAAAAACAAATATATAGTTTAGTATTTGCATTTATTGAATTATAATAACGAAGACGAGCATTAGTGGTACTACATAATATGAACAAATTACAAAGTGCACATGCACCTTAGAAATTATCGTAACTGACGATTAATCCCTTAATTGAACTATTTGTAATTCATGAATATTGTTACTTTTATTTACTCGAATGCATATGTAGCGCAGTAGTAAAATATCAATCCAAACAAACTATTAGGATATGCTGTCGTAAAATTATGAACAACAATAAAAATTTAATGGCTACATACATATTATTCTTTCATCGATTAGGCTGCATACATATTTGGCTAAAGCTTCTGTTTGAGGAAGACTCAAATGCTATGTACATGATTTAAAAATCGTAGAATATTATTTTAACGAACAAACAAATCAAAAAGAGAAACAAGTAGGTACGCCAGTTTGCGGGCGTTAAATGCGTACGCGCATTAGAGTTAAGGAATATGCATGTTTTAGTTATTTACACAGTAGGTACAGACATAATAAAAAAAAATAAGGCTTATGAGCGTAGATTTATGTTAACGACCGTTGGTAATAGAACGAAAGCGCCCGGTCGCGGTAATAAGACCCTTACTCTCATTGTCAATACTTTATCAGATAAAACTACGGTTTAGGGTTCATAACCATTTTAAGCCGGCTTTTATGGAAAACAAGGAGATTCGAGAACCACAGGTACAAATATTGAAATCAATGGTGGTTGCACTAACATTAAGTTGTTTCCGTTGCCGCTTCCCGCGGGAACCTATTCCCGGGATAAAAAGTAGCCTATGAGTTATTCCAGACTATATTGTATTTCTGTACAAAATTTCAGCCAAATCCGTTCAGTCGTGAAAGAGTAACAAACATCCACACTCACAAACTTTCGCATTTATAATATTAGTAAGATTACATAAAAAGTTTTCTCTAAATGGGTAGGCAATAACAAACTATAACAGCAGCTTTCAGCAGTTGGTTTTCTTTCCATGTAATATTTTGTCTTTATCTCTTAAAATATCAATTATGAAAGTATATCGTTTCATGCATATTCCTCAGGAGTCATGAAGCTATCAAAGTATGTAAAAGAATCGGACAATTTATATACATTCAATAACCAATGTAAAATTCTAACTATAAATAGGTATAAGCTTATGGTATCCTACACATTTGTAAAACGAAAAAAAAATTACACGTACATCTACACACAAAATTTATCACTTATCAATCGTCATGGCTTTCAAATTTATCACTTATGGCAGGGAATGAGATTTGTGACCTTATCAACAATAGGAATATCATCATAATAATTGTATTAAAATATATGTGAAATCGGATTCAATGGCAATTTGTGTTTTCAATAATACTCTTTATGTGTTTTAAAAAATACTGTTGTAATAAAATTTATGGCATTCAAATGTTGTACTTGTACTTATTAATTTTGTACATTTTAATACAAGCTAAGCGTGTTTTTTTAATATTATTTATTGCTAAGACAACTGTGACATTATTATGTTACTAATAATAGTAATAAATATGCATAAACGGACTAATTTTAGCCGTATAGAAATTAGTATAACCCGTTTGCTCTAAATTTGCCGTTGGCGTAGAGGCCTAGTGAGGGAACCGACCGGCAAACTTAGAGCGAACGGGTAGTATTTATTATGCCTTTAGAGCAACCTCGGTCGGAACGCGTAGGGAGGCGCCATACGGAGAATCTCCCCTCTGTCAATACATACTCCAAATGGAACAACAAATATACAGGATGGAATTTAAAGGCGGTAGTTGGAGGTAAAGTACCCTTAATATTGATAATGGCAAGTTTTGCTGAAAGGAAACATTCCTTTATTTTCAAAGTAAGTAAACCTGCATTTAAAGATTTTTTAAAAATCACCTGCTTGAGCCAGGAATCGAACCTGGCAGATGTGAAAAAAAAAACATTCTGTATTTTATTATACCAACCAATACATACATACATACATAACATCACGCCTGTCTCCCAACGGGGTAGGCAGAGACTATGACTTTCCACTTGCTACGATTCTGGCAAACAACTTTCGCTTCTTCAACTTTCATAAGTGTCTTCATACATGCTCTTCGGTTAAGGGTACTCTTGACCTGGCCTTTTTTCAGAAGATTATCGATTTGATCGATATGAGTATGCCGAGGGCGACCCCTACCAGTTTGCGCATTCACTCTTGCTTCATAAATCTGTTTTGTCAGCCTATTTCCATCCATTCTCTCCACATGTCCAAACCATCTGAGCATCCCTTTCTCTATCTTAGTCACTACATCTTCTGTCATACCGCAATGTTCCCTTATCACACTATTCTTTACTTTATCCCTCAATGTCACTCCAGGGCGCCGATTCTCGACCACTCGACGTGAATGCGTGGACGCAAATTTACGGGTGAAACGTCGTCCGTCTCATGTTCGCCGTTCCTAAATATGAGAAAGGCGACGCGTCACCCGCCGATTTCCGTCCACGCATTCATGTCGTGTGAAGCGAGAATCGGCGCCCAGCTATACTTCGCAAACTTCTCATTTCCACTGCATTAATTTTACTTTCATGCTTCTCCTGCCACACCCAACTTTCACTACCATGCATAAGTGTAGGGACAAGCACTCCTCTATGTACAGCCATCCTTGCCTTTTTAGACACGTTCTGACTGCTCATAAAGGTGTGAATGGCTCCATTCACTTGATTTCCTGCCAAAACTCTTCTTTCAATATCATTGTCACACTTTCCATCTATTGCAAATTTTGAACCCAAATATACAAACTCTTTCACCTGTTCCACGCTGTACCAACCAAACAGTTTTTAATAAGGAACTATTTCATTTAAACAACATAGTATCTTAAATTAAGGAAAGATCAAGTAAACTTTACAATAAAAACATATTTTAATTGGACTTCCTCTATTTTACGATTCTATGTTGCTTGAAAGAAATTGTTCCTTATTAAAACCTGTTTCGGTTGGTATCATAAAATACAGGATGTTTTTTTTACATCTCCCAGGTTCGATTCCCGGCTCAAGCAGGTGATTTTTCAAAAATCTTTAAATGCAGTTTTACTTACTTTTGAAAATAAAGGAATGTTTCCTTTCAGAAAAACTTGCCATTATCAATATTAAGGGTACTTTACCTCCAACTACCGTCTTTATATTCCACCCTGTATACCTATAAGTGTGTCTGAAATTATGAGTTTTAATTGTTTTGTGTAAGTTCCATAGTGACAGCCGATTGCTTTCGTAGTGGTGTATAAGACTACAATTTCCCCCCGCAACATATGACAGACAGATATGTATAGAGCAAACATGCAATGTCTACTCCTCTAGTACTCTAGAATGTGGCCTCATGAGCCGTTTATACATAACTAGTAGCTAAAATTATCTAAATCTAATCCTTACATATCGGGGTAGTTAGCGAATTAATTTTTACAGTCTAATTTATTAAAAACCTTATTTAAATATGTGTCTCCTCAATATAATAGCACGAAATTAATTAATCATGGAATTTTGAAATACTATACTGGGATTAATCTGGTCCCATAGAAATTTTAAAGCCATTGATAACATTCGGCAGTGTTTTTATGTAATTTGAGAAAAAATAATATCATTTGATTGATTGATGGAGATTCAAATTTTACAAACACAATATTATTATTATGAAGTGGTTTGTCATTCATTGCACACGAACTGTGGTTTAATGTGACATTGTGTAAAGTTGGTGTTAAATTAGGTATAAAATACATAAACATATAGACGAATATTAGGACCTTTTCATATTATGAAACTGGTTAGAGAGACGCTTGTTGTAGAATTTAATTACAAAGCACAAGAGTACATCATAGGGTCGATAATTTTTAAAAGATTTTAGTACCTTACGCCAGTCTGACGATGTCGTGTGATTTAGGGTCACCAATCGAGATCATGATGATTCTAAGGCGCTTGGCAAACGGCGGAGCGGGCTGGGCCAGTCAATTTCACCGCGAATGATAGCGCTAAGGGAATCCTATAGTACCAACGCAAAAAGACCGCGCCGCAGCTGCCCGCCGGACACACACTTTTAGGGTTCCGTAGCCAAAAGACAAAAACGGAACCCTTATAGATTCGTCATGTCTGTCTGTCTGTCCGTCCGTATGTCACAGTCACTTTTCACCGAAACTAATAGGCCTATGCTGTTGAATCTTGGTAACTAGATGTATTCGGTGAACCGTATCAAGATTTTTATATAAAACTAGAAAAAAAGCTGTTAATTTTGGGGGTCCCCATACTCAGAACTGAAACTCATTTTTTTTTATACCCAACCCATACGTGTGTGGTATCTATAGATAGGTCTTCAAAATGCTATTGAGGTTTACAACATCATTTTTTCTTAAGTGAATAGTTTGCGCAAGAGACACTTCCAAAGTGGAAAAATGTGTGTCCACCCCCCTCTAACTTTTGCCATAAAATCTACCAACGAAAATTGGTTTGAACGAAATCGAGTTGGTAATTTTTTTTAATACGTCATAAACAGCATTTTTTGCCGAGAAAAATTACTACCACTGCAAACGTGTTAAAACATCAATGAAAGTTACAACGAACTACAAGAACTTTTAATTTATGTTACTCGCTGCTACGGAACCCTTCATGGGCGAGTTCAACTCGCACTTGGCCGGTTTTTGCGGTGAGGGCAGTCGCGGGCATCGACGGGCAGACACGGTCTTTATTACGTCGCGGACAAAAAGACCGGCCCGCTCCGTCGTTTTCTAAGTGCCTATAATAGTTTTATTTTAGGCCCCGCTTAACACTGACTATGACTAATCTAGAGTAAGAGACTTTTATACTTCTTTACCCATGTTATGGAGGGTAGCGTTAGTAAGAATCATCTGTGAGATAATTGAAAAACCGTCGCCGGTTGGCGCTGGTGTAGACAAAGGTAACGGCCGACTAGATTGTAAATAGTACGATTAATGATGTTACGATGTTGTGATGGCGCCACCGTAATTTAATGAATTTCGATAGACATCTATATACATAAAAATGTTGTGTGCAGCTGAGGTTTTAAAGAGTACGTATACGTACTCTTTAAAACCTCAAACTTTACTGAATCGATTGAGCTCTATATTGGACACGATATACAACAGGCTTTAGAGATTGTTTTAGGCTACTTTATACACTTTTATCATAACAGCAATAAGAATAAAACAGCTTTAAAAGGTGATTTTACCAATAGATGGCGCTGGTCGTTTTTTTTTTAAATTTTATGCTGCCAGCTTCAGAACAAAATATTATAAACAACCTATTGAGAAAGTACCTACCAGATTGCTGTTTTTTAAGAGAAGTTTGATTGCGGCCTCCTTGCATTCAGAATAATAAAAGAGAGTACCTACCTAATAAAGAGGTCAGATATGTTTTGCATGTTATTTTTGAAGTTAGAGTTTTGGCCCGTTACGGAAATATTATCAGAGTGAATTTATTATTTTGAAGCGTGCGCAGGATGTTTTTAAAACTGAACATTGATCACAGAATAGCTTTTTTTCTCAAGTGAAGCTTCTCTTGATTTGAAAGTTAATTGGATTTTTTGAAAGATTTATAATTTTTGTTCTTTGGTTTGTTACTCATTTCTCATAAGTACATGAAACCACATAAAAAAGTCACAGCGAAGCGTGGCAGGGAACCGCTAGTTTTTTTATAATATTAACTCTACCCTCCATAACACAAGTTTATTACACGATCCGATTACGATACGATTTGGGGTTTGGGGTAAGAGTTTTAAATATCGTGTAATGTAATATCACTTAAAGCACTCTGGGTTGTTAATGTGTGATATAAAGTGTTCGTATGTGTGTTGAGTGTCACACAGATGTGACGAGATTGCGCCTACGCGCCTTTTTATGCTAGGAGGGAGGTTGTTTGCGATCCCCATCCAATAGCTGGTCGTCGGAACAGAGCTTTTGGAACTGTTTCGCGTAATATGTGTTGAAGTTTAATCTGAAAAGAAAAAAAAGTGTTTTCAGATGGATCATTATCATCGAGCGTTAATACCGGCTGTATTTGAAAATGAAAATGACTGAATTTAGGAAGGAATTAAGAATTCATATAGGTCACAAAGTAACACATATGATCGACAAAATGATTGCCTCTACATTTACATTTTACTGCCAGATTCGTAAAGCAATAGATAGAGCCGGAGAGAAAAGAACCTAAATGTAGAAGTAAACATATTGATGTTCGTATCCGTTACCTACTTTGTGTATAGTAATAAAGATAATTTCATTGTGTATGAGTGTACATAATTTGTAATCTCACCTGGCAGATATATTCAGCAGCTTATTAGTATTGTTTTCTCGCGCCATTCGTTCAATGATCGCTAATACGGACAACAGCGCTGCTGTGAATCGAAGTCCGTAGCGGGAGACGGAGTTAGCAAACGAATCCGATGATCCATTTTCTTTAGACCCTCCGCAACCTGTCGTCTATATAGAAAAAAAAGTATTATAAAAGGAAATAATGTTGTTCTTTTGTACAGTCAGCGTCAGATATATCTTATTACCCAATTTCGTAAAAATAATTTATGGACACAAATTCAATTTCATATAATTATGCCTGTAGAGCAATTATATTGGTTGCAGCATGGTCAATAATATATCAAAGTCAACTAACTATAAACGACAGAAAAATTAAACAGTCTGGTTACCATGGTTACATTACATTAGTGACTATCATACAATGATATTGCTAATGTAGTTGGTATAAAATATGTGATGAATTTCTGCCATGATTTCCGGGGTTCAAACTGGTCTTTCTTATAAGCTGGGTTGCTGCTGACTAGCGGACGAGGTAATGGCGAAAAGAAGTAAATCTCGAAACCTGTACCAACCCGCGTAGCCATTACGGTACAGTTAAATCAATCATCTTTCCAAAAATTGGGAGAGGTTTACGTCCAAAAGTACTGTGATAGGCTGTTTGATTGATTCATAGAACATATTATACAAACAATACAACGATCTAAAGCTGTAATACTTATGATAATATGCACAGTAAAATTAATCTAATACAGAACAATAACAACAAATAATAATAAGTGGAATGATTTTGATTCGTCACAAATACTACATGGAAGCATTATGATACATAATTCATTATATTTTAGTAGACACAAAATTTGTGATTTATATTTTCAAAAGCTGTGAAAAAAATTCCAACATTTTATGAGTATGTTATGTAAAAATTTCTATATATGAACGACTATGATACTTGTGATGGTTAAGTACAATACATTTGCTTCGGTGCACCGATTACATGTTATGAATTGATTGTTCTACGTCTGATATACCTCACTACAGTATGTATTTTCATACGTCGATCCAAGCATACTGTTAAGCTCAGCGTCCACGAAGTACTTGTGCATCTCCTTTGCCAAATAACGTGTTTTGGTAGCGTTAAAAGAAAGTACAATAATAAATTAATGTTAGAAATTATAGTGCGTTCAGGGGAAGGTTGTAATTGTAGAACTGACTTATGGAAATGAGTAATAACTTTATGACACGTAAATAATATTTTTGTTTTGAAGCATAGACTCGTCTATCTGGGCTTGACTGTACTTACCAATTTTTTTTCTATTTTGATTTGTATAAATGTATATGACAGGGAACATTTCACTTCATTCTATGTTAAGGTTCAGCCACATTCAAGTATTTGAAAAAGGGGCACATGAAATCTTGTTGAAACTCCAAGCCATCCTCACCTGCAATCCAATCCGTCTGGCCAGCATAATACAGTTTGGTCAGTTGCCTTCCCAAAATATGAAGAAGCCTATTTTCGGTATAGGTCAGCGATTTGATTGATATTTTTTAAGAAAAATAGTATTTACGTGTCATAAATCACAATCTTCCCCTCTACTTTCAATAGAAGTAAAAGCGTTGCCAATATTAAAAAAAAAAACAGTCGATAAAACTATGGAAGGAATAAAAATTACCATATAAATACGAGCGTTTGCGTACCTACTTACTACTTAATCATTATCCTAGAAAAAAGAAAAATGTATTCCCAAGGGAATACTGTGTTTTGTCAGGATTAATACCAATGTCTCCTCCTCGAGAACTAAAATTATACTCACTAAAATCGTGTCCTCAAAAAGAACAATCAAACACACATAATATCTAATATATAAAATTCTCGTGTCACAGTTTTCGTTGCCATACTCCTCCGTAACGGCTTGACCGATTCTCATGAAATTTTGTGAGCATATTGAGTCGGTCTGAGAATCGGCCAACATCTATTTTTCATACCCCTGTGATCGGGAAAAACATTGCACGCGGGCGGAGCCGCGGGCGTCAGCTAGTATGTTATAGATGTAGCCTTACATACTATAAGACCTCCACCGCGTCTGTCGGTCTGTTAACGATGCACTCAAAAGAATATTAAGGTAACCGTCCGAACTCGACCGCAAGCAGCACTGCGGTCGCGGCATTGCAGCGAACGCACCACCGGTCTCCATACATCCTGTATAGATTTGTATTAGAATTCATTCCGAACTCGGCTGCAGCGTCGCGACTGCACTCAGTACTGTCGCCTTACCGCCGCGATAGCAATGCTGCTTGCAGTCGAGTTCGGATGGTTACTTTTAGAACTGGAGGTCGTGGGTTCGATTCCCACCGGAGACAAATATTTGTGTGACCCATAAATGTTTGTCTCAAGAGTCTGGGTGTTTCTATGTATTATATGTATGTATTTAAAAGTATATAAGTATTAATATCCGTGGTCTGATACCCATAACACAAGCAGGTTATTCCTAGCTTACCTTGGGATCAGGTAGCGTTGTGTGAAATGTCTGTAAATATTTAGGTATTTAGAACAGATTTTGATGCGGTTTCCACCAAAGATAAAAGAGTAAAGGTTTAGGTATATAATTTGATGTAAGTATGTCGCAGATGAAGTAACAAGCTACCTATGCGAGTCGGACTCGCGCACCAAAAAACGGCAACAAATCAAGTTTGTTGTATAGGGTAAAAAATATAAAGGGTTTCCTCTTACATTATTTTCTGATTTTACTATTTGTTGCTATAGCGGCAACATAAAAATTAAATCATCATCTGTGAAAATTTCAGCTCTCTAAGTATCACGGCTCGTGACGGACGGACAGACAGACGGACGGCTCAAGTCTCAAGAATAAGGTATCATTTTTACCCTAAAAATTCAGCAAACTACATAAGATATACAGTAGGTACTTAAATTAAATACGTTTAACATGTGTAAATTTAGCAGTCGAGCCATATAAATATAACTTAAAAACTTGTACTGATGTCTCCCCCAGCTAGGGGGGACACCAGGAATGAAAAAGTCCCGTTGGCTCCCCCAGGGGATCGACCGGGGGAGACACGAGACAGCACCCGTAGAAACAAATAAACTTGCAAAAAATGCTCATTTTGATTACCTACTTATAGGTAGATTGTAATTAAATTGCCAAACGATCTTGTCGCAACTGCAACTCGGAAAAATTACTGTCGGTGATGAATTAGGCAATTAAAATCTCTTTACATGTGGGTAGATAAGTAGGTATAGCTCCATTAACATTTGATGACTCACAGTTTAATTATAACTGTACAACTTTAATGACACATCACATGACCTTATGTTTATATTTAGTCAAGAGTTTTTGATGTAGAGTATACGCAAAATCAACGGCGAATGAATATAAACGTATATTTTACTACAAACTATTTCATGTACAAAAGTTTATTGTTGGTCAAAAAAACTTGACTGGATTTTTAAGCATGCAGCATGAAACTACTAGTGGAGGCGCTAACCAGCCCATTGAATATCGAGGACAAAAGCCTCACACTGACTCCTGGGCCTGACTGGCGACGGACAGTGTCTATAAAAAGTTTTGCAGGCGTCGTACTTGGAGAAAATATGATTATTCAGGTTGTTGGTGGCATTGTGGCAGTTAACTACCGTTGTTGAGGTCGCGAGTTCAAACCCGGTTTTTTTTGAAATTTTGTTTAGCAATGTATGAATAAATAATGTTTATCAGATGTTTTGATCCCATAGCTGATTTTGTGATTTGTGTAGGGAATAATAAATGTTTCACATACATTTATTTAGACAAATAGGCTTATATTTAAAGAAGATATTGCAGAAATTGACCAAAAATGATTCATATTTACCTGTATGAAGGTACAAAACTGTACGCAGACGAGACAGAGTGTGGTGACCGCCTTCAGCAACTGGGGACTCGTAAGCATGCAGTCGCCGAGGCATGACTCCAAGAAGTCATTGTGACGTTCTAACACTTCATCCACATTGTGCACCTGGAATCACAGGAATAATATTCAGATAAAGGACCGACTTTTAAGTACAGATAACAAATATACATATCACGAGGACTACGGATGAAAGTGAAAATAACATAATTTTCGGTGATGAGTATTGACAAAAGGTACCTATCGCGTCCGACGCGTACAGTCAGTTTCAGAAGTGTTAATCTACTTATGGGGCTGACTGTACACCATTCGAGCGCAGAGCATAACAGAGTACAGTCTAAGTGCATATCTGTGTATACGTGTATGCGGACCGCTGAGCAACATGTTATTAGTAAGTCGGTGACGCGAACCCATAACATCTTCCCTTCAAAAATTACACTTCAACCTCTTTGGGCGCGTTGCATAATTTTTGGTCTTACGTGGGCACATTGCACTTTGTTACTTATTTTACGAAGAGATAGTGCGCACGCACCATGGTCTCGAGCGAGAGAGTGTCCACGTCCAGACCCACTACGAGAACCTGGCGCTGTTGCGCCCACGCCGTGCACTCCACCAGCGTGTGGAGCGCCGTGTCATCGCTGCGGTCCTCGCAGTGCTGTCACTCGGCCGTGGTCTCCAGGTGTCTTCGCCACAGATACCTACCGAAGCTACCGTGCCCGGTAAGTATCTGTGACAACCGGTAGGAGAGAGCACCGTGTCTCCTCTCCAGCCACTCGTCCATGACCGGTCTGACGGCCGCGATTGTGGCGAATCCCCCCCTTTGGTTGCTCAAGTCGCACCCTTCATGTCTCCACGGTTTCCTGGTGGAGCCACTACAAACTTTGGCCCCACTCCAGTGCCTCCTTGCGCCACCACCTAAACAGTGACGCAAGGGCTATCGCTTCCAGGTCCCATGGAGGGGTCCCGGCTAGGAGAGATGCCGCCTCACCGGAGGTCGTGCGGTATCCCCTCATCACCCTGACTGCCTGTATAATAGTATTTTTTAATTTGGAGGGTTGGTAATTGGTTATAGGATGGGAGTAAGTAAACTGTAGTGTCTAGAGGGTGTTTGTGTTAGGAGATTATTTGTATGGAGAAAAATATGTTGATGACGAGATTAAGAAATAACTGAAGCCGCCTACGTGAATGTAGGAACTACAATCAGTGAAATCAGTCTGTCGCAGTCTAGTGTTGGACGAAGGCTACTAATTTTGTTGCTGTGACAAGTTTTTGACTTTACTGTACCACTTTGGCCAGACTAGTTGGTACACGGTTTTGCTTTCTTCTCTTCGCCATGACCTCATTCGTTAGTCGGTAGGTGCATCAATTGCCGGTGAAGCTGACTTGCACCCGAAGATGTGTTGTTAATATTCCGTCAGAGTCAGATTTAGATGTTCAAATAAAAGTATCACAATTGGGTTTCCTTAATATACTTCCAATACAAAGCATTGAGTCTAAGCTATGAGTAATACAACCTTGTGGCGCAAACAGTGGTAAAAAGCAACGCCTACAAATTATCGCGAATCCCCGCTCCGCCCACGGAATAAAAAACAACCAACTACTTAAATAAAAATGTATCAATATGGCTTGATTCACCTCCTAACCTTGTTATGCAAAGTAAGCAAATATTATTCATGTATCTTCGTAGTAAGTAAAAGCTATAGTTTAAGCATGTCTAAGCTAAAATTCCTGTGTTCCTGTTGACCAATTGACTATATTCTGAGGCCAGGCCACCATATACATGCTGGAAGAACCAATCTTGAACCCGTTGAACAAAATAGATAAATGATTCGGAGGCTAAAACCTTTCAGAAATCAAGATTAGATCAGAAAAGATTTCTATTTATTCATATATTACAAGATTAAGGATAGTGTGAGTGTCACATGGGGAAGAACAACAGCAAACCAGGATTACTATGCGAAATTTGTCGCGCTAAGATGATGTAGACGAAACTTGCCTGTTTCACGCACGCTGCCTTAAGAAGCGGGTTAACACCCGAAGAACCCCCCAAAGAAGCAGGATAGCACTCGGACCCCCTAGGTGAGGTCACAGTGGTAGCCAAGTTCTGTTGAGAATTCTGGGGTCATCCTTACCCGGGGCTCCCAACCGCATTGGCAGTAAGTAGGTAGGGAACGTGTAGTTTTTAGTCCGTAAGAGTTCGGCATATTATCCATGTAGTATTTTCTTCACGTTAAAAAAAGGCCTTTCCTGTTCGGAGAAATCTTCCTTTGTGTTGAAGGGACGTGTGCCCGAAACCTCACAATATATTTCACTAGCGGACGTCACGTGGTTTCCCCCGCGTAGTTCCCGTTCCCGTGGGAATACGGGAATAAAATATAGCCTATGTTCACCGCAAAGAGTGTAGCTTTCCAACAGTGAAATAATTTTTCAAATCGGTCCAGTAGTTCCGGAGCCTATTCGTTACAAACAAACAAACAAAAAAACAAATCTTTCCTCTTTATAATATTAGTATAGATTACAATCATGCAACTATGATTACAGGCCGAAACTTAAAATAACTATTAACCTATTTCCAATTCAACTAAGATGATTAAATTAGGTTTTCATAGGAGGCTGGCTGCTAAGACCGGAGAGAATATTGTAATGAAACTTTTAACCACCTTGTTGTTTGAGTAAGTTACAACGAGATGATAGCATAGTACACATTTTACCTACATTATATCTCTCAACATTGTCAGCCAATGAAGACGCAGAAAAACTTGTTAGGTGACTAAAGTGCCGTGTTTCATTGGATAGTATATCGAGAAATAATATAATTGTCTAGTGCCATGGTACAGCTATACGAAGAGTTGGCGTTGACGTAGGGTGTAAAGGAATTACAAAGATTGGAATCTCCGTGGTCCTACTCATTCATCTGTCATCAGCACATAAGATACTTTATTAGTTCAGCGCAAAGTTGATGAATATTCTCATAAAAGGCTTGAACTTTGAAATAACCTTCATGTGTTTTTGAGATTCCATAATTCACAATTCTCAAATCGCGCCCATTTACCATTTGATATACCTATGTATAACCTAACCTCTACTTGAAAAACGTGATCTGGAATACTAATGTGAGCAATTAAAACCATATTTACACCGAAATGGTCAGTAATTGCGTTTGGTCAGCAGTCAGTACTGCAGGATAAGCGAACGGCAATCGAGTGTCGCCTCCCACACGATTGCGCCGGCGCAACGCAACGCCTCACTCAGACCACGAACGCGAGTGGTGTGGCCGTACTGCCGCTACACGTATGCCTACCAATAGAGTCCAGTAGTCAGTGAAGTGTTTGTGAAGTGAATTTTCAGCATCCGTGTGATACTCAGGTTGGTTTGGAAAATTTTGTAGAATTTCAAATAATGCGTCCTTAGATCTCGACATCAAGTGCGTAAAACATGAAGTGTGGTTCTACAATTCTGCAGGTGTTTTAGTGATTTTTTTGAAGTGTTTTTTCGGTAGAGAGTGGATTTAATATTTTCTATTCCAACATAATCTGCTCTACAAAGTAACAAAAAGTTGCAAAAACACAAAACTAAACACTTTATCAGATTAAAAAAGCGTAGGCATTAAGTAACTTTATAGAAAGGATATTCTGCGCCATCTTCAATGATTAAGGTCTTTTACCAATTCAGCATCAAATTAGTCAATTCTGCGTTGTTAACATGTTAAAATCGACGAATAATCTATCTAGAGTATCTCATTCATCTCAAAACATGAGTCTATCGTTCACTTCTTGTATGCAGTGTTACCATCAAAGTAGAATGCATCGTGAATTGTAATGTTCTGATGTTTACGAAGACTTCGTCGGGAACAATATCTTTATTTTTGCGAAACAACAACAGTCACAATAACATTCATGTAAACATGAAATACATCATCACACATGTTGGAAGTCAAGTCCCTGGGAAGGTCGAGGGCGATGACGTCACTTGTAGTATAATAAAGTTGACGTGGAACATGTGTGTCTGTAGTCATCAGACCTTAGTGGGACAAAGCACCAGGATGCTGTAGGTACCATGTAGACAACAATTGTTTAAGTGGCTAGTGAGTGCGTCGGGCTCCAGTACAACGCGTATGTTAGTCGGAAACATCCGGTGACAATACTAAATATGGTTATTTCAAGCTTATTATAAGATAAATAAGAGTACGAAATTCCGACGGACGATCGAGCGATCCGACGCTTGCAGTTTACAAGTACATACGATACGTCATTTAGAAAGTGCAGTACGAGAATCAAATTTAGTACTAAGTCATAGGGATGAACTTGCACCGACTCAGTTTAGGTTCCGAGCACAATGAGACAGTTAAATTGCAAAGTAGACACCAAATCGAGACGTGTTGCTTACGAACGGCGAACAAGTACTGAGAAACTTGTTCTTCCAGGTTTAGAAGTCGGACATTTTGATGAACGAATATAATTGAGACAAAGCCGTGGAGGATTTTAATTAACTGTGCCAAAACATGGTTTTAATTTGTAAATTGCGTTACCTATGCCATACTGACTTTGAAAATAAGTTATATTACCTTTTCACGATCACGCATAACTTATTATAAGTAAAGCAACTTAGTAATGGGCGAGTGAGTGAGGTTAAGCTCTACATGGACAGAATTCATTGAAGTTAAAAGTTTATTAGTGAGATATCTTCTAAAACTATAAAGCTTTTTGTGGACATTCTCAAACATCATCTAGCCCAAATTAAGCTAATATAAGCTAGTGCTATGGGATCTAGACGACTATACTTATATATTTCTAAATACATACATAGTGTAGATAAATTACACCCAGCTCCAATTAACATGTGGTAAAATGTTTCAAATGAAAGAGAACTAGTGCCCTTCCTTTATGGGCAGACCACCGAAATGACCAGAAATATTTTCTTAATCTTATCTGTTTGTCCCTGCTGTTACTCAGTCCTCAGACTAAAAGAATGTGTGAAATGTTATTCTTGTAGTCTGAGATTCACTATATAGATAGAGCTTTATTTAGGACGTAAATCATAAAGTCTGAGCGAAACATTTGTAAAGACCACTGAAATAATTAATTAATTACAGGCTTTTTCTATAGCACGGGTAATTTTTTCCATACAAAAATAACATAAAAGTACCTAGTAACCTTTCGAAAGCCACAAACTTTGCTTCATTATTCAGTGCACCGTAGGGTTTACTAGTTAAATTGCCTTGACTCATCGATTAGACTGGGTGTAAGGGCATAAGAATCTGTCAAGTAATCAGTAAGTAATAAAGATCAGTACGATATTCCTGTTTATATCCCATCAAAAACATGAAATGTTTTGTTACAGTTTAGTTTATGCGGAGACAAGGCAAATCGGCAAAAAAGAACAATGTACGAGTTGTTTTATTTACTTTATTGAAAATCGTGAGGGTGAGAGTGTTTCATAAAAGGAAAGATGCGTTTTATAATTTGTGATATTGGTAGTTGATTTCGTTCTAAATTTAGAGTCGGATATTTTGGTAGATTATGTATGTATTTTTAACTACCTTTATACAGACAAAGCAATAATTAACTTATTTCGTATATTCTACAAGTAAGTATTCGAATTGTATCCAAATGACAAACCGCAATTTGATTTAAAACTAGCTCGCTCGTGACAAAACTTCCATAAACCCCGATTTTACTTCATAACAATACATTAATAAAGGTAGCTTACCTTACAAATCCTAAGTTTCTAAGTAGTCCGGTACAAGAAAGTTATCAAGTTCCTATAATTCTAAAGTTGGTTTTTTTTTTACAGTGTGTGAGGTAGGTATATATAATGCTACTGTAGCGTTTTCTAACAGATCTGAGGTCGGGGCTAGGTATAGTTTAGGTATTTGTACGTCAATTCTATAACTGAAAGGATATTGAATTAGAGATAAAAATCTTTGCGCTATGGTGTTAAGCTAATAATTGCCGATATATATTTACATTTTCTAACAATTTCACCCACGGGTTTACCCGTAAATTACAAGAAATGATTTTTAGGGCCTAGCTCAGTGACAAAAATATTACAGTCTATAAAACAAACGTATTGTAACGTGGAATTCATAAATAAATGCACGAAACGAAATTCTAACAAATTACTCCACATACTTTTTTGTTTTCATTAATCTTATCTTTTATAATCGATTACTGCTTAAATAAAATATTAGAGATATTAGAGTTTGTTGCTACTGTTCCATAAATATCTAACAAGAATAATACAAAAAATTCTAACACATTAGTCAGTGAATTAAAAAATAAAAAGAGTTTTCTATAAAATATTATCCCCACAGTCTGCGCGGGTAGGGAGGGGGTTCGCAGTGCCAGTCGCTAGGATCAAGTATAACCCAGTCGTATCGTCTAAGTAGGTATCGTATTGTTGCGCGCCGCCCGTTTTGTTTTCACGCCGCACACCGTTACAATTTTGTACACTTTGTTAGTAGAATTTAAAAAATATGCGATGAAACTATTATAAGAACCAGTAAAATTTCATGCAAACTATTTATATAATAAATTGTTTGTTATTTGTTTGTTTTTATAATGACGTTGCAGTGGTGTAACTAATTAACTGCTAGGCGCAGCTTGTGGCGCAGCGGTCAGGTGACCACAAATATTTTAACTTTCTAGTAATAAAACAGTCAAGTGCGACTGGGACTCACGCACTAAGGGTTCCGTACAAAATTGACGACTTTAAAAACTATTACTATCTATCGCACTGGAAAACTGACATCAACGGTATCTTCCCATTCGCCTACCTACACATAGATTGCTACCAGGTGGCAATTGGGAATAAAATTCCCATTTGCCATCAAGTGCGTATTGGGAATTTATTGCCCCCACTTTAACTCTGCGTTGTTGTTTGATTTTCCGATTTTCCTTTCCACTTGAGACGGTCATTATGCGTGAAAAATAGGTTTTATGATAACAGAAGATACTTACCTGGTTAAACTTTTTTGCGGCGTGGTGTTTTATATTTAACAGTCCAGTCTTGATTCTTTCGAATTATTATTATAATAAACAATTTTTTAAAACTAGTTGTCATCTGACTATGCTATGCTTGGGAAAATTTCAGGGATAACTTGTCTACTAATGCCGAAATTGGACTACTCCTAGTATCAAGTATCTCTTAAGTATAGTGTCTCTTAGCCCGACTTTATTTTACTGTTGAGACGCTGGAAAGGCAAACTGCATTAACAGCCAATTTGGTCGAATATGAGTTATATATATCGTTAGAATCGCCTGATTTTTCTCTTTCGAATGGTCTAGCTAGGTAACGATTTAATCTGAGCACTTTGGTGGTCGTTCAGACCACCTCAGACGGAGTTCTTTCTAATTGTAAAAATTAGGACGTTAAACCAATTTTGTCGATGGCCCTTACTAATAAATTGGTCGATAACACAATTTTACCTGAATTTATTTTGATGTGTTTAGAGCACATAAGCTACTCTGCTTAATGCAAAATTCATTTTATTAGTGTGATAAAACCACAAAAAAAGAAAGACAAATATAAAACACTGGCGGTTAGACTATACGTCAAGGTCGTCGTTTGCAGTTAGACCGCGGCTGTTAGCTAAGAGCCAAACGTTCTGTGGGTACTTCAGCCACCTATACGGTATAAAACTGGGAGACTATACCCATTGTCACTAGTCATAATTGACTAGTGACAACGGGTGTCATCTTCCACGATTATAACGAATGCTAATTTCTGGACATTTGCGAAGGTGAATATCTGCAGCCGATATTTGCACAAATGCGAAAACCTACTTATTGAATTCCAAATTTGCGTCACTTCACTTCACACGTTACAAAAATGATTAAATTATAAAAGTATATTTATTAGTATTGCAGCTAACGGGATATTTTCCATGTGTTATTGAGAATATTTGATATTTCGGCATATGGTCAGTATGTGCATCTTTATCACAAACGGTCCACTGAATCTGTTCATAAATACCATAGATGTGTTCAAAGAAAAATAACAAACAATATAAAGATAAGAAGAAATAAACACATTCAAAGACGAATACAGAAATGAAAGTAGATTGCGGACGTTCTTCGTGGGGCTAAAAAGCAGCCACACGCAGCAAGACCTATAAGACGTTTTGAAGGTTAACATCTGCAAACATAGCGTAGCGTCTTACGATCTGGTTAATATAAAAAACCGCAATCATTAAAGTAGAAAACCTACGATGCAATATCCAGTCTTTCTAGCCCTGCAAAACAGCCGGACCAAATGGCGCAAGGAGGCGCTGGAGCGGGGCCACAGGCCGGCTCGTCTCGAGAAATCGAGGCTCAGCGGTCTCAGCTCCACCAGGAAACCATGGAGACCTGGAAGGTGCGACTTGAGCAACCGAAGGGGGATTCGCCGCAATCGCGGCGGTCAGACCGGTCATGGACAAGTTGCTGGAGAAGAGCCATGGTGCTCTCTCCTGCCGGTTGTCACAGATACTTACCGGCCACGGGAGCTTCGGTAAGTATCTGTGGCGAATACACCGAAAAACCACGGCCGAGTGCCAGCACTGCAAGGAGCGCAGCGAGGACACAGCGCTTTACACATTGGTGGAATGCACGGTGTGGGCGCAATAGCGCCAGGTCCTCGTGGCAGGTCTGGACGTGGATACTCTCTTGCTGGAGACGATGGTACGAGCCATGATCTCCAGCGGGAGTAAGTGGGACTGCGCTGCTTCTTTGCTTGCTCACCGTCCTTACAGAAGCAGGCTCTAGACGACAGCGTGATGTGAGGGATTCATGCAAGCCGCCAAAGATGCGGGATAGCACTCAAACCCCCGCCCCCTAAATGAGGCCGCAGTGGTAGCCGTAGATTTGTTGGGAGTCCTGGGGTATCCTTTCGAGGGCTTACCCGGGGCTCCCAACCGTAGGCTGTTAGGCATAATACCAAAGCAGTTCGTGTTAGGGTACTTCTTTGACGTCAAGGAATCTTCAATTCTCCGGTATTAATAGAAACTACCCTGGCGACGACGTGCTCTGGGTTCTTGCAGGTGGTGGCAAGTAAACAGCTGGTTTCTTGGTGAACTTGTAATAACGGTTACTTTGTACAAAATCACAGACGTAGGTATAGGTGAGTAGATATAGGTGCGCGTGTTGAGATGACGGTGTTTAATGACGTAGTGATTGACGGCCGCACAGCTGTTGCTCGGTGAGCGGGGCGCGTGGACCCCCCGCGTCTTGGATGCCCCTGCGTCGTCCTGCTGGCGACGATATGTCTCCGACAACCCTAAACTGCGAAAAAAGTGACAAAGACATAAAAATGGGTGAAACAGAAAATGCTGAGACACCGGCTGATGGAGTCAGAGATGGCAGCCGTAACTTGCACGATACACGTGAGTAAGGGAGGATACCTATCGCTACTTATGTGATGTCTGGTAATAAGATGAATATTAATAAAATTAAGAGGATGCTCATAATAATATACACATAGGTATATTCCGAATTTGGGGATCTCTTTGTTCTCTCTGAAGAAGGCTCTGGCACAATGTGTAAAGCAAAGAGACGAACCTAAATTAAGATAATGCAAAGCAGTGCTGGACCAGTGAGACTGAACAACCACGCTCTGGAAGTGGTCCAAATAATAAAAGAAATGGTGTCAATGTGTGAAATCACCGCAATCACTGAGAGCGCGCAAATAATTTACTACCAAACAAACTTGGGAAAGGCAACCATATGCAGCGACAGTGAAGTGGCATTGAAATTTAAGTAAGAAAATAATAACATCAGCAATCGTGAAGGAATATAGAAAGTCACTTGACATGTTGGAGGAAAAGACCGAAGTATACGTACATAGATTGGGTACCTGGAACCTAGGGAATTTTGGGTGAAGAAACAGTAGATAATCTAGCCCCAGAGGGACCAGATGAATGCTTGGTTGAACCTAAGACTGAACTTCCCATCGCTCATAAAATCACCAAGGGCGTTATCAGCAGGAGCATAATGACAACGAGAAGTTTAATCTTAGATTGAGATTTTCAACGGGAATGAGATAGTCAAAGCTAACAAGAGGAAATATGAGGCTAGTTAACGAGATAATTACAGGACATTGTAGCCTGAATAGTACTTGACAGTACTGGTTAAGAGTGATGGATTACCCCTCACGACCGATATGCTCCTGCTGGAGACCAGTCTCAACTTATGGCTGAGTATAAAATAATTTCAATTAGCAGATCTAAGATTATGGGTACGACAAGAAAAAACCAAGAAAATTTCCAGTATCTGGATGGGTCAGATAGTACGATCCTGTTCATAAACGAGAATTTGACCAGACGCCGTGAAAACTACTGGAATACTCATACTCATCTTTAGGGGAAGTCTGGGGAAACCGATTGTGTGGTGTTACACGCACAAAATAAAGCTTTTCCATTTTAATAACAGGGATTCATTTCAGAATCGTGTAGTTTTATTTTTATGATAATCCATAAAGTTACGCTCCTTATTTTTAAGAAAAATCAGTATAAAAATATAATGTAATTTGAAGATTATTTTACCGAACACTTCCATAAATCATTCATATTGGGCGATAATACTAAAAGTCTAGGAGTGACTTAACGTTTAATGCCGGATAAGATAATCTGGCTGTCATCGTTTGACTTGATTCAGCCCGATAAAACATTTTACTTTGATGTGAAACTATGCTGAACAGAATATAAAACATTTATCTAGTTCGTTTTATACAGCTATTTGATCATTCAAACGTCTTTAGCGAACCGCAATGAGGATGTTACAGTAACTTATGTCATTTTTACCTTACCAAAATTATGTTGTGCATTGTATTATCTCCAATATATTAGGAAGGAGGATACTTACATTTTTTTATTTATATACATTTCATAGTAAACGTTATTTTATAATAACCAGTCTGATTTACAATGGGATTACTCAAGTGGTTAATTAGTTATGATTTTTTTTGCAAAATATTAAACTTTAAATGCCTCTCCTGAACAATTCATATAATGGTCGTTAATGCAATTAGCCTTTCCAGCGTCGATATCGCTACTATACGTGCCAATTTGAAGAACTGACATCGTAAAGGAATTAGTAAACAATAGACTAACATTATCATTTCATTGTGCAGTCTCAAGTGGAATCGGAATCGATCGATCGAATAATAATAACCGACGAGAGACCGTCGACTGCGCATGCGTACCACGGCTGCGCGCCGCCGCGTCGATGTCTCTCGCGCCGTTTTGAATTATGTTCGCGCCAATTTAAAGTTTTTGTTATTATGTTACATATTTCTTGACTAATGTGTTAGAATTTTTTGTATTATTCTTGTTAGATATTTAAGGAACAGTAGCGACAAACTCTAATATCTCTAATATTTTATTTAAGCAGTAATCGATTATAAAAGATAAGATTAATGAAAACAAAAAAGTATGTGGAGTAATTTGTTAGAATTTAGTTTCGTGCATTTATTTATGAATTCCACGTTACAATACGTTTGTTTTATAGACTGTAATATTTTTGTCACTGAGCTAGGCCCTAAAAATCATTTCTTGTAATTTACGGGTAAACCCATGGGTGGAATTGTTAGAAAATGTAAATATATATCGGCAATTATTAGCTTAACACCATAGCGCAAAGATTTTTATCTCTAATTCAATATCCTTTCAGTTATAGAATTGACGTACAAATACCTAAACTATACCTAGCCCCGACCTCAGATCTGTTAGAAAACGCTACAGTAGCATTATATATACCGACCTCACACACTGTAAAAAAAAAACCAACTTTAGAATTATAGGAACTTTTGAGCCTTAAAACACTTAGTTTTACTGGACTAAAGTATGAGGCTTCCGATTCGTCACTTGGTAATTTTATTAATGTACTGACATTAGAAGGTAATCTAAACGAAGGCTTTGCAATAACAATAAACATATAAATTAATGGAAATATACGGACTTCACAATGAGCTTGTTTGAATTATGAAAAGTAAATTATGGCTTTTACTGGAAAATAATGATGGAACTGCGCCCTTGGAACGTAATGTTATTTGGTTAGCTGGTCATAAATTACAATGCATGCGGGCAACTTTTATAGCATAAACTGAATTCAATTGGGTTCTTTATTTTGTCGAAGGGGAGTTCTTATGTCTTCATTTTAGTTTCTTCGTTGGTTCCAATTTCTACTTGGATTTGAAAATAAGAATGCGCTTTTATTTGGTTTAACATTCTGATTCTGACCTTCCAATACTGAAAAAGCTCCTGCACCAGATTAAAGCCTCATTCATTGGTTAGACGTCCAACACTTGCAGTACTTCAGAACCGACTGGTAATACAATTCATGGTACTTTTCTTGGGAATTATGGTTTGAGTAGTTTGCCCAGTTGCATGTTATTCTTTCTACTTAAATAGAGTTTTGGCCACCTTCCAAGCTGCATTGAACCTGCACCTGAACCCCATACTATAGACTCCTTCCGATTTTGGTAAAGCCCTTTGAATCCTCTGTTAGAACAATCCTATCCCATGCAGTAAGAAAGTAAGGCGTTAGTCTTTATGTTATAAAATAATTAAATCCTCTCTGTTATTTGACTGTCTGTCTGAACGCGATAAACTTTGCAGCACCTGAATGGATACTCACACGGTGTTTTTAAATGTTCATTCACGGGGATGAAGCCGCTCCCTTGGTAAAAAAGAAACCTCTAAGTATATTTCCTTCATATACCGATACCTTTAGACCTCTATAATAATATGAAATGAATACAAAATCTATTTTATAGTGATATTTTTACCCAACGCAACGAAATTTAAGCATAAAGCTCTTCATTTGGGAACCGAAGGCTACGTGTCAAGGGAAACACATCTATTAATTTCAATTACATATTTACATTCAAGTTGATCAAGTAATCTTGCGTAATTTGATTACTGAACTTGACAGAGGACTTGCATATCCGACTTCAACACGAATGCTACAATCGTTGACACACAACCAAATAAGGATTCTTAGTACCAGACTAACCTTTTAATAAACTATTGACTTCCGACACAGAATAAACAAACGGTACATCTATATTAGAAGGTCTATACTGTAGAAATTTAGTTAGATACCGTATGACACTGTTTATGAAGCCATATCGGTTGTGTTTAGAACCGCGAGTATATGGATGTGTGAATGAAGGATGGCAAAACGGTTCGTGTCAATGCATAATCAAAATGAACATCATCGTGAAACAGCCTGTTGTTTCTTAGGGTTTAGGTATGAAATAAGTTAGTACAATAATCATAGGTTATATATTATGAGCTTAGTAGAATACTAGAGCTACTTCGTACGATAAGACGGAGCAGAGCTTATTTGACTTTTTGTGAAGATAATGAGAGCAAAATGAAACTTACCATTTCTTTCACATAAACATTTGACTTCTAAATTTATGTGGTCAAAATAGATAGGGTTGTTTTTCAGTAAGGGATATTACTAATAGAACTGCGCAGTATCTATAATTATTACGCGAAAGAATATTGACTGTTGTACCCCCCTGTCTAACAAAATACTCAGTTGAAGTTTCAATGGAGACGAAGTGCATGAAGCATGTTTTTAGTCTCAATTTCTCCCTCTCCCTCTCTCTCTCTGTCTGAGTTATTTATAGAAAAGTAGGATTGGAATAGATAAACTATAGGTAGATACACTAAGAATTGATGTGCGGTCAAATATTACTTCAAGTAATGAGATAGGTAATATCATTAGATATAATTTCTGCCAAGGTAGGTACAGTTTCTACTTAACCGCAATTGTTACGACGGAATCCAATTTAAATCGACTTAGAAAATGTACTTCGAAGTACTTCATGTCATTTCATACATCAAGAAAATTATAATGAGAAATAAAGCACATTATGTCAAAGTGCTTCCAATATTTCTAGGTAGGTACTGTTAAAAGAGTTCAGTTTCAAATAAAAATACTTTGGAAATATGGAACTAATATTACTAGCTTATTTGTAAATAATGATCTTGTGTAAAGATTTTGGCAATTACCTACACTAAAAATTTCATTTGTAAAACTTGTTCTAATGCCTATATATCAGGTACACATTGTCCTTCTCAGTATAATATTTAGCTTTGTTGTTGAGTGTAAAATATGACGATGTACTTATTTGATAACAGAAATGAAAGCTACCACCGGAAGCAACAAGACTACGACATCCAAAAAGATATGCTGTTCTTTGCAATAAAAAGAAAAACTAAAAGAGGCGATCGAGACGAATCTAAGAGGTGACCAATCGGCAGAACAAAATGTTAAGTGAGATTGTAGCGATCTTTACAAAAACTATTCGCGCCGGTCTACCGCCTCGAAATAGAAACCAAATGAACTATTCAAGCACTCGAATTGTCGTAAATATTTCATGTTGATTACATATTTGATAGGCATATACTGAGTTCATAGCCTTAGAAGTACCTACATTGCAAACTTTATGCGTATCCAGATGTAATAAACCTCGGGTTCAACCGCAGACACTTGAAATCGCCTTGGTTCACATACATCGTCATTACGCTTTTATTCATGAGCACTATCTACTTATACTAGGTAGAGATACGTACTTATATGACGTATGATTAATGTAAAAATTTAAATAGTATAATTAGAGAAAGTTTTATGTAATGACATGGCATTTTAATCAATGCCTATCTATCTATCTTAATTTCAAATGTTTCGAATTGGTAAACAATGCTTGAAACATTTTGCAGTATAGGTACACAGCTAGTAATAAATATGAATCTGAAAATTAATATTCAACATTCAAGATCGGCAAGCTGAGATGTATGTCAATAGATTTCACATACATATTTTAAGCCCATCTTTTTCAAATTTTAATTTGCCCCAAATACGTAATGCATCTCTTTTCTTTACTGTACGAACTAAACACAATGTTTACAAAGAAATAGTGAGTGGTATCTCAAGTCTCGGCTTAAAGCCCGGTTTCCACCGTGAGCTGAGCAGAGCCATTAATGAATCCGCTTGACTGGGCGCTCATTCTTTTAAATGGGCGCTCAATGAGAAATTAAGAATTGCCTCATTTCATGTTTAAACATTTTTTGACGTGACAACGTCTTATAATTCGATGGAGCCGGCTGCACGAACGAAAAATGATGACGCAATACGTCGTTACCTCGCTCTGAGGCGTTCCATTTATTTTCGTAATGTTTTCAACAGATGGCACTATAATTAATTGATGTGTTTTTATATTTATTTTTGTTTCGTAATGTTAATTTTGTTTATTTTTATTTTTACTTTTATTTTTATTTTTATTGTTATTGTTATTTTTTTTTTTTTTTTTTTCTTATGACGTTGTCACGTTCAACCATCGTCAGTAAACCGACTTTACAGACAACCGATTTTTTTGTCTCATTTTAAAACTCTTTGTTGATGGAAAACATTTAAAAAGAGCCCGTTCAGCTTACCATCTCCCGCTCATAAATTACTTTGTCGCGGTGGAAACCGGCCTTTAGTTGTAAGCTCGCAATGCGTGTCCAAATTGAAATGTTATGTGCGGAACGGAAGGCTTTTTACTGTTTAGTTGGTCAAGCACCGGATATGTGGCAATACCAGCAGAGATTACTGCCAATTTTATTCTTATTCCGACATCTGTTTCGTTAGGAATCACTCTCTCATGAGTGATTGGTCACGATCAATGCATAAACAGAGATGTGATGAGGCATACAAATGTTGATGATGTTTGCGGATAGGTAATACGGAATTTTCATTTTTGGTATATCGTCACGTCATAAATACCTATAGTTGGAATCTTATATTTTCTGGTATGTTTGTATACCTAATTTTGAAAAATTTTGCTATAGAGTTTAAACCCTTAGAGGTAGTTATTTAAAGGCCATACAAACTACTTCTTTTCGCAGTACCACCTCAGTAGATGTATTCAGAATGGGATAACTAATTGTTAAAGTTAATGAGTTTAAAGCGATCATAAGTACCCACTCTTGATACTAACCAACTATTTTTAGAAAATTAATTAGATTACCTTCCTAAATAAGACAAAGAGTAATTTTGTTTAACGTAATACAACCATTTATGGAATTCATCAATTCAGGTTAATTTCGGACTTGAAAATAAAATGATTAAAAGTCCAATAAATGTGGGCGTTCGATTACATCAATGGCCTATACTTAAAGAGTTTACATGTACCTAGCGTAAGTTACTACCCATAATGATAACAACATATTATATACTTATACCATAATGAATCTAGCCATATAAGGTTCTGTACCATAAATGGCAAGATTATGTGGTACAGAAAAGGTACAAGAGAAGTATTGAGGCAATTTCTATCTGATATGGCAAAATTATTTTAACTTTACTTTTAACTTTGGAATTGGGCCGTTAGCACTAAATCCAGGATCCATAAATGTTCCGTATTCTGAATTCTTTTTCTATTAGGTACTTATAGAGTCTGTGGTGGATATATTTTGTCCTATCGTATTAACCCGCATCATTATGTTTATCATTTTGACTGCACGGTACTTACTAAAGTACCGTGCAGTCAAAATGATATCCGGCGTTCAGGAGCATGAGTTTGGGGTCGATATTGAACTAATCGCCCTAGTACAAAAAGGAAGTATGCCCCTCGAAAGGGGAATTAACCGCTAAACACCCGACTTAGATTGGGGGAGTTCGCGGTGCCCAAGGATGGTCTAGTTCTGGGGACTTTTTGTTATTTTTTACCGTGAGGAAAATTCTACATGGATGCTATTCCGAACTTCTACCGACTAAAAACCACGTATCCCACCAAACCATCCTAAGGTTGGGAACCCCGGGTAAGCCCTCGGAAGGATACCAGTTCTGGGGACTTAATTGTTAAAAAGGAAAGGTTAATGTTTTTATATTGCAAATAATTTGGTACGACCTTGTTAATTTATGACTAATAGTATTGTATTTAGATTTTATTTTGATAAAGTTGCATGTGAAATAATAATAATATTTGCATACCTGAGGGTGGAGGAATGAGAAACTTAATTTTTTTTAACAGCATTGTAACCCATTTTCGCAAATAAATGAATTGAATTGAATTAATAGAGTTTAGGTAGTTTTCCAGTCTGATTTGAAGTTTAGGTTTAAAGTACGTTATCAATACTTATTTATACTTTTCTGCACATATTTTTATGCAAAGCCAGTTATCATTCAACCGCAATACAGAATACAGCATTGCGGTTCAATGATATCCGACTTTGACCAGTGACTTGTAGTCATGTATCTTAAAATAAATATTTGTACGGGTACCTACAGTAACTCAGATTATCTGCTAATACTTATTACTGTATTTACTGTACTTTACAATATACCTACTCCTATCAAGGCAAACCGGGCTTATGTACACTTTGTCTACATTTAAGTACATACAAGAGAGTGTTTGTATTCGTACTTTTGAAACTTCTGCACTTTGTTTTCACAAGTTGGTATTTGGTATCCAAATAAATTAATTAGCAAACGGTATGATCTCTAAAGAACTGTGATATGAGTATTCTAAATATGTTTCACTGAACGTTATTCTTGGATTAATGAAATGGTACAGAAACCTCTCCTGATTAACATTATAAAGGGAACCCTATTTTTTTTAAAGGTGAAAAAAAAACTTTTTTAATCGAAAAAAATACAGTGTGTTTCGAACATAGAAAGGATATTTTTTCACCAAATTTCGGGAACAACATTTTTTTTGTACTAGATAAAAAAAAAATATTTTTCTTTTATTTTTGTTAGGTTCTCTTTATTTTGTTTCATTTTATTATTATTTTTGATCACTTTTCATAATTTACAAGGGCTTCTGCACTGGTCTAATAGTCCTGTTTAGAAATTTATGCAATCTAATATAGAAAATGTCCATCTTGTTATTCAGATAAATAATAATAAACTTTATTGGCAAAAAAAATACATGGTTAACATACAAGTAGATTGAGTAATAGTGACGGTAATAGTAATACCGACGATAGTTTATTATGAGAATATAATAAAATTATACCAACAATTATGTTAACATACTTTAGATACCCTGTCTCTTACACTGGGACGACCTGTATTATAAGAGACAGGAAATAGGAATATTTATAAACCTATTCAACATTACATTCTACTCATTTTAGTGGCTGAAGAAATAATTCATAAGAATGGTACACGTAAGCACAAGTAATAGAATTATTAAATGAAAGGTGAATTTGGTTGTTACCTATGTTTATAACCAGCTAAATAGTTCTGTATACCGTAGTCGTTAATTTTTTGCTTATTTTAATATGGGTCGCTTCGATCAAAAAATAGATGTTGTCATCTCAGAGGCTTTTGATGATTGTAACATCTGACGCGCTTGAGGCTATCATCAAGTTAATTTTATTTTACACAGAAGCAATTTCCCCGTAAACCAGCGGCGTGTCCGACAATTAGACCGAAGCGCCCAAGCACAGACCGGTAGCCTCATAGCGTGCAGACAAAACACAGATCACTAATGCGATATCATTGAGAAACAACGGATATGGTTAATTGCGTTTCACCATTAGATAGTTTTCTATAGCGGAGATATACAATTAGGGAGAGGTACTTGGATATAAAAAGGGTATAACAGGTATTCTGTAGTAGATAAACACTGGTCAAACTGCTACAGTTAGCTTTCAATAGAAAACTGTTGACCTGTAATACATGAGAGACCTAGTAGTAGGGAACATAGTTTTGGTATTGAACGATTGCGTTTCGGATGTGTGCCCTCAATGTACCGAAATAGTGTTGTTGATAGGTATACTTGAATTGTATTATTTTGTAGTATGTAAATTTTAATGTTGATGCATTAATATTTGCTAATCCTGCATCCGCTAAGTTATGTAACGCACTTATTTTTACGCTAGATCCTAAAGAAGTTTTAGTAGGTCCATTTTATTTCTTGTTTTTCTTTTTTTTTTCTTTGTAAGCTTGTATTCTCTACTACATACTACATCGCTAACAAATTAGTTTTCTTGCTACGACTACATATACAGGGTGAATTTTTGAAAAGGGCTTGGATGGCCAACTTCGAAACTATAAGGAATAGCTAAAAATGCTCAAAGGAGTCACGAGCCCGATTTTGATAAAACTTAAAACCTCATCATTAGATTTTTGATAAATCAATAATCCTAGCTGGGAATCGAACCCATTGATTTTGAAAAAAAAGACACACCCTTTATTATTACACCATACGATAGTGTCGCTGATAAGGATCCAATTCTGCGAAGTAATGATATACGACAAATTTAAGGAAAGTTTAGAATTTTAATAGAATTCATATTTCATGTACCTACCTAAATTTTGTATCATAGTTTGTACCGTTCGAAATCTCAGAATAGATCGTAACTATTCCGTGTTTCAAATCATGCTCAAAATGATTATTTGGAGAAAATTCTAAACGGAATCAATAATATTGAATGCAGTACTATCCTTGAGGTCTCTAATCCAGCTATGAATTGAAAACAATGGTCTACATTTTGAACAACTAATCAGTCAACGTAAGCAAAATAAATTGTATTTTGTTAAAGATGAGCACTTTCCTTTAGTTTGCCGTATGTCATTACTTTCCAGAATAAGATCCTTAATGGCAACACTATCGTATGGCGTAATAATATAAGGTGTGTTTTTTTTTTCATAATCGATGGGTTCGATTCCCAGCTAGGATTATTGGTTTTTCAAAAATCTAATGATAAGGTTTTCAGTTTCATCAAAATCGGGCTCGTGACTCCTTTGAGCATTTTTCGCTATTCCTTATAGTTTCGGATTTGGCCATCCAATCCCTTTTGAAAAATTCACCCTGTATAATCGAAATCCTGCCAAAGTCGGACGGTCTCCCAATCTGGAAGTCCTTATAACGTAATTAGGTAGTTGCCGGTGCAAGGCATAAAATAATTTTAAGAAGCTGTTAGATAGTAGACGGTAGGATAAGGTTTGTCGCAAATTAGAATCAAGGTCCAACTTTGGTCTACGTGCGTTTAACCCGTAAAGTACCGTCAAGGAGCAGCGCAGATGACAGACTTTGTGCGATGGCAAAGATAATACCGCTTCATCCAACTACACGACTGTCAGGGTACTGTTAGAAAAAAGATAAGTACCTTTTCACAGCAAGCCCCCATTCTGGTGCTGCGTAGTTTTTTCACAGAATGTGCGTCACGGATAGTCTATCGTCCGCGCTGCACCTTAGTAGTCGACATGAAGACAAAGCAGACAGTCTTCCATTACTCAAAGAATTAAACCCTGACCTTTACCATCAATATTATACTTGGTTTGCCAAATGTAAAGTATCCGATAGGGTTCACCGATAAATAAGTATGAATTCCATTACTGATGGTAGGTACACGATGACCGATGACGCAAGGCTCACTAGGTATTCTTTCATGTGGTAATACTGACTCACGTAATGCCATAATTGGAAATCTTTACATATTGTAGATTGTCTCGATACATATTTTTTGGAGAGTTATAAACAGTTACGTACTTCACTCATTTCCAAATGTATCACACTGTGGATAAAAAGACAAGGTATTCTGTCGCCCGTTGAATTTACCACCCATTGTATCCCGTATAAAACTATTAGTAGGGTGTTTATGTAAAAGAGTCACCACCTAGGTCATCGAAGTCCAAGACCAGTTCCTTTAAGTACAATAATCACGATCACCCCTACAAAATATTAGGGCCAACAGTGTCTTCACTAATACTAGCTATTACAATACTACGTAGACAATATTGATTACTGACTTGACAACTATTTCTAGAACTTTGCTTGCTTACATGAAAAAGGAAATAAAAATATAGGTTAATAAATGTGGAGATTTAAGATTTGATACTTTTTACGGAACGTTTCAAGGAGAAAATGTATGCATTCATTATGTAATTACAGAAATTGTAACTGCCTGCTGTAAACTGCATCGAGTTTTCTGTCAATATTTAGATTGTATTTTACAACAAGTACATCTCCACAATAATAAGTGAACCTATAAATCACATACGATTAACCTTCGAAGCCTGTGAGCCATAATATATATTTGACAAACCGCAGCTTCTACATTGTTCATGCTATTTATTTAGTTAAGTTTAAGAAACCCGTCAAAATGTAATACTCCGAGGAATAAAACTGTAGTAATTAGTCATGTCCACTTTTGGTGGTAGCATCATCCTATTCATTGTGAGCCAAAAGAGTATTACCACAGGGCGGAAACTCCAGCTTGAATATGTGCGTGTGATCAATAAAATGTTAGCAAATTGTCCGTCAACGCGCACGTCAACTGTACTGACAGCTGTGGCGCGACAGGGAGTTGCCGATCTGTATGTAATACTATTACTTTATAGGTATTTAAACTTTCATGGTCACTAACACTATTATTAGAGTTAACGGGATATTTACCATGTCTTTTTGAGTATTTCCGATATTTCGGCGCTGTTGCAAGTGCCATGATCACGGAGGAACTCAAATAAACTCACATAACTAAAACAAAACCGAAATATCGGAAATACTCAAAAAGACATGGTAAATATCCCGTTAACTCTAATAATAGTACTATTACTTTATCTTTGCTATTACTGTTAAAAATATGAAAGGTCACTAGATGTTAAGGGGCACGCCTATGGCTAACTTTTACAATAACCATAAATGCCAAGGACCCATTGATCGAAAACGTAAAAGAAGGGTTTATTGATTGAGAGAGAACTCATGGTCATAACCTTGGAAACTACTGATATGGGAAACGTTTATAACCAGCAAAAAGCAAGACATTTTAAAAATGATTTTTTATAAATACTGACCTGAACACTTTTCGCCATTCACATGAAATATTATTCTAAGGATGTAGAGGCAGAAAAACGATTTTTCAGTCCTGCTTAACGAACCCGGTATTATATAAGAATGGAAACAAAGAGGGAGGGTAATAACGTATGATTTTCGATGCACAGTTACAATTTTAAGAAATAAGTCATAAAACGATTATAAGACTGTTCATACCTTCCGCTTATCATCTTAGTATAATCACTAATCTAAAGCAACATATTCCATTAACCCCTTACTTGTGCCATGTTTACAAAAGGCTTGCGTCATTACAACACAGATGACCCATACCTGGAAATGTGCCTACATTAAAACGGTAATAAATAGTTTAAAAATAAATCTAAACATAACATTGTTTCCAGTACGCATTATGGCTTTGTCCATCCATCAATATCGTAAGGAACATCTTCTTCAACCAAGCGTCATTCCAGTGTATGTATGCGGATTCCTTGTTTCGTAGCTCTAGATGTTTCTGAGCATTCTGTCTTGTTTCTAAGCATTCCTAATAATAAGATTATCTTCATCATCTCAACCGATTTGGCGCCCACTGCTGGGCATAGGACTGCCCCAAGGATCGCCACAACGGTCGGTCATCCAGAAGGTCCTTTATTAATGAGATCATCAACTCTAAATGTGACCAAAGTCAAGTCATTATTTTTCGTAAAAGACTGACTATTTGAGCATAATCGCCTGAATTTATTTTAGGAACATTGGCAGTATAGGTTCACCTTATGTAGAACACAATAGCGAATTCGCTGAACGCTGGTTATGTTTACCTAATGTATGGATGTTTGTATTATAATATGGTGATGTACGGTCGACGTACCTCGCCTCAACAGGTGGAGCATCTCATACGTTCCGATGAGCGAGCAACGAGCTGCTTTTGTTTAATAAAAAGGCATTGTTAGTTACAACTTTATTTTAGAATTATAGCGATGCGAGACTGTACCGTTGTTATGCAATGAGTAAAATATTACAAAATAGGCGTTTCCTATTGCATTATCGTCGATATCGTATCGAAAAGGTTTTCGTGGATGCTATGTTACAAATTATAATGTTTGTCTAAACGTTGGTTGGTACCATCAAAACAACTTCAGCAAGGAAGATTACTCAGTAATGAACCAAATTATAAGATTTATCATTATTTGCAACTTGAACACACTAAAAAACTACAATATCGTGATGATATTACGTTTAAAACAACTTCAGCAAGGAAGATTACTCAGTAATGAACCAAATTATAAGATTTATCATTATTTGCAACTTGAACACACTAAAAAACTACAATATCGTGATGATATTACGTTTATGACAAAATTTCTTATCTATTGGAATCTCTCATTTAGCTCAACTTTTGGTAGAATTTTTTATTCAATGAAATCGATTCATGTTTACGTACAAGCAGGTATGTCCGGTGCTAAAACAGAAGCATCGATTATCCGAACACGATACGAGCAGGTATTATAACATGTGTAATATGCATAACAGCGTAATTCCTAATTTACGTCAACTACTTTCATAACACATTGCCTTCGATTATTTACAAATCTCGGCGAACATATCCGGAACTCATTACTTCAAAAATAAAGACAAACAGACACGTTCTCTAAAAAAAATATAATATGAGCTTATATGACCAATGACCAAGACGCGTCTTAGTCACGATTTGTTCAAACAAATCCACAGATAAATATTATACTTGTACTAAGCACACTGATCTGATCACCGTTACAAATGTAAAGAGCTTGTACATATCTTTTGTCACGACTTAAAGTAACCGATAGAAAAATGTCCAAAGTAAGAGGATTATGGTTTCAAATAAATGAAACCATCACGAATTTTAAAGAATCTTATCAATACCAAGTATATAAATTGGGTAAATAACCTAGTATGCGGGTACTTAGTACGTAAATTGTGAAACAACAGAACAAACAATGCGCACGTACTCGAGTCGGTCATTAATGAACCAAAAATCAATTATACTGCAATAAAAAATCGTATCGAGAAAGATATTCGGTTAGAGGCGATGTTCAAAATTAATTTCTATTCTGATACTGTAAGACACTCTTTGTAGTACAGTAATCAGGGAAATAATTGGCCTCGCAAATCATTTCATTGTGGTAAAGAGGTAAGGAGCACGCACGAGTACTCTTTTAATTTTATGGCAGAGAGAGAGAAATCCGAAATAATTGCCATTTCATTACTGCAGTTCATAGTTAGGTTAATTGTATGTTCATTATAATCATCTTGATAAGAACGCACGCACAAAGAGTTTTAGTTTGATTGCCTCGGGGCGCATTCGGTAGTGTAACCGACCGGCGCGGCGGGTTCGATTCCCGTGTTGGTTGCAATATTTGTATGATCGACAAACATTTGTTTCGAAGTTTGAGTGTTTTCTATGTATAATATGTTTATATCTATATCATCAGTCGTATAGATCCCATAGCACAAGCTTAATTAGCTTAATTTGGGGTATTTGATGTTTGTGTGAGAATGTCCAACAATATTTATTTATCAGTTCCCTTTTGGTTCCGAAAATAAAGTACTTTCAATATAAACTGCAGTATCAATTTTAGTACTAAACTGTATGCCCTGATTCCCAAAGCTACTGATGTAAAACCTTTGGTACACATAAACAAACCATATAAAATGGAACACAACTCACTTAAGTTGATTGATTTATAGTTAACGCACACAACGCACCGATTATCACCGTTTCACACTAGTATTTACGGAATCGTTTAGCGTCGTTAATCTAATAAAGCAACGATTAACAGACTGAAAATTCAAGCTTCAACTCTTCATTCAATATAGAACTAAGGTATTAGGACAAAAAACACCTTTTGTTGAGTAAATTAAACGCGAGAACAAGTCACAATGTAGCACTTTCTTAAATAATATTCGCCAGATGTTCTAGTGCTGATTGGCAATAACACAAATTGTCGTTTGAACAGTAATTTTAGGGCATTGTCTAGTTGTATCACAACAATTAACTTCAATGAGAAAATTGATCTGAGTAATAAAAGTACAATATTTTACGTTTCAGATGCCATTGTAACGTGCCACCATGACGCGGGATAGCAGTAACGAGGTCAAGAGACCGACACGGGGAAGTTCCTTCTTCAGTGCAAAACCTCAAGTCCAATTGAGAACAGCTTTACAGAGCCATGATATCAATGCATTTAAAAAACTTATAAGCGGTGGTGCTGTGGACCCCGAACACGTCTATGAACACCCAGATTATAAAACATGCCTTGAGATTGCTATCTCAGAACCCAATAGGCAAGAATTTGTTGAATATTTACTAGAGCAGAAAGTGGAAGTTAATAAACTCAATGAAACCTACGGATTTGCACCAATTCACTTTGCAATAGATAGTGGTAATATCAAGGCTTTGGAATCCTTGTTAAATGACGATAGAGTCGACGTTAATATTAAAAGCGAAGGAATTACGGCTTTGTTAATGGCAATACAGAAAATAGACGACTTAGACACTGACCATGAGCAAGAATTAATTATATATGAGAATATGATAGAACTACTACTTAAAAAGGGATGTAATGTCAATAGCCCTGATTTAAAAGGTGTGACTCCAATATATTGTGCAAGTAAACAGGGACTAAAAACAGTAATTACATTAATAGCAGATCACGCAAAAAAACCTATAGATATCGATTCTTATAGAGATAGGAATAAAAAATCAGCACGTGATTACCTCAAAGCAGCCTTTCCACTTCTAGAGCATAAATTTGGTAGTGAAGAAATAGATATCGACGTAGATAAGTTATTTTACTACCTCAGTAAAGACGACGAACGTAACTTTATCCGTGGCGTTAAACAATTGGCAAGCAAAAGCGAACAGAACTCAGTCTTAAATGAAAATAACGGGGTAAATACATTATTACAATTTGCCACTGAAAAGGGAATGGAAAAAGCAGTTGTTACCTTAATAACATATGGTGCTGATCCAAACTTAACATTCTCAGGCAACCCTAGTAAGCCCATAGCCATTGCTTGTCAATATGGGTATGAAAATATACTTAAAACGTTTATTGATAAAGAATCGACGTTTGATTCAGGAACTGCTGACTCACTCCTTCAAATTATAGTAAAAGGTATGCGAATGTATCATCAAAGCGACAAAGCCAATCACAAAGGATGTTTAAAATTGTTACTTGACAACAAATCTAAAATAAATATCAACGTTAACCATCCTGATATGAAACAAAACACAGCATTACATTACGCTGCTAGAAATGGTGACCAAGAAACAGTATTAGAATTATTAAGACATGGAGCTTGTGTGGCGCTGCGCAACGCATTTAATGAACCACCACTCGCAGATATTAATGCTAAAACACTGGAAACCTATTTGGACGAATGTATTACAACGAACGAAGTGCGACCAAGCGATGACAATTACGAAATACACATGCAATACAAATTTTTGGTTTATCCAAATAATTCCGTTGAAAATGAGACATGTAAAGAACCATTGATGGATAATTGTAACAACAATATCAAACAATGTGACGCTGTTCTCGCTTCTGAAACTGACGCTTTGCTATATATGACACAAAATCAAGATTTGCGCCCGCTTTTAAAACATCCAGTCATTACTAGTTTCTTATATTTAAAATGGCAAAGAATAAGTTGTCTATTTTGTGCTAATATAACATTTTATTCTCTACTTTGGCTCAGCCTCATCCTTTATGTAATTTTAGGTTATGGTGTTGAAAAAAAACAGTCAGATGCAATCGAAATATTGAATGTTATTACGCATATAGGTGCAATCATCGGTTTAATTTTCCTGATACTAAGAGAACTGTTCCAATTACTGGTTTCACCAAAGAAGTATCTACAAAGCATCGAGAATTGGATGGAAATCATTTTAATATTCGTTACAGCTGCAATTGTTTGTTACGACTCAGCGAAAGAGTCTACTAAACAACAACTATCTGCGGTGGCCATATTACTATCATCTGCTGAATTGGTATTACTTATTGGACAGTTCCCTACTTTGTCAACATATATCGTAATGTTAAGAACAGTTTCATGGAACTTCTTTAAATTTTTGCTGTGGTATTGCATATTAATCATAGCATTTGCTTTAAGTTTCTATACGTTATTTAGGAAGGTAGATGAGGAAGATCAAATTGCGCCAAACCCTAATGAAGTAGGCAAAGAAGAGGAGGAGGAAGACTTTTTTGAGGATCCAGGTCGCTCTCTGTTTAAAACTATAGTTATGTTGACAGGAGAGTTCGACGCCGGATCGATAAAATTCCGAACATTCCCAGTAACAAGTCACTTAATATTTATAGTATTTGTGTTCATGATTCCAATCGTATTGTTTAATTTGTTAAACGGTTTAGCGGTTAACGATACACAAGAAATCAGAGGAAATGCCGAGCTTGTAGGATACGTTTCTAGAGTGAAACTAATATCGTACTTTGAAAGCGTATTGATCGGCACTACGGGATCGTATTCTAAACCGAGTTGGTTTTGGTCTTATCTTCCTTCTTACATACAAAACCTGAATTTTATAAAACCGGAAATGCTTTGCATAAAACCTTTTGCAACGCGTATAAGTCTATTTCCCGCGTATTTGCCTAAATACAAGATTATAGTAAAACCGAATCAAGAAAATAAAATTGAGATACCACAGGAAGACTCCTTTATGAAGTTTGGTGATAACGAAGATATTGAAACAGGTCGTACATGTTGTTTTAAACGTTGTGAAAACTATCATTTGGATCCCGATATAGTAAAACATTCTAAATCTGTTATAAGTAAGAAAACTACCGTTACGGAGTTTGATGAAATAAAACAGAAGTTGTCTGAATATGAAAAGAAATTCGACGATCTTGAAACTTGGCTGAGAAAGGCTTTGGCCTCAAATTCGTATCATAATTATTAATTGTCGGAAATAACTAATGAAATGCATAAAATATATTATTCTCGAATATTTAACGAATCTCACATTGTAATAATTTTTTTATGTAATTGTTTATATTTCCTTTCTATTAAAGCGAGTTCTACGTAATTATATGATTTTTATTAAGTCAAGTATTTAACGCGTATAAAGGTGATACTTAATGATAACGTCATTTAAATTAATAAATACATTTGACTGCCTCTGTGGCGCAGTCGGTAGTGATACCGCCTGCGGCGCTGGAGGTCGTGGGTTCGATTCCCACCGGAGACAAATATTTGTGTGACCCATAAATGCTAGTCTCAAGAGTCTGGCTGTTTCTATGTATAATAAGTATGTACATAAGTAGTAATATCCGTGGTCTGATACCCATAACACAAGCAGGTTATTCCTAGCTTACTTTGGGATCAGATAGCGTTGTGTGAAATGGCCGTGAATATTACTTTAAAGATTACATACAAAACATCGTCACAAAAAAAATTGTGAAATTAACATAATATAGTATGCTAATCTCACAATTACTTTTTGGTATAACCTAGAAGGTTTACAAGTAAATAACAGGTTCACCACCTATTACATGGGACATAAAACTATAAAGTAATATCTGGGCGTATACTATGCCTCTGCCTACCCTTTCGGGGATAAAAGCGTGACTATATGTATCTATGTATGTGTCCCCTATGAAGGGACTGTAGAGCATATCAAACTTACCTTAGCAATACAAAGTAATGTTTATCGCAGTCCTAAAGAGCTGATGAACCTACAGTACATTATTCCGCATACACTAGTATAAGTGCTTCATTAATTAATTCATTTAGTATTAGATCGTACTAAAGCATTGTTATATTATGAATTAAAATGATTATACATTTTTATGTAGTTTGGTATTGTTTGTCCTTTATTTTAACTATCTTATCTATAACCTACCGAGGTCTTCGCAGCCCAAGCCATCCCCACCTGCAAGTGAAGCAACTGCTGACCAAAAGACGAGGTCATGTACCAATCCTTCTATTCAGCGTGGTACAAATAGCCCCCGTAATAAAAAATAATGCCCCGTGTGGCGACGGATGCCCCTTTTGTCATCGAGAAAGAGTACAAAATGTCGCCATCCCAATTCATCACGAGGATGTCGTAAGAGGCGACTAAGGGAACACTTTCGCAAAATGATTCATTAGGTAGAGAAGGAAAACTCGAAATGAAACCAGTTCCGGCAGCGCGAGTGTCAAGTCTCTGGTGTTGGAAATGTCCATAGGCTACCACCGGTGACTACCAGTACATCTGGTAGGCCTTATGCTTGACTGCCACCTATGTGGTATAAAAAAAATAATAACCTTCCAAAAATGATTGGGGGAGGCCTAAATTCAGCAGTGCACTGTGATAGGCTGATTTGATAAAACTTTATACGAGCTGTGTAAAGACTAGATGGCGTTTTGTGCGAACTTTTTATTTATTCTTAAAGAGTCTCAGCGTATTGCAACAGATTCCCAAGTAAGCTTGTCAAATCATATCTTTGTAAGAAAATAACTGCGGTTGATCAAATGGTCACCCCGTTGTTTCGGGAAACTTTTAGGGGAGGACTAATACGCTGCTCCCCCTGAACTCTCTTAGAAGCTGAAAAGAACAGCCCCCGTAGCACCGTTCTGAGAGAGAGAGCGGGCGGGCGCTAATGACACCCTCGAAACAAGGGGAGGTGCCTGCGGCCGAAATCGCTAATGGAGCAGCTTTTCGACCTTGTTTCTTATTTCTTCAATTTAAGCTGTATGTAACTAAATGTCAAAATAGATGTCCGTAACATGACATGCAATATTTTAGTTCATATTATTGACTTTCGATTATTAATTTAATTGAAAATATGCACACCCTATAACTGAAAGCAGCGGCTTTGACATTTGGCTAAACGGACAGTATGGTTTTGATTCTGTACATCTTTGATTCCTCAAAAATTGCAATGAAAAATTGGAAACAAAAAAAACGATCAGAAAATATAATGTTTCTAGGTAGAAAAAAAATCGAGTTGGAAGCACTGAACAGATTTAAAAAAACTGTTGTCTGTAAAGTCGGTTTACTAACGATAGTTGAACGTGACAACTCAGCCTTAAATGGAACGCCTACGAGCGAGGTAACGCCGCATACGTCATGATTTTTCGTGCGTGCAGCCGGCTCCATCGAATTATAAGACGTTGTTACGTCAAATCAAAAAAATATAAATGTAAATATAAATCAATACATATAATAAAATCGTAGCACGTCGCTGTCTGTACATGGAAGATAAATAAGAAAAAATATTATAGGGGGCCTTTATAAACGCAATAGAACCCAAAACAATAATTTTTAGAATTTTTGTCTGTTTGTCTGTACGTTTGTAGTTTGTACACGCTAATCTCAGTAACCGCTTAACCGATTGAAATGCGTTGATGTTTGCTCGTTGCGTGCATGTTTTTATTATGTTGAGGTTTGCTCCACTTAACATTAACCCCCTTATTCATAATCGTTTATTAAACCTATTTTAGTTAAAACACACTTTAAGTCTATTGCTGTCTCTAACCATACTCTGTCATTAGACAGACAATTGGTTAGAGACAGCAATAGACTTAAAGTGTGTTTTAACTAAAATAGGTTTAATAAACGATTATGAATAAGGGGGTTACTGTTTATTTCATGTTAATCGGTTGATAAATAAAAAAGTTTTAACACTTTTAAGAATCTATTACATCGAAGATATTTTGAAAATTTTAATTGTAGGGGTTTCTATTAGATAGAGGGTAACTCTAACGCTGCTTAATGAGTCTGATGAAGAAATACCTCTCCTTTCATACACCTAATGTGACTTAAACGAAGTTGCGGGGTCAGCTAATATAAAAATAAAAATAAAATCAATTCATTATAACCTGTTGAAAACATTTGTACTAAAATAAATGGACAGCTCAGAGCGAGTTAACGCAAGGTAGCGCCGCATACGTCATATTTTTTCGTGCGTGCAGCCGGCTCCATCGAATTATAAGACGTTGGTTACGTCAAAAGAACTAAAACTATAGAATTGGTCACAGTGCGACATGCTAAATACGAGCTGTTTGAGAATAAAATAAATTTAAAAAAAAAATTGTGGGACATTCATTAAACATTAAGAATACATACCTTATCCAGACTTTGTATAAGCTGACACCAGGATGGCTCGATGACTTCCACGCACATGTAGTACTGCAGATGTTGTATACAGCTCAGCATACGTTGCCGCAATGCAAACGCATCTGCGTATAGGCGCGCTTCGGAAAACCGCTTCACCACTTTGTTGTACAGCCATACCCTATACGAGAGTAGAATAGACTTTTGGTTTTCGTTTTTGGAGGCAGGAGTAACACATATTTGAAAATCTAAGATGGTATTTATTAACACTTTTTAGTAAAAGTCATATCTTATTCAAAATAATAATTATATTCTCTAGATAGAAAAGGAATTTGGAGTGCTAGAGGGAAGTGTTCTTGGCCATTGAACTATTTTATACCAAGTGCATAAAATAATTATTGTCCATGGCAGATTAAAATATTTAAATTCATTAAAAACTACAAAAACGAATTATGAGCCACCATGAGACTCCTAGCTGATATTGAAATATCGAAAATCTAAAATGCAAAATACAATAAATAAATATCTTAAATAAAAAATCCAAATTACAAATTCAAATTCAGAGCTCCAAGATACGAGCCGCTATCGCAGAGCTAGATAAATTATCGAAACATACTGTATACTCTGCATATATCGCCAAACTCAAAGATCAATTTACCCCTTAGCTATAGACGTTTTACATAAACAATATTACTAAAAAGTCTAGTAATTCCATACCTGCATAACAGCCTCTCAACATGTTTACAGTAGAACAGATGTCTAAATATCATCTGGTAGCAGGCGATCGCTTTATGGTTCAGTACTAGCGACATGGGCCACTTCACCTCCATACCGAACGAGAACGTCTCTATACCGGTGAGAGGTGGACAGTCTTTGTTCTGTTTGTAATCTGAAAAATATTATTATGAGCTTATCACTATGAAATTTACAGGTTTAGTTGAAATCCCACCATTTCTACCCCCCGGTAGTGTCAAACCGGTTCTTTATGAGTGGACATCCATCATGGATACTATGCCGGACTCTTACCGACTAAAACCACACGGGCTACGGCTTGGAGCCCGGGTAAGACCTCGGAAGTACGCGCTGAGCACTCCATAACGTGTCGAATCCTTAAAATGTAATCCATGTTCAATGCCGGTTTCGTAATTTATTGGGACTATGCTCCGGCCGCTCAGAGATTGCCTTTGTCACACTTGTCAATTCTTGATGACTAGTAAGAACAGTTACGAATGGCCAATTAAGCCCAAATTTAATTTATCACTCGTTAATAAGGTAAATGAAAGAAATTCAAATTTGGCCGTTAAGTTGAATCGTCCATTGAATCCTGAACTTGTCTGAATCTTTGAGCGGCCGGACATTAGATTTGAAGGCATATTGTGGGTATAATGAGATTACAGCAGGGTGCCAGAGGCTCTATAGAGATCTTTGGGGCTCAAATCAGTCTCGCCTACAAGTTGTGCATCCGTTGGGAATCATTACGAAAACAAGAAAAACTTACAACAAAACCCTGTACCAATATATCTTGCCAGCCATATTAGTTTATAAAAAATAAGCGTGAATGTATTAAAACCTTACCTTTTTCATCTTCAGTCTCAATAGATAGAATCTTGAACATCTGGAACTGCAGATCGTAAGGGAGGAGCTCAACACGCATGTCCTCGTTGTAAGGGTCGTGACTTGCTGCTGATAACCTGTAATAATATCATTATGTTACTTTCATACCATCGGCGAAGTGTAGTTATGTGGTGTGCCTCTGTCTATCCTCTGTAAAATATAGCTTGGTTCGAATGACAGTTAAACGAAAATAGACTCAATTTCAACACGATAAAGCTGTGACAGTAAAGAGGTTCAAAATACAAATAACTTTATACTTTATGCCAACTAAACCGCAGGATGCCCTACCATTAGCCTACGGCTGTGAGACCCTCGGAAGGGTAACACTATGGCTCTTGACCACTATAATATGGTTTATATACACGGTGTTTCTTTTAGGGTGTCAAGCCGCCACTAGCTGGTAGCAGGGTTCCATGCCTATCGATTTAACCCCCATGTATGTTCTACGATTTTTTGTAGTTTTCGAGATATAATGTTCTGCATAATTCCCTATTTTTTTATTATCGATTAAAATTTTTACATCTTGTATCAAAGTTAGGAAGGAGATTATTTTGTCCATAATACTGCAATCAATAGGCATTATAATAATAAAAAAATATCCAAGAAAAGTCGAATCAAAAAGAAGAAAGCCACGTGGACACGTAATTATAAAAAATAACGAAAAAAAATTATATCTCGAAAACTACAAAAAATCGTAGAACATACATGGGGGTTAAATCGATAGGTATGGGACCCTGCTACCAGCTAGTGGCGGCTTGACACCCTAAAAGAAACACCCAGTATAACGAAAACTTCATTATATTTACTTTGATAAAACTGTCACAGAGATCAAGATATATTTTACGGATCGTATAAGGAAGAAGGACGCACATATAAAATATGCAGGTACACTCAATCCCGGCGCGATTGGGACTAATTAAATCTTAGGGCCCAAGACAACCCCACCCGCAACTGGTTTATGACCGCAAATGAGTTCATGGCGGAGGGAAGGAAAATTTTAAAAACAAAGCTGACCCCTGTAAGCAACTTGTTAGCATATTTAAACCCCCGTCAGAAACGAAGTTCCTTACGAACCCAATTATCAAAATAAACCAACCAACAAGGTATTCAGAAGATTAGACAAAGAGAAGGGAAGTGGTTAATCTCCTCCGAAGCATCGGAAGGAACCAGGACTAAAGCTCGGATATTTACCTCAAACACAGTCCCAGTAGAGATTCCAGCTTCGAAGGTATAATATCATCAATTTTCTTCGACAACTCCTGCTCCGTAGCATCCATAAACTGTACGATGAAGTCGCCCTGACTCATCAAAAAGTAATTCTTCACAGATTTCAGTCTTCCCATCAGATCATATTCTTTGAGTAATAGTTCTAATAAAGACTTGCTGGCGTATGCGTAAGCCTTTTGTATAATGGCACCGTAGTTTTGTTCACGTAATGAGTATTTTATTTCTTCTGTGTTTGCTTTTGTTATTGCATTACCTGGAATAGAGATATTAAGAATAAAATAGATGAACATTCAGTGTTCAGGTGTTGTAGAGGCGTGGCTGACAGGCTTTGTAATGCTGCAATGGAAGTGTCAGAAAAGAGCGAGGTTCATGCTGCAGTGGGAGTGTCAGATAAGAGCGAGGTCCATGCTGCAGTGGGAGTGTCAGATAAGAGCGAGGTCCAAGCTGCAGTGGGAGTGTCAGATAAGAGCGAGGTCCAAGCTGCAGTGGGAGTGTCAGATAAGAGCGAGGTTCATGCTGCAGTGGGAGTGTCCGATAAGAGCGAGGTCCATGCTGCTGCAGTGGGAGTGTCAGATAAGAGCGAGGTCCAAGCTGCAGTGGGAGTGTCAGATAAGAGCGAGGTCCATGCTGAAGTGGGAGTGTCAGATAAGAGCGAGGTCCATGCTGCAGTGGGAGTGTCAGATAAGAGCGAGGTCCAAGCTGCAGTGGGAGTGTCAGATAAGAGCGAGGTCCAAGCTGCAGTGGGAGTGTCAGATAAGAGCGAGGTCCAAGCTGCAGTGGGAGTGTCAGATAAGAGCGAGGTCCATGCTGCAGTGGGAGTGTCAGATAAGAGCGAGGTCCAAGCTGCAGTGGGAGTGTCAGATAAGAGCGAGGTCCAAGCTGCAGTGGGAGTGTCAGATAAGAGCGAGGTCCATGCTGAATTGGGAGTGTCAGATAAGAGTGAGGTCCAAGCTGCAGTGGGAGTGTCAGATAAGAGCGAGGTCCATGCTGAAGTGGGAGTGTCAGATAAGAGCGAGGTCCATGCTGCAGTGGGAGTGTCAGATAAGAGCGAGGTCTAAGCTGCAGTGGGAGTGTCAGATAAGAGCGAGGTCCAAGCTGCAGTGGGAGTGTCAGATAAGAGCGAGGTCCAGATTTTTTTGGCAGCGCGAGTCTAGCGCCTCATGAGTTGCAAACGTTCCTACGCTACAGTGACACCATTTCATCAGAAGGTGCCACCTTAAAAGTATAAAAAAAATCTTAATACGCAATGTGTACTATGTCCATTTAAAATATTTTACTGCTAGAATCATTTTAACGTCAGGGAAAATCCTGCATGGATGCTATGCCGGATTCCTACCGACTAAAAAACCTCACTTGTCTTTCCCAACAGCCTATGGTTGGTAGCCCTCGGAAGGATATCCGAGGATCATAAAAGAGTTAGTGAAAGATTTAAGAACTTAATTACTGTGTGCTTCCTGTTCTTAGCATGAAAGAGAGAAAAACTAAAACCATTTAATAAAAGACCTAAAGACTAACCCCCTTATTCATAATCGTTTATTAAACCTATTTTAATTAAAACACACTTTAAGTCTATTGCTGTCTCTAACCAATGACAGAGTATGGTTAGAGACAGCAATAGACTTAAAGTGTGTTTTAACTAAAATAGGTTTAATAAACGATTATGAATAAGGGGGTAATACTACAAAAACTTACCACATTGGCTGATAACATTTAAATATTTGCCCGTCCTAAGGATGATGTCGGTGAATTTCTCAAGGAACTCCGGCACTCGATCTCGCTGCACACTGTAGCGTTTCTCCCAATAGTCGGCGGAGTAATCTACTGGCAACTCCTCTTTGTTTATTAGTTCATTGTCCTCGATCATGAACTCCTGTAATAAAAATAGTGTTCTTGAATATGGGGTAACCTTGAGTATTTTTGTCTATCATTATTCCTATCTTTTACTAAATACATACAAAGGGGTAGGCAGAGGCATAGTATACGCCCACATTTCACCTTATAGCTTTATGCCCCACATAGATGGTGAGCCTCTTGCCGTGTTGAAATGGACAGGAATATTACCAAATACGTGCTTTCGTATTTTATAGTAATCAATAAGAAAGATAAGTATACGTTTACAATAAGTTTATGTATATTAAAACTAGACAGCAGAGAATTTAGTTCATATGCCCACTTCCAATGGAAACTTACCCCTGTGATAAATGTTTGTTATTTCAGACTATAATCTATCCCTGTACCATATTTTATTCAGATCAGTTCTGCCGTTAGAACGCCACCAAGCGCAGAAAGTAATTACTTTTTCTACTTGTCGGAATATGGAACGGGCTATGCTTGGGGTAGCTCTCGAGGGATAGACTCCGAAATGAGACTATCCGGCAGAGAACAAAAGTGATCGACATAGATGCCACTTCAATGTGCTTATTCTGCATAAGCACATTGAAGTGGCAGTGGGTTGGCCACATCTGCAGAAGAACCGACGGTCGATGGAGCAAACGGTTTCTAGAGTGGAGACCGAGACTCGGCAAACGCAGGGTAGGACGTCCACCCGCCAGATGGACCGACGACCTGGTAAAGGTCGCAGGCTGGGACTGGATGCGGAACGCACAAGACCGTGACTCGGCACGATAACACGATGAACGGTTCGTTGATAATTTGACAAAAATGTGGACACAGCACTAGAGGGGGTAGTGGTATGATGATGTCACACAGGCACCTTGCCTGTGTGACGTCTTTACACAAACAGATATAAACAATACATACATACTGAAATTAAAATTCTGATTATTATCATTGAATAGAAAAACTGGTTCATGCTTCAGCTATTCACAGATAGAAGGAAGTCAGGAGATTAGGAGATCACGTATGCGCGACGGCTTCCAACGTTTTGGGATAAAGCATTTTTAAATACATGATGCGAGTATTTGGTAGGTATAAAGTTGCTTTGTTGTTAATATTATGTAAGCCAGGGTCATAAGCAGTCATACATGTAGCATATAAATACATAATCGTTTCCGTGACTACCTGACGGACGGACGATTTGTATACCAGACGTTACTCGTCTGGTAGCAATATTGGAGGTAATTAATTGCCGTTTTTCAAAAGATTGTTGAGATTCTTCTCCATATTACTGTGAAAAATTCGTAATTGTGGTAGATACACAGCTGTTTTTGTGGTAGGTAAACTTGATGTGTAAGGATACGAGCTACGATAATATCAAAATTTGCATATAATTATTTACATTTTTGCAACAAGATGTGCATCAATTAATACCTTTAGCCCATCTGTGGCGTACTGTGTCGGCGTCGGTGTACTGTGGCGTAAATAGGGAGAGGCCTATGTCCAGCAGTGGACTGCCATAAGCTGATTTGATTGATTAATTGACTTGTCGGAATGGTGATACACAACTATCTATTAACGCTAGTCAAGAGTAGTAACACTTACCTGAAAAGGATCAACGATTGTGCCTTTATGTATCCACTGGTCTAAAATATTAAGGTAAGGCCGACAAGCGCGTTCAGTGAGGAACAAAGAAATCTCTTGCACTCTGGCAACACCCATCAATGTGCTCGTTTTATCGTGCAACACTGTTAGTACTGCCCCACCTCTTAAATCACTCTGTAACAGATAAAATGGTCTTTAAAGATATTGCTTTAGAATTCTATTTACATTTTTTTTTTCTAAATTAAAAATTAAAAATTTCGGGGAAAAAAGAAGGTACCGAAACCTTTATTTAATACTAGCTGATGCCCGCAGCTTCGCCCGCGTAAAATTTGTTCCCGCGGGAACTTATTACCGGGATAAAATGTAGCCTATGTGTTATTCCAGACTATAATGTATCTCTGTACCAAATTTCAGTCAGATCCGTTCAGCCGTTCGAGCGTGAAAGAGTAACAAACATCCACACTCACAAACAATCGCATTTATAATATTAGTAAGAAGTAAGAAGTAAGATAGTAACAAGTAAGATTAAAGTAGTGCCGCGCAAAATCCCGTGTATTAATACATTATCTATTTATAATGTTCAAATACCTATAACTTTTTGGCAATCTGCGGCATATTGGAATAGTAGTATTGTGTTGATATTATGTCGTGTAGTAAAAGAAGTACATACGCGCACACAGTGTCTCCAGCGGCACAATGTCTAAAGCAGCGAATCAGCGTACGTTATCGCTAAAGTGGAGTCATTTTGATAGGTAACATTTGACAGTTCATCAAAATTCACCAACGCAACCTTGTAACGGCGGGCATAAAATAACATATTATTTTGTTTTGTTAGAACTGCACAATTGCTTAACCTTTTTCAATTATTTATATGATAATGACAGATGAGAGTTATTTAACGTTTTGCTTTTGCTTATAAATGTATGAACTGACAGACGTCAAATGTTACCTATTAAAATGACTCCACTTTAGTCGCTGCAGTAGTAAAGGCCAATCACGGCTCATTCTTCGCCACTTGCGGATAATGAACAAGTGTACTAGGACTGTGCATTAGTAATGAAGCATATCGCGTCAACACGAACACGCCGCTATGCATCTTTTCGTGGTATTCCAATTTCTTTCGGTGTCACCAATAATATGACGGTAATAAGTGTTGGTATAAAGCTATTGTAACACAACATGAACTATTATGAGCGAACACAAATCGTACCGACAAAACCACTAAACAAATACTCGAAGGTACCAATTCTGTCTTAAAGCGAATCTGCCGTCAACAGAATCAGTCGTAAGCAGAATCTGTCTTAAACAGAATCTGACTTAAACCGAATAAAGGAAAATAATTAGGCACAGAACGCAATCTCATGTGTGTTCTTTTGTTTCACACCTCTGCTACGCACACGCGCACAAATCAGGATCGAAAACTACAATAAAAATATTTGACCTCCGTGTCTGTAAACTCTGTGAGCCGTGTCTATGTGTGCGTAACCTCAGCGAATTTAGTATGTAGGTTTCCGTACTATCTCCAATTTGTGCAAACAGGCTGGGCCTTCAAAAGTGTGCGCCACCCGATTAGCCAGTCGCGTCACGATGTAAACATTGGCAACAAGAGTCCACTTAATTTTTTTTGTACGAGAAATATTAACAAACAAACCTTTCCGATACTAGTAACAATAGAAGCAAGAACTTGCATAGTGTGCATTGTGGGTAGGACAAAGTACCACAGTTTCTGCAATGTTAGATTACCCGACATGGCTTCTGTTTCCAACTGAGCAAGCATTGTCTGTAAATAAATAAAAGCAATTATTAGTACATAGATATACTATTAGAATTTGCTTAACTGAATTTATTAAAAGCAAAACGCAGTAAAATTAATACTGAAATGACTGATTTTGTTTTTATTGCATTACAAAAATCTTTTCTATCTTATTTAATACTTCAAGTATTCATCTTCACTTAATATTTGCTCAACTACTAGTGACAATATCAGAACTTAGCTGAATAATTTATAAATTACTAGCTAACCCGCGCAACTTCGTTTGCGTGATAAATCAAGAACCCCTCGACCGATTTTGTGCAAACTTCACATAAACCATCTACTACATAGTCCAAATAAAGCCTAAACATTTGGTTTGGATAGGTGGGCCCGATCTCGAGTTATAAAATTACAACGAAAAGTGGCATTGATTTTTATATATATAGATATAGATATAGATATAGATATCGATATAGATATAGATTCAGCTAAGATAGATATTTCTGTAGATTTTGCATGCTATTTTTTAGCTCACAAAGAACTTTAAGATAAATTTTATGATGGTGAAGTAAATATGTACTTACATAATAATCTTTCAAAAGTATTTCAATAGCCGCCACTAAAGCATGCAGCACTTGTCCAGACCACATGTTACAGTGCTCAATAAATCGCCTTACTATCGAGTAGTTTGAGGCCAACGGTAACATTTGTTGTACAATTTGTTTGAGGGCATCGTCCAGGTCATCAGATATAGTGAAGGTTCGGGCATCAAATGTGTCTTTAACTGGTTGGTGGACAATGTAGTTTCCAGGGATTCCAGAGAAAACATACAGTAAATCATCAATGATGATATTTTCTTGTGATGCTATTGGAACTCCAGCTGAAATGATTTCACAATTTACTTGTAAAACCTTGTAAACACTTAACAAGTCCTTCAGAGTGATTGGAAGGTTACAATAGTCACATACATTCAATAAAGTAGAGATTCTTAGAATGGAATCTACCTAAAAGTCAAATCACTGCTGATTAGCAGCTAATTCTTTTAGGAGTTCATTTGCATTGCTTGAGGACCTCTTCGCCCATCCACATACAAAATACATGTATGTAAACTGCAAGTGCTAATCTAGACATGTGGCAGTGTTCAGCCAAGTTCAATAAAAGGAACTGCCAACATAGCAGCCGTGTCATTAGTTGGTCTAGAATCCAAAATTTCATAAATTTAGCTGTAACTTTTATTTAATAAAGAGTGTACTTTTCTGACTTACCTAATGAAGCAATGATTGGAATAGGTTCCTTTGGAAAGTCCCATGACATGGAAGGGTGATCCTTCTGCCAGTTTGGTAGTTCCAAGCTGCTATACCAGTTAGGCCTCATTTTAGATTCTTTCTCTTCAAATGATTTCATCACTAATTTCTTACTCTCGTCTACAGCCTTTAAAAGCTTGTCCTTGATCTGTTGAAGAATATAAGGTAATTTAGGCACTATGGTTACTTTAAGATAACATTATGAAACATGCAGAAAAAATAAATAAAGGTAGTTGTAAGCAGTGGCGGCTGGTGGGTCCTCAAACTGGTGGTGCACTTTACTTGCTCTCTAGTTTTAAATTTAATAAGAGCCTAAGTGGTCCCGCCAATTTTATATCAACTTTATTTTGAAACCTTTCTAGTAGGCTCACCACCTACCTATTACGTGGGACATATAATGTTATTATTTTAATCTGGGATAAAACTATAAGGAGAAACGTGGGCGTATACTATGCCTCTGCATACCCCTTCGGGGATAAAGGCATTCATATGTATGCAGTATGTTTATTTTGAAAAGTTTTGTAAACACACCCCAGACACTTTGCAAGCAATATTTTCTTTTCTTTAATAAATAAATACATATTTGTTTATTAAAGAAAAGAAACATAGAATAGAACTAAGATATAAATAAATGAAAAACTAACAATTTAAAAATTAAACAATAAATATTTAACGCGTCACAGATACATACATATACAGCGAAACAATACCGGAAGAATTTGAAGTTCGTCAAACAAAACATCGGGTGCTCTCGGGTAAAGTTCGGTTATCCCGAGCGCGTGCGGCGCACGAAATCAGACTCATCGCTCGGTACATTTTCTATGAACGATGTTTTGTCTCACGCGCCAGGCGTTTTAGCCCGGATATAGTACAAGTTGTATGGGCCGTTCTCGTGCGCTCGGAAAAACGCACGCCGATGTTTTTTACAGGGAATTTAGGCTTTAGTAGTGTAGCAAAGAGCTTAAATTGTTTCGTCACAATAAGACATGTTATTTGTTTTAAGTTTTTGTAAGAATAGGTGTTACTTACATGCCTCATGGTTAGTAATTAAATATTAAAAATGTCGTAAAATTTTGTAAGTTTTATATCTTTTGAACTGGTGGTTCACCGCACGAGCGCACTTAAGGTACAGCCGCCACTGGTTGTAAGTGGAATTTGTTCCACTTACAACTAAATGTAAAGAGTAATGTTAAAACAAAATATAGACAACACAACAGAGTTCCATGTACATGACTGACATGTACAGATGATTCAGTAGGTATGTGACAGCTAATTCAATGTCAAGTCAAAGTTCCATTGGGACTCTGAAATGACCTCAAAAACTTTGGTGGGAACTTTGACCCACCATAGTATTCTATCAAATAGTCAAAACTGTACCTGAGGGAGATCTTCTTTAGTTATTTGATGTTTATTATCTCCTAGTATAGGCTTAGGTGCTACCTTTGGTTTAGAGATCCTTGATTTCTTGTCATCGCACACCAACTTATAAAACAGTGCTATGATGTATGGCAAGTTATCTGTGCTGTAATAAAAAAAACAAATGTTTAATGAAGAACATAGTATTCTCCTCTGTTGTTGGTAAAACCCATAGTTGATGGTGACCTCTTCCCATCAGATTATGTTTGAAATTAGTAGTCATAAGAAGTCTAACGTCTGAATATTACAAAAGGTAGCTTCAATAACATCCGCAAGGGTTCAGCTTTCAGGGAAATTACTTGTAGCTTTATAGAATATGATGTCTATGAGGCTCTAAGTGAAGCTTTGACTTAGTAGGCTGACCTTTCATTACACAAATCTGACTGTGACTCCTTCAAGTAATACAGGAGTTTGTGTATGTTTACACACTTTTTGTATAACTTAATAACTTTTCTCAATGAGCATAAGACACCCAATAATTCAGTTTCCTATTGACATTTTCACAGTCAGAACATTAGTTTGGACTTCCCATTAAGGTAGACAAAAGCTATGGTCTAGGATTAAACATAATGTACACAGCTCCAACTCTACTAAGGATTTTTATGATTGCACATTTATTAGCTGTTTTGAGTAGACCAACAGGTTCGCAAATATATTATGAACATAATATTATTAGAAGCACATACTTTTTACTCCTGAGATCTTCATACTTCTTCAAAAAGGTTTTAGAATTCGAAGCTTTTAGCGCCAATCGTTGTGCGTACTCATTCACTTGCTTCGACGAATAATTACTGTTTCCATAGTTTGGATCATTCTGGATGTAGTCTAATAATGTATCCACTTCCAAACTACATCTACAAATTGAATAAAAAGAGCATTAATTATCAATTTACAGTCGATACAGTTCATAAAACATTCCGCTTCATAAAAATGACGTGTAGTCAATTAATACTAACCCTAAAGCATCAAGGAGTTCCTTGATAATGCTTTGCATTTTATCTTTCTGAAATATCCAGTTTTGATACATTTAAAAGGACCGAATATTTAAAAAACTTCTAAAAGCTGCATTTGTGTTCAAGTTCAATACAATTTGAGTGTAATTGACAGTTGACAATTTGACATGACAAACGAAAACCTCAACAATAAACAATTTACGGTTTTTTTTTTTTTTCTTCTTGTTCTTGGACTTTCTCGGTTTGAGAGTATGCCAGAGTCAAGTGAATTTCATTGTGAAAATATAAATCATTTTCATATTATGATTCTTCTTATGAGCAGCGTATTCATGTATGTCCAAGTTTGGACTAAGTTCTACTCTAGTAAGGCGGTGGTACCTTACTAGGGCTTGCTGTGGAATTCGTCGACAAACCTAAAAACTCGCGTTTCACTGCGCTTTATCACTTTCCAACACTTTTGCACGTTGTCGAACCTTTATGTTTAATAATCCACCATAAATTACACATAAACACTCGAAATTACACTAGTTTTGAAAAAATATTAAGACACAATGTAATGCTTGTCTGAAAGTTTCCCGCCGAATCCAATTTACGGTTGGTACCTACAGTTCTTCTTCTTGCAGTAACATTCGCAATTAAAACGATGCGTTCAGTAATTGCTTTTATAGAAGAAAATTAGACTAGATAAGTAGCGAAAAATTGTAATTCTATTGACTACCGGTACAATAGCAGTAATAATGAAATTGCAAAATAATTTAGCAATTTCTAATAAGTTAAATCATTGCAAAATGCAAAAACCTCTTCCAAGATGTTTTTTTTTTTCAAGTAATAAATAAGGTCCGAGCACGGAATAATAAAAACAATTTCTTTTCTGTGGGTCCGAGCGTGGAGCCAACACCATTCAAGAAGTATATAGGTATTAAAAACTAGTGACCGATCGAAGTTTCGGTTTCGGCCAGTTTCGGCCAAAAAATCGAGTTTCGGCCGCAGTTTCGGTTTCGGCCAAAAGGGGCCGAAAATCACATGTTCATGAATTTTGAGTGCCTGGCTCTGCTTGTGACGTGGTTGGGGTCAGCCCAACCCTGGGACATCCTTCCGAGGGCTTACCCGGGGCTCCCAACCATAGGCTGTTGGGCGCAACGTGAGGTTTTTAGTCGGTAGGAGTCCGGCATAGCATCCATGAGGATTTCCCTCACGTTAAAAAGAAAGTCACTTTCTCACATACTACCCGTTCGCTCTAACTTTGCCGCTGGCGTAGAGGCGTATACCCAAATTGTTAACTAGACAAAGTAAATTGATAGTAGGTAGTTCCTTGAATGGCACTTCGTCATAGAAAATACGCAACATTGTATGAAGAAGTGACATTAGTTGCTGTCAATTTACTTTGTCTAATTAAAAATTCGACTTTTAGTATGGAGCCGAGCGGCAAAGTTAGAGCGAACGAGCAGTACGTACTTTTCCTTTTGAACAAGGTGTCAAAGCATGATTAATCTATAGGTACTAATAATAAAAACCGACTAGTGCGAGTCGGACTTGCGCACGGAGGGTTCCGTACCAAAAAACGACAAAAAGTCACGTTTGCTGTATGGGAGCACCCCTTATATTTATATATATTTTCTAATTTAGTTTTATATTTGATGAAAATATACAACTCAATATTCTGTAAGTATTGCAAGTGTCTATTTGTTAGTAAAATATAAAATAAAATGGCAATAAAATCAAGTTTGTTGTATGGGAGCCTTCCCCATATATATTATTTTAAAACCCATAATCTGTGAAAATTTCAACTCTCTAGCTATCACCGTTCATGAGATACAGCCTCGTGATGGTCAGACAGACGGACAGATATACAGACAGACGGACGGCGAAGTCTCATGAATAGGGTCTCGATTTTTACCCTTTGCGTACGGAACCTTAAAAAGCTGTAGAGTTGGTTTGTTTGTTTAAACGCTAGGATCTCAGAAACTACCGGTTAAAGTTAAAAAAAACACACCGTTTAGAGTTTAGTCCATCGAGGATAGCTATAAAGCATCACGCCACGACCACGAGGTATAGGAGCGGAGCAACAATAATAAATGTTTAAAAAATGGGGACAAGCTATTCGTTGAGAGCTTTCGCTGGCTCACAATAACCAATTTAGTGGAAATCATTTTTTTCTAAAATTAATTATGCAACATTAGCAACTAAACAACATATATATACTGTGGCAACGGATTTACAAACGACGGGCAACATGATCTTTTTAAATCAAATAAACAGACCTGGGGGCCGAGTCTGCTATTTTACATCAAAAAGCCGTTCTAGTGCGATTCTATTACGATAATATAGCGATTGGTCCTAAACTTAGAAGTCGCGTAAATTTTTATAACATACATAACAAGAATAGAAGTAGAGTAGAATCGCAATACCTTTTTTTTAGGTTGAGGTAAGGTGAGTGAAGGTGAGGTAATATGGGGACTAAGGGGGGTTAATAATGCTGTGTTTTAGGTGGGGCGTTCATGTGGGGGATTAAGGGGGGGGGTTAAGGTGCGGATGACGAAGGGGGTTAAGGTGGTTGGGTTAAGGGGGGGTAAGGTGGCGGTGACGGGAGGGGGGTTAAGATGGGTGTTTTGAGGGGGGGGGGGGGGCAAGGTGAATGTTGTGGTGGTGGTAAGGGGGGTTAAGAGGGGGTAGTGTGCCCCTTAACCCCCCTTAATTTGGTGAGGCTTTAATGTGACCCTTAGCCCCCACCATAACACCCACTATCTCCACTATGTGCAGATATTTTTATGGATCATATTGAGAAACAAATTTTGAAAGTTAGTCCACATGACTCTTTTATTAAATATTGGTACCGTTAAGTGGATGACATTATTTGTTTATGGACAGGAAACACAGATGAACTTAATTCTTTTTTGACATTTATTAATAGTATTAATAGTAACATACAATTCACAATGGAAGTAGGACAAAATAAGTTAAAATTTCTTGACATTGAAGTAGAATTAATAGATAATAAACACCATTTTAAATTTTTTAGAAAACCTTCATTCACAGACAATATTATTCCAGCTGATTCGAATCACCCGATGAGTCACAAACATGCAGCCTTCCACTCTATGGTACATAGATTGCTTTCCATTCCTATGTCAAGGGACTCGTTCAACAAAGAGTTAGACACAATAAAGGTAATAGCAAACAATAATGGTTATCCGTCCAAATTAGTTGATGGTATAGTGAGCAGAAAAAGATCCAAAGTGGTCTTAAACTTGGCATACCAAGCCGACACAACTACTGTGGATACCGAAAAGAAAAGGTGGGCTCGCATACCATACATAGGCAGGGTATCGTATAAATGCTCTAGACCACTAGACAGAGTCAAACCGGCTTTTTATACTATCCACAGTTTAAAACGTCACCTCTGTAATAATGCCGATAAGACTCCTGTAGCACAAAAGAGTGGAGTGTATGAATTGACTTGTGCAGGGTGCAATAAAAAATATATAGGACAGACAGGAAGGCCTTTCCAGACAAGAGTCGCGGAACATGCAAGTGGCTGGCGGCTAAAAAAGACCGAGTCTAATTTTGCAGAACACCTGCTGACGGAAAACCATTCCTTTGACCCAAAATTAGACTTTAAGGCCTAAGGTAAAAGAATTAACACATTTGCGATAAAGGTCGAAAACTGAATGCTCTTGAGGTCTGAAAAGAACCGAGACATTTTGTTAAATCAACAGTTAGACATAAATAATTCACCATTATTAAAATATTTTCAGTAGTGTCATCCACAGGATCGCTTGAAAATTATGTATTAATAGCTATTTCGAATTGTTAATTTAATTTTTATGATTTTATATTTTATAACATTTATTTGACATTTTTGTAATTTTATTTTATTTATGTGACTTAATATACAATTGACATTTCATGAAAATTGAATTTACGTGGACATTAGGTACATTATTTAGAAATTTAATTTATTTTATTTGACATTTTATTGTAATTTAAATTTTATTGGACATTTAATTATATTGTAATTTATTTAGAATGCTAATTTAGATTTGAATTTGAATGGTCAAAGGTTTCCCCATTTTGGGGAAAATTCTTCACAGCCACAACCCTGCTTAATTTTTATGTTTATTTTTGTTTACCCACATGCACAAATGTTTGTAAAACGTCATCACGTTATGTCAAAATTAGTGTAAGAACCTTTGATAATGCTATAAAAGCGAAACCGGTCAGGTATTTTTAAATTAAAATAAAAGTGGAATAGTACAAGTGAATTTTCATAATGTATTATAACAAGTTCCATCAAGTGCCAACAATCAAAAGTATAACGGATATTGATTAAAATAAATAAATATATCCATCCCTACTCGTACTAATATTGTAGGTACTTAGGTAAATGCGAAAGTAACTTATTACCGTGGTAAGGTAACTCTGTCGGTCTGTGACGCTTACACGCCTAAACCGCTGACGCGGTTCAGACGAAATTTCGTATAGGTAGTGATACTCTGAGGAGGGATAAAAGCTACTTTTTACTGACTACGCAAAAAGAGGGTAATGATTTTACGCGATATCGACTTCTATGTGGACGAAGACGCGGGGAACAGCTAGTAATAAACATTCACGGACAATTGCACACAACGCTATCTCTGATCCCAAAGTAAGCTAGGACTAGGTAACTGCTTGTGTTATAGGTATTAGAAAACGGATATGAATACAAGACAAAATTGTAAGGCAATTGTACCCACGACCTCGTGATCCGCAGTCGCAGATTTCGACATCCAGACCAACGAGGCAATCAAAATGTCTGTGGATTAATATAATTATATAATTATCAAAATACAAGGATCAGTCATTTTTTTTCGTGAGGAATCAAGAAACACGCCTAGACGGTAGACGGAATAAATAGTGTGTTCCTTCAGATCCTCCACCCAAAGCGGCTTACAAAGGTGCTATGTGAAATAAAGTCTCAAATCCACTTGGCAGCGCCGAAAATATTGACATGTTCCGTATGTGGAATAGGTACCTCAAGTGCCACTTCCTCAGGCGCCATATAACAGGTGACCAATGCAGCAATGTTGCATGAATTCTTTCTAGATGGCAGCTGAACTTCCGCTAATTAGTGAGTACCTGAGCTTCGTTATGTTGCAGATAAACCGGCCAAGTGCGAGTCAGACTCGCGCTCGGAGCGTTCCGTACGAAAAATCGACAAAAAACAACATGTCTATTGTATGGGGAAAATACACAGCTCGATATTCTATGAATATTTCAAGCTTCTACTTGTTGCCCTTATTAATATATGTAGAACAAAATGGCAAATAAAAACACGTTTGTTGGATGGGAGTTCCTTAAATTTATTATTTTTTTGTTTTAGTAGGTATTCCTTGTTAAAGCGGCAACAGAAAAACATAATCTGTGAAAATTTCAGCTCTCTAGCTATTACTGTTCATGACATGCCTTGTGACCGACAGACAGACGGACGGCAAAGTCTCACAAATAGGGTCCCTTTTTTTACCCTTTGGGTACGAAACCCTAAAAATGAACAGAAGAAAGTTGATATAGTTGTAGACAGTACCTCCTCAACCTAATGGGCAAACCTGTATCTCTCTCTTGACGCAGTAGGTGATTCATTATTTTATTCGACAATCACAGTCAAACAAATCAGACTATTGCAGTCTACAGTTCTTCGCAATTTTCGTCATAATATAAGGCCCTCCACCTTCCGCTTAAAGCCCCGTCCCTTAAGTGAACTTCTCTAGTATGAGATGGTGACGTTCTATCTTACGTATGTCAAGGATCAGGACGTGGTCTCCATTCTAAAACTCATCTCATTCAGCGGCTACCAATTCTGCGATGCTATTGCAACATCTTGCCACTAAAATATCGGCATGCAATCCAGCGTCTTTTGGGGGCATTTCGGGTGTCTTGCGTGCGTGAATCTCTCACGTCACGCTGTCGTTTAGGGCCTGCTTCTGTAAGGATGGTGAGCCTCCATCCACCCTTACCGTCCTCAGGCCCCCGGTCATTGAGGCCGATAGTCTTGGGTGAAGATCTTCGGTGGCGCCCCCGCCGCGACTCGCGACTGCGGCACTCGGATGGGAGAATTTGTCTCCCGCCACCTCGCGCCCCGCCTCCTTCACGAGCATGACCTGCTTGTAGAATGAGGCAGCGCAGTCCCACTTACTCCCACTGGAGATCATGGCTCGCTGTCCACTTCCAGACCTGTCACGAGGACCTGGCTCTGTTGCGCCCACAGCTGTACCTACTTCATGAATTTATCCACATTTAAATTTATGATTTAGCTGTTCTTCGTCCGTGGCATACTTTACAGTTTGCATCCTCGCCTGTAACAACTCCATTAATGTAAATCAACTCGATTTGTTGACATTTATCCAACAGTCACAAATAATGAGATTATCTCACAAATTATTTTCAAAATCGATTCAGAAGATCCAGCGATGACCCCCTGCAACCTCACAAACTTTAACTCTATAAAATAATAGTAGGTATATTCACTTAAGCTACGGTAAGCACCTTCTAAAACACGGGTCATCTTAGAAAAAACTTACACACTGGAAACTTGATTTTTTACATTTAAACTTTGTCCTTACAAATTCATTCCGGCGGTGATACTATCACAGAGGTTTAAAAAAATGTACAAAAAAGAACTGCAATCATTTATTCACGACGTAATCCGATTTTTATAAAAAAAATATTACAAAACCAGTGGGAAACGATCTTAAAAAGCGGTTCCATAAAGTAAATGTTGTGTCATAGGCGTAAAACTTTTTTCGTTTCGGGATGCGGCATGGCACAAAAGATTTGACAAAAGCATAGCAACCATCACTGCGACAAAGACCAAATTCTATTTTGATTTCGGCACTTGTGAGTGAAAATGACGATTCATGATCCAAATGGCTTTGATTGAGAATAATGTTTAATATGATATGTGTTGGCCAAACAAAAGTAGTCGGCAATGTTTATTTTCATGTTCTCTTGTACATCTCAGATTACTCCAATTGTCGACATTTAACACGGCTCACCTGTCTGCTGTAGATACAATAATTGTATGTTATTTTAAAGAAGCCAAATTTATAATTTGGTGTCAATATTAATCTTAATGTGCAATTGCTTCCGTTAGGCCAACGAATGATTATATAATTAGGTATAGAGGTAAGGTTTTGGGTGTTGGCGGGACTTAATTACCATAGGTAACCTTAATGAGATTTCGTAGCCCCACTAGCTCAGCAAAACCATTAATGCGTTGGAGTTGTGAGGCTGGTCCACCACGATACACGATAATAAATAATCAGTTAATCTGAGGATGTGTCATTTAAATTTTCGAACGTTTCTGCGTTTCGGACAGCAGGCTAAGCTATGGTCTCTGTTGCCACCAAGATGCTTGTCGTTAAAGCCAAGTTAAAGGCCTATGGATGGCTTGAAAAATGTCAACAGCGACCCTTACCTACTGAACACATATTACACGGCTGCTAGGCTGACCAACTTATACCTAAGGTAGGCGGGCCTGTGTCGACTCCTTCTGAGATGAAAGCGTGACTAGACGTATTTATGAAACGATAGGTTTTCAGGTAGGTAATCCTATTGATTTTGGTGCGAAACTCTTTACTTTTTATACAAAAACACCATAGATAGATTAAAGAATGTTCACGATAGCCACGATGACGACCGTCTGCAAACTTCGAGATTGTTTTTATTTGTAATCTCTATTTGGCCATAATAAACGTATTCATTATAAAAATGCTTCTTTTCTTTTATACATATTTATGTACAGGAACACAAAACACCGCCTACAAGCTGCTATAAGTGTTTCTATCGATTCTCTAACTTTTGTAGAGGGTTCGTTTGGCTTCTCATCGCTAGATGGCGTTAACAGTGTTACTGTTACAAAGTAAAGATGCAAATATCATCTCAGCTGACTGGGTCTTCTGTATTTACTTAAAATATGTATGTAAATAACAAATAGGGATGAATTAAAAATAAAATTATTAAAAACTTTTAGGCATGCCTCTATGGGTGGACAGAAAATCAGAAATAGGTAACAATACTTAAAAAAACAACCAATCAAATCAGTCTATAAACTTTGCAATGGCCATAGTCCAAAAACAATATAACAATGTTACTTACAAAGTCTTTGACATAGTCCTATTCCAGTTCCATCCTGGAAGTGTGATTGGTGTTACCGTTGCTCTATGAGTTGAGACTGTTTTGTTTGACCTCCGAAAATCTTAGTTGAGGCATAATTATAATGCACCTATGCCCAAATATAATATATCCTGAATATTATATTTTAGCACTAATTATTGAACTGAATATCAATTTTAATTATGACGCCATAAATAATTCCCATATAAAAAGTCCAGTAAAAATGCGAAAGTGACAACACCCATAGCCATAAACACCTGTGTTTATAGAGCCAATGAAAAACGACGTGCCTTTGAAATCTGTTTCTATGATGTTGGACAGGGTACGCCATTCTTTTGGCTCGGATTTATGTGTTTTATACGGCTAGTCTATAAATGCCGTGCCTTTATTGGCCGAGAGACGTTAACTGATTAATAAAGTGGGTGAAGACGCGGAAGACTCTGACAAGTCTGTTTCTTAGAAGCGGAACATTGGTTAAGAGTGAGTTATTAGAACTGTAATAAAATATAAATAAGAAATTTAACACAGGAAGTACCCATTGACTTAACTATCTACAGGTAAACAGATATTTTTTTAAGTTTCAAGAGCAGAAGCAGAGGAATTGCTATCTGCTATTCCTTGCATTCCATTATAGTTCGTTAGTGTGCCTTCATGGTGAGTGTTCTCCCTAGAGACCTAGTACCTATATTTTATTTTATCATCCAACTAGATTATATTCGGAACCCGTTCCCATCATCCAACTAGATTATATTCGGAACCCGTTCCCGCTTCCCATGGGAGCATATTCCCGGGGTGAAAAGCCTATGTGTTATTCCAGACTATAAGCTATCTCTGTGCCAAATTTCAGCCCAATCCGTTAAGCCGTTAGAGCGTGATTGAGTAACAAATATCCAAACACATCTAAACATCCAATCACAAACTTTCACATTAATATTAGTAGGATTCGACGTGTTTTCTTCGACTATTCTATCAGAACCACATTGCTACTTTTTCGTCAAGACTGATTATAGACATCTAAACAAGGTGCACTTTACGTGGAATGTTAATTTTATTATTATAGGTATTTGGCCAAGCATTCCAGAGACGAACTGCTCTAATGTATAAATAACATTATCAATAAAATCTGTTGACCGAATTAGAGTTACGACTTGAATAAATTGAATCTTATGAATACCTAAATGATGTGTATCAGTTGAGCTCTACAAAACCCCCTTTAATGCGGCGCCACAATAACAATAAGTACAGAGCTACTAGGACACGCATCTTACGATCTAAAAGAGTATCATTGTTTTGAAATCTCTAATCACCTTCAAATTTAGAATGCTGAGTTAGCCTCCAAAAAGTTTAGAAATATGTCGCGAAACGACATTGAAACAGGGAGTTATGGGAAAGATTTTTTTAATACAACTTATAATTAGTTAATGAATATACCTATACAATGACAACAAAAAATAAACAGTAACTTAAAAAAAAATAGAAAAAAAACTACACAATGCATGCACATGAGCCCCAGAACAGGCCGCAGGACACAGAACATTCCAAAGGACTCTCTGTAAGACACAAACGCGGCTGCATATGTAGTACCTAGGTACTGCAGTCACCAAAGGCTGGCTGAGTAGTTGAATATCAAGTTTAGCTGTTCAATACGGTTCAAAAACAGGTGGTGAGGGTTTGACTAATGACAATTTACTATTTAGTACTCGTAGTTGATGTAGAGTCCCTCCACGGTTGAAGAATTTACGCCTCCACAACTCTGCACAAAGTAAATGTTGGAAATAATGCCTTCGTCTACTTTAACACTTTGTAAGGTTCGATAAAGGCTATGGCAAACCTATGGAAAAATCGTGTTTGGATTTCCCAAAGCGGAGACCCTAATATAATAACATTGTTATGTAAAACAAGAAGTTACATTCTGTGTTCCTAGATCAGTCAACATTAGGATTTATAATCACCGTATAAAGTGTATCTAAAACAGGTTTTATTTTAAATCATTTATGTGTAAAATGTGGAAAAAAGCTATTACTTAAGTCAAAGTTCGAGTGACTCGAGGCATCCGCATTGTCGCATACCGACTCGTGCGTTTCGATGTTCAAACTGAATTACAATGTACGGAATTTATGTACAGACTCCGTCCAGTCCCCGCGTATTCATATCCGAGCGGAATAAGAAGCAGTTTTACTGTTAAGTCTATTGTTCACGGACACACCGCGCAATGTTTTTTTGCCAAATAAGGCAGTACCTATGTTCGATTATGTCAACGCAACGGATGTGTTCTGTTTTTAAATAACGTAATATATACAGCCGCGCGGTACATGGCACATTACATTGTACGTATTTTGGTATTGCTACCAGCATTTTAAATTCCGAATGCTAGCATGAAACATTACTATACAAGTAATAAAAATTTAACGAAAGGATACTTACTGGTCATGTTTAATAAGCAGGTAATGTCGGAATAGATCGCAGAGGAAAATTGGCACGCGTGTGCAAATGGACAAGTAAGCATGTAACAATTTGTCGTCAAATATCACATCGTACGAAATAAATAAAGTTACTCAAGCTGTCAGCCAATAAGGAATCCAATAAAAAAAAAAAAAAAAAAAAAAAAAAAAAAAAAAAAAAAAAAAAAAACATGGCAACCTAAAACATGTCCTTGTAATTTAATTTTGTTTAATATTCAAAAATAACTATTTCAAGAAGTTTGGCAGGTTTCCAATACTCGTATTTTTCGTGTATTACGTTATTATTATTTATTTTTGATGAGAAGCAAGGTCCATTGAAAACAGACCCAATTTGGCCATCTTCTATCCAACAGGACAATTTTTTGAAATTTTATTGGCTGGACCGGCTGGACCACACAAAAATTACACCTTCATCTTACAAAAGAAAGAATTTCGGACATAGTACATTATGCAACGCGGGGGGCGTAGGTCCCTCGCGTTGCTATGGAAAAGGCGCAGAAGATTAAAAATGTCATAGTTTAAAAGACTTTCATTGTCTATGTATTATTTTCATGACGTCCACCTCTACAGTCAGTGGCAATGTGGAAGCAGGTTCAGGTCAACCCGCTGCCTCAGTAAGTAATTTTCAACAATGCCCCTTTTGTCCCCAGGCCAGGTTTTTTAAAGGTGAACATGGCTTGAAGGTGCATATTGGGAAAATACACAAATCCCAGAATGTACTTCAAGACCATGTTAACCCAATCTCGAGGGTCAATAATACATCTGATACCTCCGAAATTCCCTTTTGGCAGACTTTGAGTGAAATGAAAAATTCAATTCCGGTTTTAAAAAGAATTCCTCGAGCTGCGAGGCCTACTGTGGCTTATAATTTGGCAAGCTGCATAGGCCTTGTCGTTCGTGAGAATTCTACAACGGCCTGGGAGCAATTGCTCACCTTTTCTTACAGAATACTACATGTAAATAGAAATAACAGTTCCAATCGATCCTTGACAACCCTTATTAAAGAAAATTGCCATAGTTCTAATTCCACTTCTATCTTTCAATCTATTTTGCCAATCACACATAATAATACAGTAAGTACAAACCAATTTAGGTATATAGAAAATAAAGTAAGGGAAGGTGACATAAGGGGAGCGTCGAGGTTACTTTTTAGTAGCGATGTGGTGGCGACTAATTCTGCAGACACGCTCGCGTGTTTGCAGGATAAGCATCCACCGCCGTCAGCTGATCTCACTTTTCCTGAACCACCCAGTGATGACTTTGAGTGTCTCAGTGTCACTGCCAAGGACGTACTTGCAGCCGTTTGCTCCTTCCGCAGTGGATCTGCGGGCGGTCTTGACGGTCTGACACCACAACACCTCAAGGATTTGTTGTGTCAAAACACAGGTGAGGCTGGCGATGCTCTGCTGAAGGAGCTAACGGCTCTCATAAATTTAATGCTCTCCGGCAATGTGGATGATGGCATCATCGCTATCTTGTACGGGGCCAATTTGTGTGCCTTACGCAAGAAAGATGGTGGCATTCGTCCCATTGCCGTAGGAAGCGTCTTAAGACGTTTGGTAGCCAAACTTTGTTGTAAGTTTTATAATACAGAACTTGCCGAAAAATTTCAGCCATTACAACTTGGTTTCGGCTCCAAAGGAGGGTGCGAGGCAGCCTTGCACGCTCTCTCCACATATCTTGGCAGTGGTGAAGGTGAGGTCATCCTGAAGGTTGACCTGAGGAATGCCTTCAATTCATTAAACAGAGACACCTTGTTGACCCAAGCAAAATTAGAAACTCCTAAAATTTATAAATTCCTTTGGCAATGTTACAGATTTCCTACAAAATTAGTATATAAAAACCACCTTTTGGAATCAGCTGTTGGTTGTCAACAAGGTGACCCACTGGGGCCTGTCATCTTTTCTCTCGCTATACATCCTATTATTAGAGAAATAAATTCTAAATTCAACATATGGTACCTAGACGACGGGACTCTAGGAGGCGATGTAAAAACAGTATTAGAAGACCTACAATTAATAATAAATAAATTTAATTCCATTGGTCTGAATTTAAATTCGGATAAATGTGAACTTTTTATTACTGAAAAGGTAGACAGTCTTTCCACAATACACAAATTTAATTCTTTGGCTCCTAACATAAAAATTTTAGATAGCAAATCTCTTCGCCTCCTGGGTTCCCCGGTTTTAGAAGAAGGTTTTCATCCCTTTTTAGAAGAAAAGCTACAAAATTTCGATATTATTTCTGATCGATTACTTAAAATTAGTGTTCATTCAGCTTTCACTATACTCCGGTTTTGCCTTTTCGTTCCAAAATTTACTCATGCCATTCGTTCATCACAATTTTGGAAATTTATGCCACTTTTGGAAAATATAGATACTACGATTCAGCACACCTTATGCAAAATTTTAAATGTGGCCTTGAACGACCGAGCCTGGCTCCAAGCGTCTCTTCCAGTGCGCTTGGGTGGTCTCGGTATTCGCAAAATTTCTAACATCAGTCTGCCAGCATTTTTGTCGTCAGTTCACGGCACTGAAGATTTAACCAGAAAAATTTTAATTAACACACAGGTTGATTCTGAGGTGTCGTGTAAGACTGACGCCATAAATGCTTGGAAGATGGCCTGCCCCAATACTCCGTTGCCCGACAACCTATCCTCTCAGAGACTGTGGGATGTGCCGCTCTGTAACTTGGTAAGAGCTAATTTAATCAATACTTCTTCCAATATTGCAGAGCGTGCGCGTTTGCTAGCTGTGGGAGAGTGGGAGTCGGGTCTATGGATTCAAGCGCTTCCATCATCCAACATAGGTACTATGTTAGATGATACTACCTTTCGCCTTGCCACATGTCTCCGTCTAGGTGCGCCGTGTGTTTCTCCGCATTATTGTCACTGTGGAGAAGTTGTCGACAATCTTGGACGTCATGGCCTCTCGTGCAGCAGAAGTGCCGGCCGCATTTCTCGCCACGCCAACCTGAATGACATAATACGTCGGGCTCTTGTCACCGCAGGCGTACCCGCCGTTTTAGAACCAAACGGACTGGTGCGTGATGATGGCAAGAGGCCCGACGGTATGTCATTGTTGCCTTGGAAGATGGGTCGACCTTTGGTGTGGGACGCCACATGCGTTGACACCCTTGCGCCGTCACATCTTCCAAGCACAGCAGGTTGTGCAGGTGCTGCTGCTGCTTCTGCGGAAAACCTCAAACGGCGCAAATACTGTAATTTAATAGGTAATTATATGTTTGAGCCGTTTGGGGTTGAAACGTTGGGGCCTTGGGGTCCAAGTGCCCGCTTTTTGTATAAAGATTTGGCAAAGCGGTTAGTCGACGCTTCACGGGACCAGAAGGCTGGCTATTTCCTTGCACAAAGGATAAGCATTGCCATTCAACGTGGCAATGCTGCCAGTCTTCTGGGAACGTTTCCAGTGAACGATGATGTGGAGGAATACTACGACGCCTGTATGTAGGTATGTATAATAAAATTCTTAGTTCTTTTTTAAATTGTTTGTTTTAGCCTTTTGTAGATATTTTATTATAATAATTGTAAATAAATTATAATATAAGTTGTAAATAATATTTTAACAAATGAATAAACATTAATAATATAGTTTAAAAAAAAAAAAAAAAAAAAAATAAGGAATACAAAATACAATATTTCTGGGATTGACAATAAATTTAATATCGTTAAACGTGATTACCTACGATATGTCAGGCTTGCCTTCTCTCCTATAGTAAAGTCTAGATTGTCTGGAGTCAGCATTGATTTTCAGTCACTCTTTATTGAAAGTGTGACTAACTCACATTTATTATCTACTAGCTGATGTCCGCAGCATCGCCCGCGTAATATTTGTTCCCGTTCTCGCTTCTTGTCTTTTATCCCCTTGGGAATAGAATTTATCAAAATCCTTTCTTAGCGGATGCCTACATCATAACATCTACCTGCATGCCAAATTTCAACCCGATCCGTCCAGTGGTTTGGGCTGTGCCTTAATACGAGTAGATCACTATGTCAGTCAGTTTCAGTGTCAGTCACCTTTGAGTTATATATATTTAGATTACTAGAAGACACTATCCTAGATGTATCTGCAAAAAAAGGTCTGTAGCATGTACTACGCTTTAGTGTGTTTACTTTGCACTTCGAGTAATAATCATAATGAGTGACGTAAGATATTCTAATTATTTCCGCGTCTCGGAACGATTGTTCGATGTGCGTCGCGTCTGTAGTGTACCCAGCCTACATCGTAGGACCTGCAGTGCTATTCTCTAAGGAAACAGCCTTGCGTACAGCGCTGCCACAGCGGCGAGTTATTCATTTTGTATTCACTAAGTTTTGAAACCTACACTAGCGCTCAAGGCTGTGACGGACGCCATTAGAACTACTCGCCGACGAGCAAAACTGACACAATTCCTTACGTTTTAGTATTCGCTAAGGAAAAACAGCGTCGAGTACGCTCACAGCCTTGCCCACATCCTCGCTTTTAGCTGCCAAATAGAAAAGCTTCAAATGCTACGCTTATCTACACGCATTTGTACGAAAAGTTGATTGTTTGCTGCGAAATAAACAGTTTAAAATATTAATTATGTCTGCTCGTTTGATTATAATGATTAAGTTATTAAAAGAAGCCAAAAAAATCGACGATAGGAATAAATCTCGTCAAGCAAGACAGATGCGACAATTAAAAACAATTTGCAGAGATACGGACTTTATTCATATTTACAGACTCTCGGAAGATCTAATCAATATATTAGAATGTGATATATCACCATATATGCCTACACAAATTCGTGCAAGTGCCATAAGTATTAGATTAAAGGTAAGCTGCTAAGTTACTAAGTTTTTTGTTTATAAGCTGAGGTATTTGTAGATTCATTGAGATGCTGTAACAATGTAGTTTAAAATTCCTATAAATAGGTACCTACCTACTAATAATTAATTATTGTTTCAGATATTATGTACCTTATCATTTTTGGCGAGTGGCAGTTACCAAAAAATTTTAACCAAAAATTTAGACACCTTTGCGTCCCAATCTTCTACTTCCAGAGCAATTCAACAAGTTGTTAATGCTCTAAATAATATAAATATTATAAATAAATATATTAGATTTCCCCAAAATCAAGAAGAACGGCAAGCTTTGAAGGAAAGGTAGGCAATCATTCTATAGATTTATTAACAATTCTCTCATTGACTTATTACTTTATATTATGTAGGTAGGTACCTACCTACCTAGGTATCTTACTTTATGAAAATGTTACAGATTTTTCGCAAAATTTAAAATTCCTGGCGTCATTGGTTGTGTTGACGGCACCTTGGTGTCCATGATACGTCCCAAACAGCATGAGGAGAGGTATTACTGTCGGAAAGGATATCATGCCAGGAATGTTCTTATTGTAAGCTAATTTGTTTTATACCTAATTTATAAACAAATACCTAATTGTATGATTATTCAATGGTAATCTATTATTAATTAATATCTATTATAATGTATTTCAGATCAGTGATGCAGATTTAAATATATTACATGTGGATGTCACATTTGGAGGTGCCACACATGATAGCTTTATATTTTCGAATACAGCTATAAAGCAGCATTTAGAAACTCTGAACCATACTGGTGAAAGAGTTTACTTACTTGGTAAGAGAAACTAAATTTTGAATCTTACTTCTTACTATCTTACCTACTAATATTATAAATGCTAAAGTTTGTTAGTGTACATATATGTATGGATGTTTGTTACTCTTTCACTCTCTAACGGCTAAACAGTTCTGACTGAAATTTGGCTGAACTATAAAGTTCCATGTAGCAAAATAATAAAGTGAGCATGTACCTACCAACTAAATATAATCTATCTATATCAGTTGTGTTGTAAATAGAGAATAATTTTGTAATCAGTTTCTCTTGTGATTTCAGGAGATTCCGGCTATGCTCAAAGGTCATATTTAATGACTCCATTTCTGAACTCGAATCCCGGGACTCCAGAAAGTCACTACAACAATTACCACTGTAGTGCTCGGAACAGCGTTGAAAGGACAATAGGAATCTTAAAAGGACGTTTTAGGTGCCTATTGGTCCACAGGGTTTTGCAATATGATCCACTCATGGTGGGTAAAATCATAATTGCATGCTGTGTGTTACACAATATGTGCAACAGGGCAGGTATACCGGCTCCAAACCTGACCCCACGAGACATTGATGAAGAGGCTAGATTACTTAATTCATTAGCCGTTCAGCAGCCAGCCCTAGATAATCTGGAACATGGCCAAATAAGCCGACAAACATTGGTTAACCAATTATGGCGAGCACGTCATATTTAATGACGACTGCCTCTGTGGAGCGCAGCAGGTAGTGTAACCGCCTGCCGCGCTTGGAGGTCCGGCCTTCGATTCCCGGGTCGATCCAAACATTTGTGTGATACACATATGTTTGTTCCGGAGTTTGGCAGTTTTCTATGTATTATTCTATACTAATATTATAAAGAAGTAAAGTTTGTGTTTGTATATTTTTTTAATTGTAAGGGGTAATCTCGGGATCTACTGAATCAATTTTAAAAATTCTTTCACCAATAGAAAGCTACGTTATTGTGGAGTGTCATAGGCTATATAGCATCACGCTACAACGAATAGGAGCGGAGCAGTAATAGTAAATGTTTCAAAAACGGGGTAAATGTGGCGCAAACGAAGTTGCGCGGGTCAGCTAGTATTATATGTATGTATTTAAAATCTAAATTTAATAAGTATGTCTATCAGCCATCTAGATCCTATAACCTTAATTACCTTAATTTTAGCTAGTTGATGTGTGAGATTGTCCACAAATATTTATTATTGTTATTTACTTATTAATTTACTATGGCGGGGTGAGGGTTTATTTCCTGAAAGGAGAGCAGTATTTAAATTTAGATTTTTTTGTGTGCATGTTATGTGATAGTTATAGTTGTTTGGTACTTTAATAAGTATGTCTATCAGCCATCTAGATCCTATAACCTTAATTACCTTAATTTTAGCTAGTTGATGTGTGAGATTGTCCACAAATATTTATTATTGTTATTTACTTATTAATTTACTATGGCGGGGTGAGGGTTTATTTCCTGAAAGGAGAGCAGTATTTAAATTTAGATTTTTTTGTGTGCATGTTATGTGATAGTTATAGTTGTTTGGTACTTTTAGTTTCAGTGTTTATAGTAGTATAAGAGTAATTTCAGTTTACTGTACTTTATGTTACAGTAGAATAAAAAAGAATTCTTCAATCTTTCTATTTGGGTGTAATAAAATAATATTTACATATTGTTTTTTTTTTTTTCAATATCCCCACCATAACACAAAGCACTGTTTTATAAACTATCACTACAGTAGGCAACTTTCACTAAGCCTGTCTCTGTATGGGTGAGCACTTTGTGCTGAAGGCCTTATGGGCGGTTTGAAAAATTTCAGCGGTCCATTTTAACACGGCATTTTAGACAATACCCCTCTCCACCTATGGGAAAAATACTAAATTAAATGTGGGCACATGTTTTTTCCTTTTTTTTGTGACTGGCCTTATGGTACGGTGGTTAGTGTGCTTGACTACGGATTCGGAAGTCGTGGGTTCGATCCCCACCCAGGACAAATCTCTTTGTGTGATGAGCACATTGGTATGTTCTGTGTCTGGGTTGGGTGTAATTTATATATAACTAGCTGACCCGCGCAACTTCGTTTGCGTGATAAATCAAGAACCGCTGAACCGATTTTATGCAAACTTCACATAAACCATCTACTAAATAGCCCGAACAAACCCTAAACATTTGGTTTGGATAGGTGAGCCCGATCTCGAGTTATAAAATTACAACGAAAAGTGGCATTGATTTTTATATATATAGATATGTATGTAGAAATATATAAGTATGTCTATCAGTCGTCTAGATCCCATAGCACAAGCTTATAAGCTTAATTTGGGCTAGATGATGCAGTATGAGAATTACTGAGAATGTCCACAAATATTTATTATTTATTTATTTACTTATTCTACCTACTTCTACGGTGATAAAGGCGTAACTGTTTGTAACAATAAAACCAATAATAATCAAGCCTGTATTTAATTAGAGTAAAGTACATACATTTTAAAACATGGTTAGTGCAGTTAGTATGTTATTGTGTTATTTCTTACATGTTACCTTTGTTAGTTATGTTAGTAGTTTTGTATATTTCTCTTTGGGTGAAGGTCTAAGCCGATGTTGAACATTGCTCTCTATGTCGTGCTATTATTAACCAGTAGAGGACGTCACGCGGTTTCACCCGCGTAGCTCCCGTTCCCGTGGGAAATACGGGAATAAAACGTAGTCTGTGTTCACCGGGAAGAGTGTATCTTTTTAACAGTGAAAAATTTTTTCAAATCGGTCCAGTAGTTTCGGAGCCTATTCGATAAACAAACAAACAATCAAATATTTCCTCTTTATGATATTATACTCTGTAAAATATATCTTGATCTCTGTGACAGTTCAACAACGTAAAAAGAATATAGACTTTTATGTCAACGGCATAAAGCTTTTGTGGTTGAAATGCAGAGAGTGAGAACACAGAGATGCGAACTGTAAATAACAAGTTTATGCCTTTAAAATAATAGTCAATTTTGTTTACGTTTGTAGAACTGTCACAGAGATCAAACTGTATTTTACAGAGTATAGTATAGATTGTCTTCCCGCTGTCTGTACCATGTAGTTAAACCATAAATCCCTCCAATTAAACCATAAACTAAATAACTACTAAAACTAACATACCTGCTAACCAATATTACATTATAACACTACACAGTTAAACCACAACAAAACATATAGAAACAATTAATAATACAAATGGTACTTTCAGTCGCCTCTACGTTCTGCCAATGATTTAGTAGCACTACATAGCTCCTGCATTGCCTCAAATTGCTTCGACAATGTCGAAGACACCTCCATGAAAATGTCAAACATTTGACGTTGGTTATTTAATGTCTGCCGTTCATTCTCCAAACGCTTCTCTTCCATGGCCATTGACCTCTCAGTCAATAACCTCTCATTCTCCACTCGCCTCTCCTCAATTGCAATAAGCCTCGTTTCATTTTCTATACGAGCCTCTTCAATGGCAATAAACCTCTCGCTGAGGCTTGCCACCTGAGACTGTCTCTGTGAGGGTGGAGAACGAGGGAGGATACGTCGCCGCGCTAGACGACGCCTTCGTGGAGCTGTAAAATAATAATACTAATTAATGGTTCATTACAATAATTCGCTTCGACTCACTTGTTATAAAACAGTGAATTTAAGAAAAATATTTTTGTAGCTAGCAAGATTCGTTGTTAGTGTGACCAATTGACCATATTATACATTGTTGATCGCAGTAATTGACCATACATACACAATATACACATATAGTCACGCCTTTATAGCTACGCTAGTAAATGAAATGTCACTAAGTGGTCTCCTGTCGAAGAACCAGCCATCGCGAAAGTTGCTTCCTGCAGTGATCGTTTACAGGCAGTGTTGATGACCATTATACCTACTCTATTAATAAGGGTGCACCACAAAGGATTATGGGTTGGAAACTTACTCAGAGAAGCCATTTGGGAACTCCTATGAGGCACTGCAGGTTGCGGCGACATAGGCTCTATCTGTAATTAATGCCGTAAGATATTGCTAAATTAAATTATATATATAAACTTTTATAAAAAACTCTTGTATATTTATCGGAATTCTTACCCGTTGTTCAACTATTGGTGTAGTATTTACTACAACATCGTCTCTTCTGGTGGATGGACCAGGCAAAGGTTGCTGTAAATCATAAATATTTGTATGTTACAAGAAGAAAGACCATTTCTGCCACCCTTTGACCGATGGACAGAAAACTAAAAAAACATGGGGAATACTTGACCGATTCTCATGAAATTTTGTGTGCATATTGGGTATGTCTGAGAATAGGACAACATACAACATCTATTTTACATCACCATAAAAAAAATGGCAAAACAACGTTTGGCGGGTCAGCTAGCATTAATGTAAATTCAACGTTTGGCGGATCAGCTAGCATTAATGTAAATTCAACGTTTGGCGGGTCAGCTAGCATTAATGTAAATTCGGTAATGTTATTTCAGTAAAGTTAATGAGCTTACTGGTATTATAGGTGAGGGTTGCTGGGATTGCATTATATGCACACTACTGCTACCCAATATCACTGAAGGCTCCAGTCCCTTTAAAAATATAAGGTATGATGATTAGTTCAGTTATTGAAGGAAATATTTTTTTTTAGAAACTGGTATTCATTTGATTTTAAGCTTAAAATATAAAATACAAAGTTAGATTCAGAAGGACTATTTATATATATATATATATATATATATATATATATATATATATATATATATATATATATATATATAAGTACAGTATAAGTACAGTTCAAATATATATATATATTTGAACTGTAAAATCTCTCATCACTCTCAACAATCTCATCACTCAGCTCACATACCTGTAAAATGCTCCCCGAACCTTGTTCCACATTATCTTGTTGTATGCTCTGCAAGTAAATATTTATATATTACTTATTTAAGAATCGCATCTGAATGGAGAAGATACTGTGGTTTAAAAGAAATAATGAAAAGTAAAGACTACAACCTTCATACTAAAAGAACAGCTTTCAACACTTGTATACTACCTTGCATCACATATGGATGCAAGACATGGGCACTGAATAAAAAGTATAGAGACAGTCTAAGAAGCTGCCACAGGGCGATGGAAAGAAGTATATTGCATGCAAGAACATCTGACAAGATTGACAATAAGACTTTATGGGTAAAAACAAAGCTTACAGACATCTTACAGAGAATAGACAAAGGGATGTAATTGATTATTATAAGATAGTTAATATTCAATCAATTGCATGTAATAATTTCTAAAATAAAGGCTTATTATTATTATTATTTATGATTATCAGAAGTGCAGCTAAGTATCCTACTAATATTATACTTAAATGTGAAAGTTTGTGAAGATGTTTGGATGTTTGGTACTCAATCACACTCTAACGGCTGAACGGATTGAGCTGAAATTTGGTACGGAGATAGCTTATAGTCTGGAATAACACATAGGCTACTTTTCATTCCGGGAAAATTTTCCCATGGGAAGCGGTAACGGGTACCAAATTTCACGCGGGCGAAGCCGCGAGCATCAACTAGTTTATTTATAGTTTTAGTAAGCTTACATACCAATATAAATGATTCCTCTACAGGCGGAGGATCTACAGTCTCAACAGTGGAAACATCTATTACTTGAGCATCAGTGGCTGGCTGGAAATATAAAAAAGGTGTTATGAAATATTTACAAAGAAAACGTCCTAGGAGGCTCAAGCTAAAAGCATGCACCATTTACATTAAAGGGGATTAATAAGCATAATTACATGGAAAGGGTTAATTTCCAACTCCCTGTCACCAATAGCAAACCCTTCTCCACCCATTAGGGATACAATTCTTTCCTCTATTGTGGATAGAACCAATGGATCACCCACACCACCACCAGTTTGTAGGCGGGAGATACGTATTTGGCTGACTTTCCTCTTCACTGCTGCTTTTTTGTCTTTCCAATACTAAAAAATATGTAATAAAAGAAGCTAAATACAAGAACACATAATGAGGTACAACTATCACCACCATATCAAACTAATATCCTCAGTACAACGTCAATACTAAAAGTCTGTGATATGTAAATGAGGACCTTGCCAAGCACAGCTTTTTTTTCAGTTAGTACCAAGTTCCACTTTAGCAGGAACAATGACAGTGTTCTCATACTTTTTTTTTCAATCAACATGTTTTGTCAAAATGGAATGTTTTGGTCTAACAATGTACCTAGTTAAGTAACTTTTGATTTAATAGTAAATTTATACAGTGTATTCAAACATTTAATGAGTACTATACATACTTTTGCCCATTGCTGCCATTGTTTCGTGCAGCCCCCAGCGTCACTATTAAGCTTGAGAGCTACATTTTCCCAAGCAGCTCGTGTCCTATCCCGGGCATGTGCAGTCCGAGCATGCCCAGTTGCGAGAAACCGCTGTTCCTCTAAACACTCCAACAATTTCTCTACTTGCGTTTGCGACGGGATAGAAAGTCTTGACATCCTTAAAATGGTAATTTCGTTAGGTGTGTATAGAATGCTAATAATATTAATTTAAAGCAACTATTAATGATGAATATGAATTTGAAATGAATAAGTACTTACTTAGTTGTTGATCTTTGTTAAGTATTTAAATCAAAGATATTAAATACTACGTAATTTTATTGGCAAAACTCAAGTCAGTTCCTCACGTAACAGGATGATATTTTGACCACAACACAACAATAATAATAATACTACGGACTAAGTATGTACTAATAATATTATTTGATAATAATCTAAGTAACATAGAATAATTTTATCACTTCGGCAAAGTTTTACTTTAAAGTTGTTTTTTGTTGTGAAGTTTGGCTACTTTGGCGTGGCGTCACTTTTTTTTGACGTTTTGTTAGCTTTATAAAACGTAGGTGGTCTGGCACAAGCAATCTTCATTCAGCCTTTTAAACAACTAAATTCAATACATTTAGCGGATAATTACCAATGTCAGTGGAACTATATTGTTTAACATGCCTAAAAATACCATTATCATATTTTTAAAACCCACATACTCTTCACTATTCCTCAATTGATATTTACCGATAAGAATCGTAACTTTTATTGTTGGAATCCTTAACTCGTCGACAAAACAAGGACGAGTGGGCGGGGTCACTGATTCGTCGACGAGTATAAAAGTGTTACTGAATAGCATTTAAAACAGCGTTGTGCCCTAGGTCGATCTCTTGGCGTCACATCGACGAACTCGTCGCTGCGTACAGCCTATAAAATTGACTGTTAGCGAATAGCATTGCAGCTGTCATTGCGTCAGAAGCGGAAAGGTTGCGGTACATGCGGTTACATCAAATGCCTGCTATTGCGTTGGCGTCCCCGCAGTTACTCAATAGGTACGGATCCGGAGGCAAGCTGCGGTACTAACTCCTACATACCACAACCTAGAAAAGAATGTAGCACGAGATGGTTCGCGGGGATTGTGAATCCTTATTTGTATGAAAACAGATGACTGTGAGATGACGTTAGTAAAATTATGCAAAATATTTATCACTGTAGATGTGTTGCTAAATTTGTATGGCATAGTTAGACGGAAGCTAGCGCCGTAAGTCAGATGGAAGAAATCATATTTTTTTCATATCATATTTGTGGACATTCACACTCAACATCATCTAGCCCAAAGTAAGCTAATATAAGCCTGTGTTATGGGATCTAGACGACTGATAGACATACTTATATATTTCTCAATACATACATAATTATACATAGAAAACACCAAAGCTCCGAAACAAACATTTGTGGATCTCACAAATATTTGGACTGACCCAGGAATCGAACCCAGGACCTCCAGCGCCGCAGGCGGTATCATTACCGACTACGCCACAGAGGCAGTCAGATGGAAGAAACAGAGTTGTGTAAGAAAGTGGTGGGGATCCATCGATTTTTGACGAAACTAAACAAAAAACTTCAACGCCATTCAATGTTGAACTTTTAAATCAATCTTTACAAAATTTATATGGGATGGGTGGAACCAAGTCTGAACGCTTCGACCCTATCGAACAATGCCCACGATAAATCATTGGAATCGGCCCACTTTGGGCCAGTATAGGTAGACGTTAACTTACCTACACCTTTTTTTTAACGTGAGGGAAAATCCTCATAGATGTTTTGCCGGACTCCTACCGACTAAAACCTCACATAACGGCCAACAGCCTACGGTTGGGAGTCCTGGGCAAGCCCTCGGAATGATGTCACAGGACTCCCAAAAACTTACACCTATTAAAAACTTTAGTTTGTGGCAATTCAGTTTAGTACCCATCTATATTATATACAATTAGGTACACATATTTAACACTAGCTGACCCTCGCAACTTCGTTTACGTCACACATGGTGTATGAAAGGAGGTGTATTTTTTCAATAGACTCATCAAGCAGTGTATGAAACTGCCCTGTTTGCTTAATCATAAAAGAGCTTAAAGATTAAGTCTATTCTAAAACAATTCAGCCCACGCCTCCGGTGGACTGAATCATTTTACAATAACCTTAATCATTAAGCTCTTTTATGATTGAGCCAATACGCCAGTTTAGATTTACCCACAAATTCGAAGGAACCGTTGAATTCTAGGTTTTGCGATTATTGAGGTTTCTCTAATTCCTGAACTACAAAAACCTCAACATTGAAACTCGTGTGAAACAATCCTTAAAGTACTCCCTTTACGACACTGAATTTTTTTTTGGAATCGGACCACGCATTTGGAACTTACGACGAAAAAACCATTTATCTTATCGTCCCCTCTCCCAATGGAACTGCGCAAAATATCGGGATCAAAAGTATCTTAGAACCTTCCTCGGATCATAAGCTCGGATTGTTCCAAGTTTCATTCAAATCGATTCAGTAGTTTTTGCGTGATACTTATTCGGGATACAGACAGACAGACAGACAGACATGAAAAATTTTAATTACATTTTCGGCTTCAGTATCGATTAGAGAACGCCCTACAATTAAAATTTTCAAAATATCTTCCATGTACAGACTCTCGACCCTCAACAGTTTTATTATATGTATAGATAAGAAATAAGTCCTAAAAAGATACTTAAGACTAGCGCACGTCACGCGGTTTCACCCGCGTAGTTCCCGTTCCCGTGGGAATACGGGAATAAAATATAGCCTATGTTACCCGCAAAGAGTGTAGCTTCCCAACAGTGAAAGAATTTTTCAAATCGGACCAGTAGTTCCGGAGCCTATTCGTTACAAACAAACAAACAAACAAACAAAAAAACAAATCTTTCCTCTTTATAATATTAGTATAGATTATTTACTTTAATTAAAGACCATGGGTTATAGATTCCGATAACATCTTGAGGGTGAAGTCAGGAACATCGTTGAAAAATATAATTTGATCCGCGTACCAAGTTCCGGCATGTTCGTGGAAATGACCATTTTCACGATAAGTATGCTCTGTCGCACGTGGCCTGGAGGCAGACGAGGTGGGAGGCGGCCGTGCCAGGAGTCGGTGACCGCATATGCGTCGTGCATAAGGAGTCGACTGCCTTTGTATTCTGGTAAGGCTATGGACTCCCCAACTAGTTAGAATGGTGCGAAACTATTCATGTTGAATTTTCTTGAGTGTCTATCAGTATTTATTAGTATGTGTCTGTCGATGGCCGCCATTTTCAGGGTTCCGTAGCCAAATGGCAAAAACGGAACCCTTATAGATTCGTCATGTCTGTCTGTCCGTCCGTGTGTCACAGCCACTTTTGTACGAAACCATAAGGCCTATGCTGTTGAAACTTGGTAAGTAGATGTATTCTGTGAACCGCATCAAGATTTTTATATAAAACTACAAAAAAAGCAGTTAATTTTGGGGGTCCCCATACTCAGAACTGAAACTCAACATTTTTGGAACGAAGTTCCTTATCGCGCGTTGTGAAAGGGGGCTAGACGGAAAAAATTCTCACGAAAAGTTGTAACGAAACTTTTTTAACCGACTTCAAAAAAGGAGGAGGTTACTCAATTCGGCCGTTTATATGTTTTTGCTATAGTATGGAGGGTAGAGGTACCTCTACCCTCCTTTAATATCGGGGTAATATGGGGGGGGGGATTTAATATGGGGGAAGGGGGGAGGGGTGGAAGGGGGGAGGGGGCAAGCGGGGAGGAGGAGGGGGGGTAATAAAATGGGGGTTAATAATAAAAAAAATATTATTACTAATTTTTAAAAAAAATTAAATTTTATTACAATTCATTCACTAATTATTGTTTTTGTTTTTGGAACGAAGTTCCTTAACGCGCGTTGTGAAAGGGGGCTAGACGGAAAAAATTCTCACGAAAAGTTGTAACGACACTTTTGGTAGTGATAGTGGTAGTGATAGTGGTAGTGATAGTGGTAGTGATAGTGGTAGTGATAGTGGTAGTGATAGTGGTAGTGATAGTGGTAGTGATAGTGGTAGTGATAGTGCTAGTGATAGTGGTAGTGATAGTGGTAGTGATAGTGGTAGTGATAGTGGTAGTAATAGTAGTAATGATAGTGATAGTGGTAGTGATAGTGGTAGTAATAGTAGTAATGATAGTGGTAGTGGTAGTGATAGTGATAGTGGTAGTGCTAGTGCTAGCCAGGGGATGAACATGAACTCTACGAGCAACACCAAAGCAAATAGGAGTTTCGCTCTGTTCAGTTTCAGTAAAGGTTACACGCACTCACTTTTTTTCATATTTGTTTTCTTTTTGTTTTTGTTTCTGTTTTTGTTTTTGCTTACAATAAAATTTTAAAATTAAAATAAAATTTTATTACAATTCCTTCACTTTAATCTAAAGGAACTTCGTTCCATACGGGTGTCACTTCACACCCTTGGAAAATTGGTTTAAACCAGATTGGGTTGGTAGTTTTTTATTATACGTCATAAACCGCAATTTTCGCCTGGAAAAATCTTTACCACTGCGAACGTGTTAAAACATCAATGAAAGTTACAATGAACTTTTATAGTATGTTACTTGCTGCTACGGAACCCTTCATGGGCGAGTCCAACTCGCACTTGGCCGGTTTTTTAAAGAGCTTTAATTTGGTTTGCCTGTTTTTTTTTACGGGTGGTACATACCTAATCCTGAAGGATGCTATGCCGGTCAAAACCACACGGTGCTCTACAACTGCCGACGGTTGGGAGTCCCGGAGACCCGGCCATGTTTGTTTATGTGAAACGCATTTAGTAAACTGAATATTGACCACCTTTATTTTGACAGATTGATCTTATGTGGTAGGTACACACCTTTAAAATTGATGACAATACAATTTTAATACATTTATTTTTCATTGTAAATTCCAGGTACAACATTTGAAAATATTTTTTTTTAACGTGAGGGAAAATCCATCATGTATGATTGTATGCTATGCCGGACTCCTACGACTAAAAAACCTCACGTAACGCCCAACAGCCGATGGTTGGGAGCCCTGCATAAGCGCTCGGAAGGATGTCCCAGGACTTCCAGGACAACAGACCAACAACTGCGGCCTCGCTTAATGTGTAATGGGTACCTGCGTCATTACGTAGGTACCCATTACACATTTTTTTTGCAACTACCTCAATATGGGTTTCAAATGAAAGGGACTATTAGGTAGAATATAACTCCCTATTAAAAATCCCGAGTGGCGACGGCGCCCCGTGTGGCGACGGGAAAGAGTACAAAATTTCGGCATCTCAATTCATCCCGAGGGTGTCGTAAGAGGCGACTGCGGGAACACTTTTGCAAAATTATGCATTGCGTAGAGAAGGAAAACTCAAAATGAATCCCGGTTGTCAGTAAAATGGCAATCTTTAAGTCAAGTTGAAGGCCTTATGGGGCGCGGCTTGAAAATTCCAACTGCGGGTGGTCAGGACTTGGGCCTGTCCATTTCAATACGGCAATACGCTACCTATTACGTGGGACATTAAAATAAGTAGGTATAAGGTGAAATGTGGGCGTACACGATGCCTCTGCCTACGCCTTCGGGGATAAAGGTGTGACTATATGTATGTATGAAAAAATGGAGAAGCAATATGGCTGAATAACCACAGTTTAACGTAAGTAGTTTATTTTAATTATTATATTGATGAACGCATTGAAGTGTTAGGAAGTAATTAGAATTCAAGGATATTCAAAGATTCATTATTTACATTTAGGTAACTCTTTGTGTATCTAGCTAGATTTATCTTACCTACTCTCGGAGCACCATTATTGGACTAACACTGATTCTAATACCTAGGTATACAGTAAAAGTCTATGTACGTAGAAATCTAGAATAATCTACATCAGTTACCATGGATGCTATACCGGTCTCCTACAGCCTGAAAACTACACGCATCCTGCCTAATAGCTTACGTTTGGGAGCCCCGGGTAAACCCTCGGAAGGATACCGGACTGAGTTTCTTGGGGTGTTCTTCTCAGTCTGTAGCATTTCCGAACCTCCGGTAGAGTCACAAAAAATTTGACAAACCTAAATATTTTTTTAAAAATTTCAAAGGGAATAAATTTTATTTTTTATTTTATTTTATTTTATTTTATTTTACCCCAGGACTAGGTACATCAGTTACCTACTTTATATTATGAAATATACTGCCTTAATTAGTAAGGGGTTGATGTGTGCAAAAGAGGCGGTTAACGCGATTAGAGTATATGAGAGAACTAACTCCAAACAACAGGCAAGGGTCGCCAATTGTTGACGACCGAAGCTGATTAGTTCCAACGAGTTTTTTTTGAGGATATGATACCAAGTTTCTTATAGCCGTGACCATGTGGTTTTGGCAGGTTCCAGTGTGACTTACTCGAATAATAGTGAGATTCGCAAACAGAGTTTTACTCGTAGAAGAGAGTTTTTTTACATATGTACATCATTTATAAGGGGTAGGAATAGGCATACCTACTATACACCCAAATTTTGCCTTTAGGTTTTGCTGTAATAGGTGTTGAGCCTAATGGCGCGTGGAAATGAACAGGCTTAGTGACTACCAGCTGTTGAAAAATTTCAAGTCACCAACAATAAGGCCTTAAATTTGGGTTAGCGACTACCTACCATCTTAGTGAGAACCAAGACCATCCTTTCTGAGGTGTGTACTTATCATGGCAAAATTTTAAAGATCATGTCGAATAATTACGTTATATTAAAGAAAGAAAATTATTATCGCTAACATAATGGGGCACACAAACAATATAGGAAGAAAACTTAATCCTTAATTAACGTTTACGTTTAGTATCCTTTAGTCGGTCAGTAGTTGATTTGTTCGTAGTCTTTACGTGTATAATCTTATGAGTTCACGTCACCGTCTTGATAATGACGTCTTGCAGAGCCGTACGTCCGGCTGTGTGGATCCACCATAACGATTGCGATAATAACGAAACGCCCCTCTCCACATACTATATACCTATAATACATATAATACCAACACATAATTATACCAACCTGATGCAGCTGATGTGAGCATTAGATGCTCTTAAACAGATATTTGTCTGTCCTCGTCACCAATATGTTTTTCCTAATCTTTGTCAGTAGGTATTCCTCATGCCTGTCTATTTTTTGAATAACTGCCGGTGTTTGTATACCTACTTAAATTGAAGCGGCTAGGTCTACGATTACACGGACAAAGCACTGCATCAGTATGCGGCGAGGACAGTCGCTTCCTGCTGGCCGCGTTCCCGCAACCGCTATGGTAATTTAATTGTACAATACCTACGACAGCGGAATGGATTAGGTGCTTCGATGTGGTACTTCGAAGTAATAGGGGAAAACCGCGGTGTACATTGTTCTGAAGTCTGAGTAATTTATTTAGCGTGGAAGACGTGGTCACTGAGGTTTGGATGCACGTATTTGCCACAGGAAAATCTACTGCGTTGGTATATTATGTCATCGGGTTTTCAATGCAGTTTAAAGAAATTTTTATTTGTATTGTAGGTTTGATATGTTAACTAAATAGCAATGTGAAGTATTCGTCAACACAGTTTATACTTTAAAATAAAGTTCTCAAAAATTTCACAGGTCTAAGAACAAGGATGTAATCTCGAAAATGATGGCCGACTAGTGCAATTGAAAAATAAAATGTTGTGTCTCTCTGATACTTTCTTACGATGATGTGCAAAAGGGCTCAACTCTACAGAACGCTACGTCCTTTTCACCAGGTCAGATCAGGTATCTACTTGGTCTGCAGTGAAAAAAAAAAAGAATTGTCCATCTGAGTGGTGCAATATCAACACGAAAGTTGTCAAATTAAATGTTATGTCAAATCAAACAGGTCTCTACACGTATTTATAGAAAGGTAAAGGTATTTTTACAATCATCTCATGTCGAGTCCCACCATACACCGCGTTACGTGATCCGGGATCCCTACAAGCTCTAAGGACGTTGACACCGCGGTCTAAGTCGGCTTTGTGCCAAATGTGAATAATAACTATATACGAGTATGTGCAGACGACCCCGCACGTGTTTGCAGCACCGAATTGTATTCAGAATCCTTGTTTGACAATTGAATTCAAATGTGTCATGATATCGATACAGTGATATCAATCAACTATTGTTACTCCCATAGATTTAGAATTTTTGGTTACTCCATTTAAAAATATACCGCGTGAAAATAATAAAAAGGGTTTCGGAGTAGTAAATAAAAAAATGTATGCAATAGGTACAATAGGTAGTAAATATCTATCTCACTGTGACGTGAAGGGGTTGGTTGGGTTATTTCTTATAAAATTTGTCTAGGAGATAGATTGTTGGGTTGTGGTTGAGTGAAGGGACATCTTGCTTGACGACAGGAGAGACTTGGCCCCCCTGTGCGTGTTCTACCGCCTGTACCTACGGTTTTCCCAAACGCCTACAGTAGGTATGGGGTTCTTCAAAAGAGGTCTTAGAAGGTTTTTACAGGATCGGCACCGCAAGTGTGCGCCTCTGGTGTTGCAAACGTCAATAGGCTACGGTGAGCACCAGTACATCTGGTGCGCCGTATGCTTGTTTGCCACCATATAAATAAATTTAAAAAAATATAAAAAACTAGAGGGCCAGGCCACGCGTTGCTGTGGCTAAGCTTTTACTAACCCGGTACTCCCGGCCATAGCCATGTAGGTTTATTAAAAAAAAACTATCCTATCTCTCAAGTTGGATCAAACTGCACACGGTGTGCAAATTTAATTGAAATCGGTTAAGTAGTTTAGGAGTCCATCGCGGACAAACATCGTGACAGGAGATTTATATATATTAAAATGAGGAAAGTCATTAATTTAAGGCACTGAACTGGTTTAGTGACTGTTCAAAATATTCTTGCGTCTAGTGTCTATCTATTTCGAATTACAGATTTCCCACAAGGAATAAGTTAAGTAGTTTTATGCAATATGCATTATGTATAAGCACATCAAATACCACTTGTGCTTTATGTTTTATTGAAATGAACTATAAACCGACCATGAAGAAAATTCAAGCATTCAAATTAATTCAATCGGAATGCTTAGAATGTGGTACATCCTTGTTTAGTCATCGGTCACAACTTGTAAAACAATAGGTTCACCGTTTAATTCGGCATGAACAGCTATATAATATACATAAAATATTGTATATTTAAATATTATTGCGCTTTATTGAGCGACAGGATAGTTACGAACCATATTGATAATATGTATTGCAAATTATAGTGAGGTTACAAACCTAGTTGATCCATTGTTCAAGAATTATATTGATAGGTTAAAATGCCATAAGGTCATTGACACTGCATTTTTAAGTTATGACCAGACTATGAGTATGGTGGATGTGTCATTTTTTGAGTTACATTCCTGATGGTCAGTAAGTTAAGTAATATTGTAAGTACGTACCTACCTTAATAATCGGCCTCCATGACCGGGGGCCTGAGGACGGTGAGGGGGCAGCTCACCGTCCTTACAGAAGCTGGCCCTAAACGACAGCGTGACGTGACAGACTCACGCACGCCCCCCCTCCCCTAAGAAGCGGGATGACACCCGCAATCCGTCTTTGGGGAAAGACGCAGGATAGCATCCGAACCCCCCCTAGGTGAGGCCGCAGTGGTAGCCGTAGGTCTGGTGGGAGTCCTGGGGTATCCTTCCGAGGGCTTACCCGAGGCTCGTAACCGTAGGCGTAAACACGTGAGGTTTTGTAGTCGGTAGAAGTTCGGCATAACATCTTTGAGGATTTTCCCTCACGTAAAGAAAAAAGAAAAGGTAAGTACTACCCGTTCGCTCTAACTTTGCCGCTGGCGTAGAGGCGTATACCCGAATTGTTAACTATACGAAGTAAATTGACAGTAGCTAATGTCACTTCTTCATAGAAAATAAGCAACATTGTATGAAGAAGTGACATAAGTTGCTGTCAATATACCTCGTCTAATTAAAAATTCGACTTTAGTATGGAGCCGAGCGGCAAAGTTAGAGCGAACGAGCAGTACCTTACTTACTATGTATATGTATGTGGTATTTTTGTGTTTTCCCCTAACTACAGACAATTTTCTAAACATAGGTTACTTGTTAGATTTTTAAGGTACATACTTTGTAATAGAATAAATAAAAGTATTAGGTATGTAGGTAAACGACATTATGTAGGCAATGAGAGGTATTATAATTAAATCAATACCTATTTTCCGTTCAGTTTATTAGGACGACGTTTCTAGTAAACATATTAACGACATGATACCTACCTACCCATAAAAAAATAAATACATACATAAATACACACATACATACATACATATAGTCACGCCTTTATCCTCGAAGGGGTAGGCAGGGGCATAGTATACGCCCACATTTCACCTTATAGTTTTATGTCCTACGTAATAGGTGGTGAGTGGTGAGCCTCTTGAAATAGACAGGCGCAGGTTATCGCGACCCACAGTTGAAATTTTCAAGCCACCCATAAGGCCTTCAACTTGGCTTAACGATTGTCAATTTACTGACAATCGAGTTTCATTTCGAGTTTTCCGTCTCTACGCAATGGATCATTTTGGGAAAGTGTTCCCGTAGTCGCCTCTTACGACACCCTCGGGATGTTTTGGAGTGGCGACATTTTGTACTCTTACCCGTCGCAACACGGGACCCCATCGCCACACTGGGCCGCAAAAATAAATAGGTACAATTCGCGTTAATAGTCAGTCTTTAATTTTACTAAGTTTTTTTACTCAGCAATGTTTTACTGATACTCCGTTGGTAGCTATTGACTCTTCCAAGAGGCGAAAAGTAAAGTAGCGTCTATGATTATTTAACATTAGGCATGTCTACGAAATCCTGGAGATATCCTTCCGAGGGCTTAACCGGGATCCCAACTGTAGGTAATAGGCAGGAAACGTGTTGGTTTTTAGTCGGTAGTAGGTAAAGCATCCATGACGGACTTTTAATACCTACGTAAAAATAGTAGATTGTTAACCGAGGGTGGAAAGAATCAATTACGAGGGTAAGAGGCTATAGTCCGAGTCGGAATTGATTCTTTTACCCGAGTTAAACACTCTACTTTTCATTTTGAATATGAGGAAAATAAAACTAGTAAAAGTAATGATATTCAAATCATAAAAGATTATTACCTATTTTTTTAAATTCTGTCACAGACAGATAAATAACACATAACAAAATCCCGCCAATTTACTCGTATGTCGACTTTTTAAATAATAATATGGAACTCACCGCGTAATTGTTGCAGAGATTCCGCTCTGAGAAATTTTCGCTAAGTTCACACTGGCTGTTTGGAAAGTCTCATGGCCGCAGCATTTTTTTCTGTTTTTCATTTTATTTTTTTTACACAAATCTCTTCACTATCACAGCTGACCTGTCAGCAGTTCTATTTTTAATACGCTTTTATTAGGTCGTCGTGTATGTAACTAACAATGTAATGGAATATAAGGAACCTAATTTAACCATCTTCCAAGGATCGTAGCGTCATGAAAATTGGCAGATGTATGTAGTTCTGATGACAATACAATAATATAGTACTGTCAAACTGATATGATGATAGAGCCGGAAGATAGGTACAGAAAACAAGTGGAATCTAAGGCAGCTAATTTAACCAGCTTCCAAAGATCGTAGGGTCATGAAAATTGGCAGCTGTATGTAGTTCTGATGACAATACAATAATATGGTACTGTCAAACTGATATGATGATAGAGCCGGAAGATAGGCACTGAAACTTCGATGGAAAAAGTGGAATCTAAGGTAGCTAATTTAACCAGCTTCCAAGGATCGTAGCGTCATGAAAATTGGCAGATGTATGTAGTTCTGATGACAATACAATAATATAGTACTGTCAAACTGATATGATGATGGAGCCGGAAGATAGGTACTGAAAATAAGTGGAATCTAAGGTAGCTAATTTAACCAGCTTCCAAGGATCGTAGGGTCATGAAAATTGACAGATGTTTGTAATTCTGATAACAATACAATAATATGGTGCTATCAAACTGATTTGATAATGGAGTCGTAAGATATGAACTGTAACTTCATGATTGAACATCGTATTACAGCTGTGTTTGGATTTGTTAGATAAGTCTTGTAATGAACTTTGACCACGATTAGGGTTTAAGGTTATAACAAACCTGTTATATATTGAAGTTAATATTGAGTGTAAATATTGACATAGGTACCTGCATAAAATGTATTATGTATTAGAGTAATAATGAAATGTTTTCACATTAGTCGAACTCAGACAAAACACCATGTAATACAGAAATCCCTACTAATATTATAAATGCGAAAGTAACTCTGTCTGTCTGTCTGTTACGTTATCACGCCTAAACCACTGAACCAATTTTGATGAAATTTGTTATAAAGATAGTTTAAGTTTAAGGGAAGGACATAGGCTACTTTTTAAAATAGGGTAATGATTTTGTGCGATAACGACTTCTACGCGGATGAGCAGCTAGTAAAGGTATAAATGTTGTGACTAAAAAGTATAAAATAAATAAATGGTTTAAAAAACCCTAGAAAAACACGCTTTTATATCGCACGTAAAAACCAAAAATAAATTATGGATCATTCAAAGTGCCTCTATTTCTATGCAGAAGTGTAAACTATGTGCTTTTAGTTATAATATTTGATTGTAAAAGCGTGGGGCGCTGGAACAAGAAAGACTTTTTTGTAAGCAAAGTCCTATTAATACTAATCCTTTTATAATAAAAAACCTGGCGAAAGCTGCACGAAGTCGCACAAGAGCATAACGTTTATGCTGCCGAAGGGAACGCCTCTTCTTTCAGGCAATTAAGTAGATACATGAGGGGAATACGTTAACAGTGGCAAAATGTAGAGTTCTTTTTCGAAAACGAGATATTTTTGGTTACCTTTGATAACTCGCTTGGGGATATATGCGTTTGTATTCTTATTACATGAATACTACATATTGTACTAAATATCTCGGAATGCCGAAACTTTAAGGATCTACCTATGAATTATCTAATAGAGATCCGTAACGGTAATAGGTTTGCTCCTATTACGCGGGCGTTTCAAAAAACTGGCAAAAGTGGGTGTTGAAATTGCGTAGGCGTGATTAACTACTTTACTTTTCAAGTAAGTGTGTTATGCATTTTAATTAAAGCCTATCATCGTTAATACATTTCCGAAATATAAAATGATATTAATAATAGTAAAAGTCAAGCGTGGCAGTGTAAATTAGTAGTTTAAAAACACGAGAAAAACACACTTTTATAAATGTGACCTTATCCTTAATTTGACAAGACATCATGCAGCTTCCGCCAGGAAAGTCTTTCCTGTTCCAGCGCCCCACGCTTTTGCAATCAAATATTATAACTAAAAGCACATAGTTTACACTTCAGCATAGAAATAGAGGCACTTTGAACGATCCATAATTTATTTTTGGTTTTTACGTGCAATATAAAAGCGTGTTTTTCTAGGGTTTTTTAAACCATTTATTTATTTAAAGTTCATTCCGGCCCTTGGGTGGGAAGTAATTTGTATGAGTTTTCTCTCCCTAGGGAGGGAAACAGCATTTTCTACCCAATAGTCAGATCAAGAAAACACTATTTTCCGAGTATGAGAAATGAAAAAGGTATGTCTACGAAACATTAACATCATTGCTTAACTTCTCTAGAGCCATAAGTATGTAAGGTATCTAAATGGTCAAAGTTCAGTCAAAGTCATGCCCTCAGAACTCTTTGGTAAGAAGAGAGATGATAACCTACATAGGTATTTAAATACAAAGTGCTCCACCCACATATATCAGAAAAGAGTGTTCTGATTTAGGTACAAAATTCTGAAAACTCTTTTCTGATATATCTATTCTGTGGGTAGTAGACAGATGCGGTGGAGGCCTGCTGTCTATGTGTGCGCTGAAGTCAAAGTTACCACCAAAAGATAAGTGATTCATCAGAAAAGGTAGAGCGACTAGGATATAATTATGATAATAATAATATACTTTATTAGGAAATAGCTAATTTATAACCCGTTTTGTTAAAACACGTCTTACATTAAATTTTGTAAATTCGTATTGATAAGAATAATAGTTTGACGCCGGAACAGAGGAAAAACCTAACGTTTTTAAATATATAAAAAAGTGGTTTGGTCGTTTGACCTTCCTAATTAAGTAAGTATTTTTGCTAACAATGTTTGGCTTCTTCTTCATCGTAGCGTCTTTTTAATTACTTCGGTTTTCCCGAACGTCTACAGTATGGGCGTCTTAGAAGGTTCTTGCATGGTCTGCAGAGGAAATGTGACGCCTCTGGTGTTGCAAATTTCCATAGGCCACGGTGACAACTTTCTGTCATGTGGTCCCGTAAGATTGTCTGCCACATTAAGTGGTATAAAAAAGAATTCAAAATAACTTCCAGATCTTGATAACGCGTCCGCTTCGGATCTGACGTGAGGAACTCACGCACGCCCCCCCTTAGAAGCGGGATCACACCCGAAACCCCCCAAAGACGCGGGATAGCACCCGAACCACCCCCTGGGCGAGGCCACAGTGGCGGCCGTAGGTCTGTTGGGAGTCCTGGGACATTCTTCCAAAGGGCTTACCCGGGGTAGGAGTCCGGCATAACATCCAAGAGGATTTTCCCTTACGTAAAAAAAAAAAATGGGTCTGCTTCAAATGGATGTTAGGAGCAGCTATGATTTGACATTTTATTTTGGTATTGTTGGGAGCGAATGCCGTCTGACCTCCCAACTGCGTAAGTGAAACGCACCTCAGTTTTTGCATCGTCTGAGTCTGCAAATATTTTCCTTTTAGAGGAAGTTGCTTTTGTCGAAATGAGTCGATACCTTACTAAATATAGCAGCCGTAGGTACTATACGCAGCATTATTGGTTGTAAATTACTCGATTCTAACAATACCATAAGTATAAAAATTAATAATGCACTTTCCTCCGCATACAACCCCAGGTTCTTAAAGCGAGGCGTGAAGAGGTACCTACTTCATTGAGTGGGTTGTAAAATTGAACTCTATCAATAATGTTATAGACTGTCAAAGTGACATCCTGAACTCTCACAACAGGCTTCCCATTAGGCGAGTGGCGTCATTTCAGTGAGTTCAATAAAACATTATATAAAAACCGGCCAAGTGCGAGTCAGACTCCAAAAAACGATAAAAAGTCAAGTTTGTTGTGTCGGAGCTCCCTTCAATGGCCCCTTTTTTTCTGATTTTTGCATTTTTTGTTACAGCGGTCACAGAAATACCATCTTTGAAAATTTCAGCTCTCTGGCTATCATGGTTTTTGAGATACAGCCTCGTGACGGACAGACAGACGGAGTCTCATGTATAGGGTCCCGTTTTAACCCTAAAATTCCCAAATCCTCTCTTGTGTTAGGTTAGGTACTTATTAACATTCAAAATCTTGAACTTGGAACGGCTCTTCAAATTGTAGACTTTGAAAGCAAAGTGATGACGTCCATGACAAATTACCTAACAAAACTTAGACAATGTTCAAAATCTTGACGATGGAAGTAAACACAAGCAGTCACATCGATGTACAAAACGTACGTTGAATATAAACTCCGATATTTGGCGGTCAAAGCAACCACATACTGAAGTAAATTTATTGCTAGTTTATATGTGTACATTAAACACCTACGTATCATCACGTAGAGGTATAGGTACGCATGTGAAAATCGATTCATAGCAGCCATCAATACCACGAATGTTGTCGTAATTGCTTCCGGTCACACATGACTATTTATTTTCTTGGAAAATACATTCTATCACATATATGTTTTGACTTAGTAGTTAGTTGGAAGATGCCTTTATGCGTTCTGTTAAAGGATCGCTATCACAGGGTTTTGAGTTGCTTCTTTATTGTTCACAGTAAGCAGTATATTTGTATGTACCTATGTATAGGTATGTATGAAAAAAAATGTGCACATAGATGAGCTTAACTCAATATTAACAGAGTAGGTACATTAGTACTGGTTTTATTATGATATCTACCTACATAAAGTTTTCTATCAGCAAACCTGAGAAGTTGCCACGAATGGATGAATGTACTCGTAATCGTGCAAAATGCAATGGGTAAAAAATATGACTAACGAGCGTGCATGCTGTATCAAATTTTTTCGTGTCTTGACGGTTCGTCAGTTTTTTTCTTATTTGATTTTTTAAAGGAATTTAGTGTCGCGTTTTTTTTATGTTATTATGATAATCGTGGGCGCTGCAGCGCCAGGTCCACGTGGCAAGTCAGGACGTGACAATTTGCTCGCAGGAGTCGGCAGTCGGCTCGCGAAGGAGGATGAGCAGCAGAGAACTGTCCCACCCGAGTTCCGAGTCCTTACAGAAACAGGTCCAAGACGGAGACGTGACGTAAGTTTTATCAAAGCCTCCCACACCAAGAAGCGGAATAACAACTAAACCAACCCACATAGACGCCGGATTTCAGCCTACCCCAACCCTTAGGCGAGGCCGTAATGGTACAGGGAATCATGGTACCTACATCCTTCCGAGGAGTTACATAGGACCCTAGGACGTCTGTGTCATCTGTGTGGTTTAGTCAGTTCGAATCCGACCCGGCACCCACGGTTTTATAAAACTTAGGTAGGTACTTGTTATTTTTATACACATACATTATATTTATACCAATATTATAAAGAGGAAATTTGTTTTTTTGTTTGTTTGTAACGGATAGGCTCCGGAACTACAGGACCGATTTGAAAAGTTCTTTAACTGTTGGGAAACTACACTCTTTGCGGTGAACATAGGCTTATATTTTATTTCCGTATTCCCACGGGAACGGGAACTACGCGGGTGAAACCGCGTGACGTCCGCTAGTTACCAATATAAACATAACTTGGCGTATTCTGGTGAAATTATTGTTTGAAATTGTTTCATTCCGATTTCGTAATGACAATTTTTGTTACAAGTGACATCTAGTAGCGTGTAGAAAGAACTTTTCTTGGCTACTCTACACTAGATGGCGCAATAAGATTTCAGTTACTTCTTTTTGCGTTTCGTAGTTAGCTCATTTGTTTTTGTTTACATACAGATTTATGAATTTCTCTATAGCCATTTTTTTTGAATTATAATTTTTATAGAATAAATAGCTATAGCTTTTTTAAAGCGATGTTATAGATACCTATTATCGCATTCTTCATGCACAAAAAAAGTATGAAAGCAGACTGGTAGACCGAATTCTAGGTAGTAAAGCCTTTAGACTAAAGTAATTACACTATGTAAGGGGCGCTTGAAAACTTTTGTGTTTCTCAAAGAAAATATTTTTTTAAAAAAACAGGGATTTTTGGAAATGATCCTAGGATTATCAGCCCATGTTCTATATTAGCTTAGATAGAGTTTTATAAACCGAATGAAAAGATATTAAATAGTTGAGTTTATCGTGACCCGGATTGGTTTCATATTATGTAAACATTTTTACACAAACAGCAGAGAGACAAACTTTCTTCCATACTGAATGACAATATCATTAACACAGTACTCAATATACTTTAGCATATATATTAATGTTTAGCAAGTCAATTAAGTCGTAAAGTATCTACATAGGTACTACGTGTAAAGTACATTACCAATCTTTCAAAACCATTAAACCACACTACATAAGCAGGTGCATAAAAAGTTCGCCAACAACACAATAATTAAACTGCACCTGGAACTAAAGGGTCACAAAGCCAATCATCTTCATGAAATGATAATGAATAGGGCTTACAACATTATCTTGGCCATGCTTTATGCCATCAAGCTTATGATTGAAGTGACAGAGTCTGCGGGCGTATTGTAAGCGCTACGCTTCAACGCGCATTCTAAGGGAGAACTGAGGACTGGCTATTGACTTTTGTATGGTTATTGAGCAATGAGAGCTTTGTTTAAAACCAGAAGCAAGCTTTTGAACTCTTTATAGGGTTCCGTACACAAAAGATTAAAACGGGACCCTATTACTAAGACTTCGCTGTTCGTCTGTCTGTTTGTCCCACCAGGCTCTATCTCATGAACCGTACGTAGTAGCTAGACAATTGAAATATCTGCAGATGATGTGTTTTTGTTGCCGTTAATAATAACAAATACTAAACACAAGAAAAAATAGTATAAGTGGCGCCCATACACCGAACGTGATTTTTCCCGCTTTTTTATATGGAACCCTCCGGCGCGAGTCCCACTCGCACTCGGTCGATTTTTTATTCATTCGGTGATAATTTGTCGATTCAACTTTTCTGTGTTGCTCTGGAACTCTTCAATGATATTTAATAGCAATTTTCTGCAGCTCGCCAAAATAACAAAATCTAGCGCCGAAAGAACCCATTAATGATGTTTTCTCTTCAAATATATCTACTGTCCACAGTTCAGCAGTTGTATTTAGTCGTCTTATTACCGTGTTAAAAAAGACAGTTAGATAAGGAAGTGAACATTTTAAAAGCAGAGTGCTTATTAACCTTACGATCACCTTGAATATAATGAAAAATAAGTAATGTCATATTTTGACAGGCATTAACTGCATGTATGTATTTGTTTGTATTGGAAGACGTTGTTAACGAAATACCTTCTTGGACGAGCCCAGGCTTTGGCAATGCCTTCTAGCTTCGTCGGAGTTCCGATTAATATTTTAATATCTTTCATATTCTATAAACTTATTTAGTTAAATAACCTACTATCTCTTATTACACTACAAACTATCCATTGACCATTTTGAGGTCAAGGAACCTGATCATACGTAGGTCGTTGTACTAAGCATTGTAGCTATTTTCTGGCCTTAGTAATTGGTAGTACGTCGGGATTCTTGACTCTTATTTGTCATTCGATTCTACGCTCGCCTCGTGCATTGCTTCTATAGAATTACAGATCACCCTTATAGAATACATTAACTTATTAGAAATAAAATAATCATCTATTTTATCAAATACATTGTTATTTAAAGGGAAATTAGACAATTAGGTTCCGACGGGACTTAAACAAAGACCGGCCTAGCAAGGTCACTGACCATTGAGCTGATCTATAGAACAATATTGATCCAAAATGATATGATATCCTAATCATTTACTACAAGCTTAATACTACCCGTTCGCTCTAACTTTGCGGTTGGCGTAGAGGCGTATACCCGAATTATTAATTAGACGAAGTAAATTGACAGTAGCTAATGTCACTTCGTCATAGAAAATACGCAACATTGTATGAAGAAGTGACATTAGTTGCTGTCAATTTACTTCGTCTAATTAAAAATTCGACTTTAGTATGGAGCCGAGCGGCAAAGTTAGAGCGAACGAGCAGTACACAATATTTATTTTTCAGTATGAACAATACAAGCTATTGTAATAAGGTTTCTAACGTAGAATATATCTACATACAACAATTTTTCTAATCATTTTGTTGTCTAACTTCATAGATAACCTACTTAAATCATTCAAATCTTGATGCAGGCCTCACCCATCATTTTTCAAGAATGTTTGGACCTATTTTACCTCGCTGGTGCTGGTTAGACAGGCCTTGGTTTCGAATGTGCCGTCTCTTCGTCATGCCCTCTTCCGTAAGTCAGTCATCACTAGCAGGTGAGGCTGGCTTATGCTCAGAAGGTGTATTAAGATTCCATTGTACCGGTAAAAATAAATATAATTCTTGTAAAAACGTGATACTTTTAAAGATATAATCATTTATTGTTTCATATCTATAGCAACCAGCCATCACGTTTCTATTTCATAACGGTTTTATGACGTGCAATAACATCTAGTTTATACAGGCTAAAAAAACTGATGTGAGTAATGATTGGAACTTCAGTGCCGTGGGAGTGAGGACTGTGGTCCGTGTCGTGTAGTTACTTCCTAGCGAGCCGGTAGGCGGCAGCAACAACATTCACACCGATGAAAATGTCAAGGTCAAATCCGCTCACTTCCTTTGTCGACACCCATAAGCCTAGTTTGCTTCAATGAGTGCCCCTCCCTTGAGTCTTACATCTTTTTAGAAAATTTATAGAAAATGTATTAATATAGATAAATAGACTTTATCTATCATTATTTGACCCGGCTTCTCTGTCAAATGTTACTTGGTAAAAAATCTCATAAACGGTTTCATTAGATTTAATTTGAAATGTACGTATAGTATATTTTATAGTTACAACACTTATCATCTCGTAGCCTAATTCGGGGTTTACAGACATAGTTACTTAATTTTATTAAATGTTCAGGACACTACTTCTTGCCACACTATATCGTCGATCGAATTCAGGCACAAACCGTTTTAAGATTTAGAACAATGACATTTTTTTTTGTATTTTGAGGGATTTCAGAAGAGGTTTTATTTTATAACTACTTATACCTACCTAAATTGTATAAAAAACAATAGAGCTCACGTGAATTAATCAACAAATTTTGTTGATAAATTCACGTGAGCTCTGAGAAATCTTTGATTCTATTATTGAGCATTATACCTTTGTACACTGGTATTTTTTTACTTTTACACGCTTCGTCACCCAGAAGCAGGGCGACTTTTTTAAGGCTCCTAGCCACACAGGATATGCCAGAAATTGATTCATTGCGTAGTATAACATAATGAATTGAATTTGCTGGTTGCTCAAATTTATCCGATTCCAAAAAAACGTGCTTATTGTTCTTAATAAACATAATATTATCTGATTATGAATAATTATTTAGACACTACCTACCTTAACTTAATATTATTATCTTTATGTAAATCTTAACTTAATATCCATGTAGGTATGTGTTTTGTTGTGTATTCCCTTGTCAAGCAATATAATTATAACAATCCATCACTGAAAATTCTAATTAAGTAGGCAATAGAAAAAATCACTACAACGCTTTGTCATGACAATCAAATAATTTATTTTGTAACTTTAAATAATATGTACAGTACAGTGTACAGTAATTTAAAATTTTGATAGATAATTCCTCTCAATGTCATCGGGGCACCATTTTCATGCTTCTTGCTCTGCTTGACGTATCGCGAGCGTCCTTCAAATTTAATTAAAAAACTTGTACTGATGTCTACCCCAGCTAGGGCTAGGGGGGACACCAGGACTGAAATAGACCTTTTGGCTCTCCCAGGGGATCGACTGGGGGAGACACAAGACATCGCCCATTAAAAATAGTCTAGTTTTCTTATGTCCTTATTTTCTTGTCCTCCCTGCATTTGATCATTATTTGCGTCCCAATTTTAGCCGCACAGGTTTCAACTTTCTCATTCTAAGTATATCTTTGGCAATAAGTGGCCTGAGTGGCCACCACGTCGTCTAGGTTTGCCTTTTCCGATGTCTGTCTTCATGTGTTTTTTTTTATAATATGTTAATTGACCGTCAAAACGCCAAGTTCATAATATTTATGCACAAGTGAGGAAAAATTATAATAATATCCTCTATACATTATCCTCCGAGCTATTCCCAACTCAGTTGGGGTCGGTTATCCAGTCTAATCGCGATGAGGCTAAACTTCTTTATTTTCCATGAAACAACTGCCATCTGATCTCCGCATCAAATTGGCGATATCGAAGTTCTGTAGTTAGACTGACTGTTCTTGTTTATCCAATGCGTTGACGTCATGCATTACTATGCAGTCCCTATTATGTAACAAGCTAGTTCCTTGTGTATCATCACATTCTTTGTATAAGGCTCTTCTTTTCATATATTTACGGCTCCTATAGTATCAAGCGCTTTAAGAAACTGCCTCTGATCATCACTAGTAAATCTGATCGGATCAATCTTTTTCGACTGATTCTTTCTGTTGTTGTTTGGGTTAAAAAATAAATTAGTACATTCACTACTAGTGTGCGTTTATAACAGTAATGATATATTAGTGCACTGGCCGTCAGATGGCAGTCGTGTCGAAGGGCCCGTAACGACGGCGCCAATGGAGCGCGCTTCCCCCAAGCCTTTACTTATTATGTGCTGTGATTTCAAACAAGAACTCCAAGGAGCCTCATTCCAACTTCATTTATTATTGCTCAGAATATTTTATGTATTATGGCCTATTAGTAAATATTCGAGGAACATGCACAGCTATTAAATTGTGACTCAACTCCATGATTTTCACAGTGTTTTATTTATACCTATATAAATAATAGATATCAATAAATATTATTTATTGCGCTGCATACCCAAGAAACTACATTATTAATTTAATCTAGAACAATGCTGTACAATCTGCGGTGCTGGTCATTTCTCGCATACAATAAGTTTGTTTCTTTCTAGATTCTTTATTAATTGATTGACATGTCTATGCAAATTTATATAGGTATATAAAATTCAATGGAATGTCCAGTCCAACCAGCCTGGATGTTTCAACACGGCAATAAACTAACGGGCCGTGAGTCCTTTGCCATGTAAAAACGTTTTAAACGTTTTTTCTCGCGTATTAGGGGTTGAATCACTCACCCCTGTATAAGTTCTATACTTTTTTCTTCGGGAGTAAAGGTGTGACTATAATGTCTGTGAGTATATATGTCAAAGTAAACAGCAAAAATATTTTTAGGAAAGCTACTCCAATGCAATTTTGTGCGTTCAAGGAGTTAGTTTTCGTGGTCACCGGAGCGTCAAGTGGACCTAAACGCCTTTATGTTTTTCCCACCGCATCAGGGCAAGTCGCTGCACTCTATCACCCGAAGCCTTATTATGAAATAATTAAGACACCCAATGAACAGCAGCATTGAAATCTCTTTGTATAAACTTATCGATATTGGAGAATTGTTCTGGAAAAGTGGTTTGTTTTTATCGTCATACCTACTTTATTTCACGGTCTCGTTTCGTAATTTTTACGATGTTTGATCTTAATCATAGATAACTGCTAATCTTCTATATTTATTTTTAGTTATTTTCATTTACACATACTTGCGTTTTCTATAATATACTTAGCTTTTCAAAGCGCAGTTTCAAGTGTGTCATGTATTTTCATTGGTTCTTTCAGTAAAATAATTATAGTGCCTACGTCTGTACAAGCATTACTTACTATTTAACCGTGAATGTGATAATGAAGGGAGGACGACTCGAAATATAAGACACAGTTCAAAATAAAATGTAGCACAAGATCAGATTCAGATTAATTTATTCACCAGAATGCAGGTAGGTATTACCATTTTATGATTTGTGGTCTTATACAATCAACAGTGTGTTGTGATGGTTGAATTTATTCTTCTCATTTGCAGGTGTTACATCTGCACCCTTCTTTTTTTTTTTTTTTTTTTACGTGAGGGAAAATCCTCATAGGATTATATGCCGGACTCTTACCGACTAAAAAACCTCGCCCGGAGGGTGGTTCGGGTGCTATCCCGCGTCTATGGGGGGTTTCGGGTGTGATCCCGCTTCTAAGGGGGGGGGCGTGCGTGAATTGCTCACGTCACGTTGCCGTCATGGGCCTGCCAAGGACGGTGAGCCGCCCTCTCACCGTCCTAAGGCCCCCGGTCATGGAGGCCGATAGTCCTCGACGAAGACACGTCGCACAGTGGTGCAGGTAGTACGGGAAAGCGGAAAATATTATTTCTAACTGAAAATATGTTGCATATAACTATAAAACTTTATTAAAATGATAAAACTAATGTATCCGAGTAATAATATACATAAATATATTATAGAAAATCGGGGCGGTAAAAATATTTTTAACATGGTACAATATGGTTTTACATGATAAAATATAATATATTAAAATATATATTCCAATGAATTGCATTACGAAAGGCACGATACATTATTTAAGCAGAATTATAAATAAATAATAACACAGGCCTGCAAAATGAGGGTCATAACTTCCTCTCTGGAATTTGATAGCTGATTCTAGGGTATTTTGGTGTGCTGATTACGAATATGTACTTAGTTTTTCTGCATCACCTCCAGATTTTTCAAAAAAGGTACAGAAAGAAAATAGAAAAAAAGACCCAAGTTTTCTCATAAAAAATATATATTTAAAAAAGTACATTACTTTTAACTTTAAAAACGACTAAAATATAATAACAACTTGTTACTAGTCTAAATTACATGTAAATTTTATTTGTTGAACCTGATCCTTTTTTCCTGGAACCTTCGGTTGTGCGATTTTCGCTTAAAATTCCAGTTTGGATCGTCGCGCTTTGATAACCAACAATAGTCCGCCATCATGCTAGTATTCCATGTTCCTTGATACCAGACTTCAAGCTCTTTCAAATCTCGGTAAAATCTTTCGCCTTGTTCTTCGCCAACGGCTCCTAGATTTTCTGGGAAGTAATCAATGTGCGAATTTAGGAAATGAAGTTTAGTGCTCGTTTATGTCCCTTTTATTATTAAAATTGTATCCAGTTATGTCACAACAACAACAGTAGCAATCTTTATCATGGTTGTTAGCCTCTCTTCGTAGCATAGGCGAAACGATTTTGAAGCTATTTTTCTGTCCTTTTGACCACTGGCGAAGTTCTAATAAACAAGTCGTACAAAGTTCATGAGGTGTCCAAGTTTTGTCTTTGGTTAATTAAAACGTCTCCATAATAACTTTTGTAAATATTTTTGACAAAGTCAGTAATGCTGTTTCGTTGTTTTATCACCATAAAATTCCCGCAAATATTACAAAAACAATTTGGAGAATTTAAACATCTTCGCGATGACATTTCAAAGTTCATGTTGCAAGATGCGCACTTCAATTGTTAATTTTCTAAATAAGTGCGGGTACTTAATAAAAAAAAGCCTTTTGGATTATCTTTATTACACCCTTTTTTAATAATATTTACAACAATTAGGCAATATTACTACTAGGTAATATTTTTTATTATTTTATTACTAAATTAAGTCAAAATTACCCGTTTTCAACATGGTTAATGCGGATTACTTTTACTTTTTATGTAGTAATCATTAAATTACTGATTTGCATTAATTTCTATGTCTCCTTACACGAATTAAATGCAATAAAAATTAAGCTGAAGTATTTTAATTACGTTTTATAAATTTCTAAAGGTAGACGCTCAGACATTTTTGAGCTAAATCTTAAATATTCAATATCAAAAAATCCTGACGTGATGGATTTTTTTTATTATTTTTCTCGTAATCAGCACATCAGAAACTATAGAAAATGTTACTCAGATTTCAAAGAGGAAAACCATTGCAGACCTGTGTAATTAATTAATCAATACATATAATAAAATCGTAACAGGTCGCTGTCTGTACATGGAAGATAAATAAGAAAAAATATTATAGGGGGGCTTTATGAACGCAATAGAACCCAAAACAATGATTTTTAGAATTTTTGTCTGTTTGTCTGTATGTCTGTATATCTGTTTGTCTGTACGGTTGTGCACGCTAATCTCAGTAACCACACAACCGATTGCAATGCGGTTTTTTTAATTGTGTTGAGGTTTGCTCCAGTTAACATTTAGCGTTTGTTTTATGTAAATCAGTTTAGAAATAAAAGAGTTATAACTCTTTTAAGAATCAGATATTTTGAAAATTTTAATTGTAGGGGTTTCTTTGAATGTGAGTGTTGGCTTAATCGAAGGCGTGGACTGAATTGTTTTAAAATAGACATAATCATTAAGCTCTTTTATGATTAAGCAAACAGGGCAGTTTCAGACGCTGCTTGATGACTCTGATGAAGAAATAACTCTCCTTTCATACACCTTATGTGACGTAAACAAAGTTGCGGGCTCAGCTAGGTAATAAATACAGATATAAAAAGGTTTATGAGTGCTATCCACTTTGGATTATTCGGTTTAAGTCAGATTCTGTTTATAAAGTAGATAGTTTTTTTTACAAGGTAATGCACGTAAACTGTTGATAAATCTGAGGTAAGTATTAAGTCTTCGTTACAGGATATACCAGAACATTTTCTTGAATGACCTGACCTATAATTACGGTAGTATTTGTTACGTGCTTTTTGAGCTTCCTCAGATAACATTCCAATGGGTAAGACAGCAGCACTTATTATTTGTTTGCCATGCATTAAGACTTTGTGCACTGTATTTGGCTTATTATAACAGCTGTACAAGCTAACATATAGCTCGGCAGTTTCATAACAATATAGGTGATTGATAATTATTAGTTATTATAATGCTTAATATATTGCACTTTTCCCCGTCAAGAGCGGCATTAGATAATGACCTGGCATTTCCAAGGTCGCAGATAGTCGCAGCTAAAATTGATGTATATATGATCTCTGGGGTCTAATGAATGTCGTAAAGTATATCAATCTCTAACGGTCGGTAACGGAGATTAGTCATAGTCTCATAATTCAAAACAAATGGTGTCAAATTACCTACTTCATTAAAAGTGTAATTACCAGTAAATACTCATTATATCATATAATATTTATACGTTTTATTTAATTACACACAATAGAGCTACGATTAAATAAAGAATAAAAGCGGAGTAAACTAATATTTCTGTTTTATTCATACTTGAAACAACACAATTTATTGCATGAAATTTGTTAATTGTCGATCACCCACCTTTCTATCATCATAAAATTAAAATGTCTCATAATGTAGTCGTATGTTTTGTATAACTTGTTTCTAATAAGATTCTAGTATATGTGTACCAAATTGCAGACGTTTTAATGAAAGTTAAAAAATAAGACCTTTTTCCGCCCTTGCACCAATGTGCGTCGGCGGCGCCCAGGCCGCCGACTGCGGAACTCGGGTGGGAGAGTTCTCTCCCGTACCCGTACCGCCTCCTTCACGAGCATGACCTGCTCGCAGAAGGAGTCGGCGCAGTCCCACTTACTTCCGCTGGAGAGATACATCTGCACCCTAGGTTCAGCTGCGGTGGTAGCTAGAAAGTTTGTCGCGAATTCTGGTCATCTTTCCGAGAGCTCACATGGGGCGCCCTGTCGTTGGCAGTCGTAAGGCACCGAGTGGTGGTAGTCGGTAAGAGTCCGGCATAGCTTCCATCAGGTATTTTCACATGTACCTAAAAACTGTTAAGTCTCAGCTACTCCTAGCAGAACTGAATTGATACTTGACCATGAGATAAAGAATAAAAGCAGTGACTCTTTCCGCAGCGACCACCTGGTAACTGACACTGGGTAAAGTAGGTAAGTTTACAAATATTAATGAATGGCTCAAGTTTTTTTTTTAAACAATTGTGTCCTACGTCACTCGCGTGCTGGCTACAACAATTGAAACGCGTGCAAACCAGCGAGAGTGCATTCCCAGCTATCTAATGATAATGACAATGACAGAGCATCCCCGCTTTCCAAGTTCATTGACAACGAAAGTGTGGCGCATGCGTGAAAACTCGCGCCAATTACAAGCGCGGGCGGGCAAGTCGGCGCGGGCGCAGCGGTCGTTGCGCGACGACGCGCCCGACTGCGCGTGCTTCATTGCCAAGGCCGGCGTGCTTTCTCCACGATCTACTAGCTATTACGTGGCACTTGGGACTGCTTGTGTAACGTGATGTAATTGGAATTTGTTTTCGATAAACGGACTTATTACTGTGTAGGTAGTAAGTTTACGAATCGTAATAAAAGACTCGACATGTCCTAAAGCTATCAGGCTAGAATGGTGTTATTAGCACAATAATAATTATAATAATTCATTGCGTTATCGTCACCGTTATCATGAATAATTGTATGGCAACATTAAAGTATCTGAGTAGGTAGGTACTTCCGTCGCACTTGTACTGATTAATGATGGGCTGTGCTGATGTTGGTCTTGACCTAGTCTTCCGAATGACAAACCATCCGAATGTTTCCGATTATTAAATATACAGTAAATCAAGAACATTTGTCTTTGTAATAACGGTTACCTAATACATTATACTGATAAGGTCGACATTTTGCTTTTAAGGTTTTGTACATAATTCTGTCCAAGTTCTTCAAATTAATAATTGGAATTAAGTACTCTCGATGATCACTTAAACTACTTTTACAATAAATTATGATAGTCCTTATTTTGTACCATCAAGACAGGGAATACCGAACTTCCTACAAACTTCAACTTATTGGCTAATTTTACTTCAACGTATTGACTATACTACATTTCTAGTACTACCAGTTGCCACCCTGTAACAAAATTTAAGTATAACAAAAACTGCAAATGGCTCTTTTAGCGACACGTGAAGAAGTACTTCAGTAGGCTATTTTATTCGATGGCTACTTTCATCTTTGGACATCACACTATGAAATTCTATCGGACGTGATTGAACTGAGCTTCCCAACAGTAAAAGAATATTTCAAATCGGTTTAGTAGTTTTAAAGCCTATTCGATGCAAACAAACTAACAATCAAATCTTTCCTATTTATAATATTAGCATGCATAATTGTGTAAAGTATTTACACTATGATATTAGTATAGAATAGATGATTCTATAGGGAAACTAAATATTTATCTACATAAAAAGATAGAGTACATCAAGGAAGATCAGTGTGAGACTGTAAAACTCTGTCTAGGTATTCAAAAATTTCTCCTCGTGGAAGTCGACTGGCAAGGCTACCATAAGGATGATCACATTACTAAATAAAACTGGGAATTTTATCTTATCTTTACACGATATATTAATCAGTCTATTTTCATCCATCCTCTCCACGTGTCCGAACCCTCTAAGCATCCTTTTTACTATCTTCACCACTATATCTTCTGTTATACCGCATTGTTTTCTAATCACGCTATTCCTTTCTTTGTCCATTAATACTACATCTATCCTTGGTAGACTTCTCATTTCTACTGCATTAATTTTACTTTCATGCTTCTTCTGCCACATCCAAAGTAGGGATAAGCACACCCCTATCCACAACCACCACAAGTTTTGTTGCCTGCTGAGGTGTACTGTATGCAAGTGTAGAGTTTTAGTAGAAAATCAAGTGAATGAGGCGATCCCATTCCCTTGATTCAGCCAAAACTCTTCGCTCAATATTATAGTCACACTTTTGAACGCAATTATACTTAGTCTTTAACCTGTTTCACTCTTTGTCCTTCAATAAAAATCGGGAAATTCTGTTTAATCTTTTAAGATTATCTTATTATATATTATTTAACTTTAGTTAGAGATGTAGAGCTCTTGGTAGATATATAAAGGTATCAATATAGGTACCTACATAGCTTATTTTCATGGTGTTTGATCTTGAGCCGGCTGTTTTATATATTTAGACTATTAATCTTAGATGTATCTACCTATAAAGATAGCAACCACATTGTATTTCTGGTAACATAAACGTAGCCGCGGTTACTAGAAAACTTCGTCAGCAAAACTATATAATGAGGCTTTTTTGTTTTGCCATTTATATTTGGATGTCACAAATAAGTATTATGGTGTGCTGGTGATATAATTTATTTGCCTTTTTTTTTTTTTTTTTTTTTTTATATATAATAATAGGTATATTTACAAAATGAAAAATTTAAAATTACTTATATTCTACAGTTATATACAGAAAAAAAAACAAAGAAAATAAACAACAAAAACAGATGGGAGGGTAGTGACAACACTGACAATGCCTCGCTCAGGTGTCAAAGAATTCCTCCCCATCGATGTCAACCGGTAAAGTTCCCATAAGGCTGGCCGCATTCCCACGTTGAATTGCGATACTAATTCTTTGAGCGAGAAAGAGGCCAGCCCTATGGTCACGAGAAGAGTCAACTAAACGCTTTGCGATCTCCCTGTAAAGCGCACGAGCACTTGGGCCCCACGAGCCCAATGTCTCGACCCCAAACGGCTCATATATATAATTACCTATTAAATTATTATATTTGCGCCGTTTGAGAGTCTCGGCAGATGCAGCAGCAGAACAGGCGCAGCCCGCCGTGCTTGGAAGATGAGAAGGAGCTAGGGTGTCCACACAGGTTGCGTCCCAAACTAAAGGCCTTCCCATCTTCCATGGCACCAAAGACATACCGTCCGGCCTCTTGCCATCGTCACGAGCCAAACCGTTAGGTTCTAGAACGGCTGGAACACCGGCGGTGACAAGAGCCCGGCGGATGATGTCGTTAAGATACGCATGACGAGGTCTGCGACCTGCACTCCTGCTGCATGATAGACCGTGATGCCCAAGGTTGTTGACTGCTTCACCGCATTGACAACTATGCGGAGAAACGCAAGGAGCACCTAAACGAAGACAGGTAGCAACTCTGAATGTTGTGTCGTCCAACATAGTGCCTATGTTGGGCGACGGAAGAGCCTGAAGCCAGACACCAGATTCCCATTCTCCCACAGCCAATAGGCGAGCACGATCTGCAACATTCGAACACGTATTCAATAAATGTTTCCTAACCTCGTTGCAGAGCGGCCTATCCCAAAGTCTCTGGGAGCATGGTTTGGTTGGCAAAACAGTACTTGGGCAAATCATTTTCCAAGCATTTATGGCTTCAATCTTGCCTGGCACTTCAGAATTAACCAGTGTAGGAATTAGAATTTTCCTGGTCAATTCATCAGTGCCATGGACTGAAGACAAAAATGCTGGTAAACTTATATCCGAAATTTTTCGAACGCCGAGGCCGCCCAAACGTATCGGTAAAGACGCTTGGAGCCACGCCCGGTCGTCCAAATCTGCATTTAAAATTTTGCAAAGGGTGGTATGAATAATTTTGTCCAATTTTTCCAAAAGTGTCGAATGTTTAAAAAATTGAGATGAACGGAGAGCATGAGTTAATTTTGGGACAAAAAGGCAATACCGAATGATTGTAAAAGCCGAATGCATATTAATTTGAAGAAGTCGGTCCGAAACATCACAAAAATTTTGAATTTTTTCCTCAATGAAAGATTCATAGGCATCTTCTAGAATAGGAGACCCTAGGAGGCGAAGAGAACTTTTTTGAGTAATTTTTAAATTTGGAGCCAAAACATTAAATTTTGCTAATGTGGAAACACTGTCCATGTTATCATTAACAAAAATTTCACACTTTGAAGAATTGAGTTCTAAACCAATAGATTCAAATTTATCTTTTAATAAAGCCAAATCTGTGAAAACTGTATCTACATCCCCTCCTAAAGTGCCGTCATCTAGATACCAGACGTTGAATTTTGAATTTAGTTGGCTAATTATTGGATGAATTGATAAACTGAAAATGAGTGGCCCAAGGGGGTCACCTTGTTGACAACCCACTGCAGAATCTAAAATGTTGTCCTTATATAATAATTTTGATGGATGTCGGTAACATTGCCAAAGAAAACGGAAAATTTTGGGTGTTTCCAATTTGGCTTGTGTCAACAAAGTGTCCCTGTTTACTGAATTAAAGGCATTCTTCAAGTCAACCTTAAGAACGACCTCTACTTTACCGCAGCCAAGGTAAGTAGACAGGGCATGTATGGCAGCCTCACAACCCCCTTTCGATCCAAAACCGACCTGAAGGGGTTGAAAACCTCTAGCCAGTTCTTCTTTATAAAACTGGCAGCAAATTTTGGCTACCATACGTCTGAAAGTGCAACCGACGGCAATGGGACGAATGCCACCATCTTTCTTGCGTAAAGCGCATAGATTGGCTCCATACAGAATATCTATAATGGCTTCGTCCACATTGCCGGATAACATAAGATTAGCCAAACCTGTGAGCTCCTTCAGGAGCGCTTCGCCAGCCTCCCCGGCGGCGGGACTCAAAAGATCCTTCAAATGCTGAGGAGTCAAGCCGTCGAGGCCACCAGCAGAACCACTTCGGAAGGAGCCAACAGCTGCCACAACTTCCTTGGCTGTAACAGTTAAATAGTCAAAATCGGAATTTGGAGGATCGGGAAAGGAAAGGTCGTCCCTTGGCGCAGGGTGCTTGCTCCTCAGATCTGCAAGAGTATCTGGAGAGCAAGGCGCCACAACGTCGCTGCTAAATAATAACCTGGACGCTCCTCTGATGTCACCTTCTCTTAATTTGCATTCTACATAATGACATAGAGAATTTTTATGGAAGACTGTAAATTTAGGGTCAAAAATACATGATAAATTGCAATTTTCTTTAATTCGAGTCGTTAAACTTTTGTTGGTTGCCTGATTTTTGGAAATATGAAGTATCCTATAAGAGAAGGTGAGTAATTGCTCCCAAGCAAATGTGGAATTGTCCCGTACTACAAGGCCAATACAGTGGGCCAAGTTTTGAGCCACTGCTGGCCTTGCACCACGGGGTATTCTCTTTATAACCGGAACAGAATTTTTGTATTTACTTATAGATTGCCCAAAAGGAATTTGTGCATGTTCTGACTCTAAGGACAAAGTGTTCGGAAGTACATTTTGGGACTTATGTACCTTCCCAAAATGTACTTTCAAACCTCGCTGACCCTTAAAGAATCGGGCCTGGGAGCAATTAGGACAGCGAACCAGGCAATTCAGCGACGAGGAAGGTTGACTGTTTACATTCAAAATTCCTCCATCATTGCAGTCTTGTAACATAAATTAAATTGTAAAAACTTACTCTTAAATTATCAATAATATTTACATAAAATCACAAAAAAATACTCAGTATTTACACTTCACTGACACTCAACACTGACGTCGTCGACGTTGCCGTGGATACATAGAGCCGCGCCTCGGCGCGCGGCGCCTGCCGGCCCCGGCGCTCAAAACCTTCTTTAAAGAAAATTCAAAAACTGCTATGCTAAATCAATATCAACATGCGAGGTTAAGAAGAAAGGGGAAGGACACCCTAACCCTTGCGTCTAGCGACCTGATACTTGGTCCAAGGCATGAGAGGCACTTCTACGATGGCGGTGTCGTTCAGCTAGCGTGCTCTAGCGTGTGATAGTCAGCACTAGTTAGCAGTGCATAATATATTTGGTATTATATTTTAAAATCAAATATTATAAAATTTATTTGACACGGCCATCTTCTTTGCTTTTTTTTTTTTGTGTTTACAGTCAATGACACTATGATATTGATGGTCTGAAGAAATTGAAATCTTCGATAGGTAGGTCATACGACATTGGCAATTTCAGAAGATTGAAGGATGATACAGCCTGGTCTTTAATTTACGGGTTAATGCTACTTCACGCCTCGCTTTAATGCCTCATATACCTGGTAGAATGTAATAGGTATATTAGCTATGATAAGTGTTTACTATATTATGGAAGGACTAATTACAGGAAATGACTAGCATCTCCGGTAAGATACTCTGCTGTGATTTTGTGATACCCTTAACCGGCGAGGATGACAAGCGAAAAGATTTAGTTTTTCAAAAAAAAACGGCATCATGGGTTGATTGGGCGTCACAGGTACGGTGACTAGTGTTCAATAGGTGAACCACATGCTGGACTCAAGCTTTAGTGACTAACAAGAAATAAATTATTAAGAGTTTTATAAACGGACTAGATTTTATTAATATGTTGGGTAGCTAGTAAACAAACAATGAAAACTTTCCTCTTTGTAAAATTAGTATAGAGTATAGATTTATAATCGTAACAGGATTCCGAAGTTTAGGTAGGTGGGTTTGAGTCTTTTATAGGTGCCAGGTAGCTATAAAAGGTCCGAACAGATTAGCAAATTAAGGTATTGCTATTATCAAGTATGAAGTGTAATTTTTGAATTTAATATTTTGTTACTTACAGTTTGAATTTATTACAACACTTCCGCGCGGTCTGCCCGGGAGGGAAGCGGGGGTGTCTGAATTGCGTCACTAGCCCGTGATTGTATTATGGGGAAAATCCCGTCACGAGTTCAGAGTCTCTGGCACAGAATATTTTAATTATTTGTTGACGATATGTTAGTATTTAACTAGTCCATGCCGGAAATCTAAAAATTTGACAGTACTTACAAACTCAAGGTTATTTTCGTAAAAAAAATATAATTTAAGTTGGGCAAATTGAAAAGGTGGAAAAAAATAATTGATTTAGTCTGTCTGTCGTTAGTCATGTGAGACTGTTAAACCTTCCCATACTCCGTAAAGAAAAGTACTCTTCATATTTAAAGGTAGGTACTTTTCTTTTTTAAAATACATACTAGGTAGCAGATCCTACTGCTTAGTTGATATAGAGGGATTAAAATTATTTAACTTCATAAATTATTCATATCTGTAACATAATTTAAGATGTAAATAAGTTCTGCTACCGTTGTATTTCTACTATGGTTGTATTAGGCTAGCCTGTAAGAATGGTTGTAAGGAGATTATAACAAGGGTCATGCTTACCCTAGACAAGGCCGCAGTGGTAGCCGTAGGTCTGTTGAGAGTCCTGGGACATCCGTCCGAGGGCTTACCCGGGCTCCCAACCGTAGGCTGTTGGGCGTTACGTGAGGTTTTTTAGTCGGTAGGAGTCCGGCATAGCATCAATGATGAAGGATATTCCCTCACGTTAAAAAAAGGGACATCAATGGTAACAACGTAAAACGTCTACAGTTAACATGGTATACACGGTTTTAATCCGTCCTACAACCTTTGATAGGTACCATCAAGGATGATGGTCTTTAAAAAATGGATAAGTACCTAATTGGAAAATGCCAAGAAAAGTGTTCCTAGGTAAAGTAATAATGGTAAGTAGGAATTCCCAGTACGTACTTATCAGCGACTTTCATGACAACAAGACAAGTACTCGAAGCACCTATCTCTGACTTTGACGTGATTGACTTATCGATATCCTGAATCTGACCGAAGGCATGATGAGGCAGCACTTAGTTGCCTATAATAATACCTAAACTCTCCTCAACCAAATCAATTAAGAATAAATAGATGAATTGAATTTTATAGTAAGTCTTTGAGACAATCTTCAGAAATCTGAATTGTTTTTTAAGATTTTTGAGATCCTATTCCAACCCTTCCATAACTGTGACTTATGTGAATCAGAAACCTGACCTGACATGACTAAGACCAGGAAAATAACATCTAATTTGCACTTTGTAAATTCCAGAAGGAAAGTAGAATGTCATAGAGCCTACACCAAAATCATTCAGAAGATAAAATTGTTGGAAGGAAGAGTTGGAAAATAGTAACACCACTTTTATCCTTTGCAAGGTGAGAGACCAAGTTGACAACTATACAAGGTGAACTTTTGTATAGCGCAAAGCTCAGACACCCCAACTAGAGTTTCGCTTCAAAATACCGTATAAAAATTTTTTAATTAAACTTATGAAAACTGACCAAGTTATAAGCCTTTGTTTATAATTGCACTATTTTTTCCGCGAACATCGTAGGTGTAGGTATTATACGCAAGGCAGTTAGTCACTATTCGTGTGGTATTGATAATAACATTAACAAACCATTTTCATAAGTGGTAATTATGGAACTGTGTTTAAGACAGAAACCGGCCAAGTGCGAGTTGGACTCGCGCATGTAAGGTTCTGTACCAAAATACGGCAAAAATCACGTTAATTGTATGGGAGCCCACTTAGATGTTATTTTGATCTGTTTTAGGGTTCTGTACCCAAAGGGTAAAAACAGGACCCTGTTCATAAGACTTCGTTGTCCGTCTGTCTGTCCGTAACAAGACTCTATCGAAACCGCGATAGTTAGAGCTAGTTACAGATACTAAAATCAGATAAAAGGGGGCGATTAAACGGGATTCCCATACGACACACGCAATTTTTAGTACGGAACCGGCGCGGTGCATGAGTCCGTTTCGCATTTGGCCGGTATTTATTATTATAGCGGCAACAGAAATACACTGTCTGTGAAATTTTCAACTGTCTAGCTATAAAATTGGTTAGTGAGATACAGTTAGGTGACAGAGGGACAGTGGAGTCTTAGTAATAAGGTTCCATTTTTACCCTCTCCGACGATGATAAGGTTCACTAGCATCAGTCTTAGTAAAAGGATCAAGCTGTAAAGCCTATGAAAGTAGGTACCTATGTGTTCAAGGGCTGAATAAAAAATCTTTCTTTCTAGCTGTTACCTATTGATTACGGAACCCTAGAACTGCAAGTATGTACATACTGGCATTTACGAGTAGAGTCAATACGATTACGTGACTATTCACAATGCCTGCACACACATTAATGGACAAGCGGTGTCGGAAGGAGTTCTGACGGGGTAAATAAGGATTAGTATGGCGCCAATAGGCTGCATTATCAGTATCATGTAATCCTCTACGCGAAAAGTACACAAAACACACTGTTATTTTTTTAGCCACCACTCACTAAAGTTCACCCGTTGCACTTTGTCACCTTCGGTAATTCCTTCTACCTTTCGATATTGGTATCGCAGCCCGTGTGTCGTGCCTCTGGTGTTCCAAACGTTCATAGGCTGAGGTTAGCAACGATCAAGTATGCTGTAAGCTTTTAAGTCACTTTAGTGGTATAAAAAAGTATAATAAGAGACATGTTGTTACACGATTGCGTATTTTGCACAGCGACACGGAATGCGGAACGGCGACACGTATGACATCGCGCTCGTGTTATCGGTCACTGACTTACTGGTGGCCAGCCAGGGTTTCGCGGCCGGGGGTGGCTGGTCGAGGGCACGGGATCGGCTGGTGGCGGATCGCTTGAGATGTTATTTTATGATACATCACTTTACGATATTAGAGTGTTCAATGCGTTAAATTTTTTCGTGAAGTTTTGAAAAAAATTAACATAGGTTGAAACCGGGTCCATTGGATAATGTTACTGATTCTGATCAAAGTGTTTTCAGGTTTGCGCTATACAAAATTTCATGTTGTATAGGGGTGGATCCTATAGAAAAGTAAAGTACGGGTCTTTGTTATATAATGTGTGATTTCTATAAAATGCATTACAGACTCCATGGGATCTAGACGTCACGTTTTTAAACAAATCAGTGTATCGCCATTCACTGCTGAACTTGCTCGATTCGATTTCGATAATAATTCGACATATTGGGTAGGGAGGGTGTTGGCAACTCTGGTCAGACGGGATAGAACAGAGTTTTGTTTCAACTTAATTCTCTGTCACCGTGACCTGATCCATTACTCAGCAAGTGCACCACTTGTAGGTGAAACTGGTTTGGATCCCGGAAATCGTGGAAGGGCCTAATCGCTCCCAAAAGTAGACTAGTCATGTACAATAGCTGGTAAACAATATAATCTGCAGTGTTTAAACGTTATCAATTTTCGTAAAAAACTTCGCGATACGTTACGAATCTTATCAACGTGTACAACTTCCTGACAATGTTACTGGTATAAAACTATAAACTAAACATTACAGGGAGATACTTCCTTAATATATGGCATAACTGAATGTCCCGTATACGTAATCTGCCTAATTAGATACAGCACTTCCACCGAGTAGGCGTTAAGTCATAGTTTGGTATGCGATCTCATTGACGTACGTTGAACCGGGAAATGGCTGACACCGACTTGTGCTATCACAATAGATATTCCAGACTAACAGGACCAATGATGTCTATTGCGTCATATTTAGATTTCACTTTGTAACATTTTGTTTTCGCTTTATTTTGGAATTCGATAAATATTTAAGTATTAAAAGTCACACGATTTGTATAATTCATTAAGGTTTTGGGGTCTTTCTTGATTAATTATCTCATAATATTTTGTAAAACTTAGCAACGTCTCACACATATCTACGCAGGACGCCCTAATTTTAAGTAGACCGAAATAATAATTAGACACGAAAAAGGGCCAAAGCTTTTATTTATGACTGCCTCTGTGGCGCAGTCGGTAGTGTAACTGCCTGGTTGCCTGCTGCGCTGGAGAGGTCTTGAGTTCGATTCCTGGGTTTGTCCAAATATTTGTGTGATCCACAAATGTTTGTTTCAGAGTTTGGATGTTTTCTATGTATAATATGTATGTATTTACAAATATATAAGTACATATGTCTATCAGTCGTCTAGATCCCATAGCATAAGCCTATATCCCTTGCGTAACTGTTCAGATGGCGCAAGGAGGCGCTGGAGCGGGGCCAAAGGCCTGCGGCTCGAGAAATCGAGGCCCAGCGGTCCCTGCTCCACCAGGAAACCGTGGAGACATGGAAGGTGCGACTTGAGCAACCAAAGGGGGGATTCGCCACAATCGCGGCCGTCAGACCGGTCATGGACGAGTGGCTGGAGAGAAGACACGGTGCTCTCTCCTACCGGTTGACACAGATGCTTGCCGGGCACGGTAGCTTTGGTAGGTATCTGTGGCGAAAACACCGGGAAACCACGGCCGAGTGTCAGCACTGCGAGGACCGCAGCGATGACAAGGCGCTCCATACGCAGGAGGAGGGCACGGCGGGGCACAACAGCGCCAGGTCCTCGTCGTGGGTCTGGGCGTGGACACTCTCTCGCTCGGGGCCATGGTGCGAGCCATGCTCTCCAGCGGGAGTAAGTGGGACTGCGCTGCCTCTTTCTGCGAGCAGGTCATGTTCGTATGTAAAAAAGCATCTGTAAATAAATAAAAAATAAAATTAAAAATGTAAAAAACCCCTGACATACAAAAAAAGAACAATAAAAAACCTGTAAAAAGTAAAAAAAATAACTATAATATTATGACCTATCTACCCTAAGTATTGAACCTTTATTATTATTATTATAGGTAGCTATATTATTTACGTATTCATATTTTTAACTAACAGTTTGTCTCGTCGGGGACCGCTCTATAGGTACCTAAGTTGTGACAGACGTACGATTAGGTTATGATTAGGTAAACCGATTTTCATAAAACTTACGGTATCGTGATGTATAAGTTATGACCTTTCATTTGATACCCAACACGGGTATATTTGAACACATTCAGTTTTTCATCACCACTTTCACCCCTCATATCTTTGAAATGGCTTAACCGATTTTCATAAAACATAGCTAAGAACACTCTCCCCCAACCCATCTTTCAAACAAAAGAAACAGAATCAAAATCGGTTCATCCGTTTGGGAGCTACGATGCCACAGACAGACTTACAAACACACACACACACACACACACACACACACACACACACACACACACACACACACACACACTCACACACACGCACACACACACACACACACACACACACACACACACACACACACACCCACACACACGTCAAACTTTTAACACCCCGATCGGGTTTCCGTCAGAGGTTAAAAAGAAATTTGCCTTCCACTTTACAGCTCGGACTCTATTTTACATTGCAGTTCGGGACTATTATATTTACATAGATTTGAATTTCAGGTTATTCCTAGCGTACTTTGGGATCAGATAGCGTTGTGTGAAACGTTCGTGAATATTTATTTATTTATTACTAGCTGAGCCCGCAACTTCGTTTACGTCACATAAGGTGTATGAAAGGAAAGGTATTTCTTCATCAGAGTCATCAAGCAGCGTCTGAAACTGCCCTGTTTGCTTAATCATAAAAGAGCTTAATGATTAAGTCTATTTTAAAACAATTCAGTCAGTCAGAATTGTTTAAAAATAGTCTTAATCATTAAGCTCTTTTATGATTAAGCCAACACGCCAGTTTAGGTTCACTCACATTCAAAGAAACCCCTACAATTAAAATTTTCAAAATATCTGATTCTTCAAAGTGTTATAACTCTTTTATTTCTAAACCGATTTACATAAAACAAACGCTAAATGTTAACTGGAGCAAACCTCAACACAATAAAAAAAACCGCATTGCAATCGGTTGAGCGGTTACTGAGATTAGCGTGCACAACCGTACAGACAAACAGATATACAGACATACAGACAAACAGACAAAAATTCAAAAAATCATTGTTTTGGGTTCTATTGCGTTCATAAAATTTTTTCTTATTTATCTTCCATGTACAGACAGCGACCTGTTACGATTTTATTATATGTATTGATTGATGATTATTTATTTATTTATTTTCAGATTGCTTGCGGATTCCTCATCTTTCTAGTCTGACCCTTATTTTTCATTATCAATTCATTCGATCGCTCATTATCTGATGATGATGATGAGCGATTTTTGGTGTCCATTTTCTCTTTATTTCTCCCTTAAGTCCCCACTCCTCTGTAGCGCATTTAACTTAAGTACTTGATTACTTTTAACTTACAAAATTGTAACAATGTACCTCGAACTCCGGTCGTATGACGTGCAAGAATTCAAAAAACAGTAAATATAAAGAATAGTCAACACCAATCGCGACAACCCTAGCGACTGTGTTTAGTAGGAAGTAAACGAAGTAGATTTGATTGTGACGTAAGCGGACAGTTGCCATAGCTTGTGGGCGTCTGGAGGCACATTTAGTTTCCGCATCACTCTATCATAGTAGGTACATACTTACTTACATTATCGCAGTACCGACTACTCCTCATCTTAGCGAAAAGCTCTAGTTTAATTTAAAGTCGCCAAATGTTCCCGAGGTACTGATTTAATTTTATTTGATATCTTTGCAGTGTTTTATGTATTTACGACTCCAAGTCCAAGACCTGCACCAGAGACTAGTCCATAGATCAACACTTAAGTACTGAGTAGCACCAGCTTAAAGGTGAGATCGGCATGGGCTTTATAAATCTTGGTAGAACATCTTTACACCTCATAACTAATTGTTTAAGTCGGTAGGTATTGCTTCTTGTAACACGGAACAGGTATTTTAAATTCATGTTTGCTGTAGAATTTTGAATACTTACTTACATTTCAATCTTAGCACAATATGTACACAAATTTTATTTGCAAGATGTCGTAAGATTCACAACTGGGTAACAAAGTATTGTATTCTAATGAGACGTGTGAATACCATCAACGTTTAATACTGCCGCTAAAGTAAAGGTCGCACAAAATCTTTACTTGTAAGAGCCCATAGAGACCATCATGTCACTACTTCCTATTCTTAAGATTCTTGCTAACCAAGGTTGTATTATGTAATTCATCCTATGTATCGAATGCTTGATTATGATTTTCTATAGGTAGGAAGGACAAAGCAAGAAGTTCCCTGACCAAATGGACACAATGTTCACTCATTGAGAGTGTTTGGGGCGTTGACCAAAAACCAATGAAGCAACGCGTCACTGACTGTGTTTACGTTTCATATTTGTTCAATCACAAAGCCTACATTATTGCGCACCAATGAACAGAAAGCGCTCTATCTACAAGGAGGCATAAAAAGTGCTGCATAATACGAGCGCGAGCCGGACACCCACGACGCAAATTCCCCTCCATTATCGCTTATTCGCTTCAATCTCACGGGCTCATATGACGAACAGAAGCCAAAGTTGGGCGGTGCAGAGATTTACTTTTTGCTGACAATGCATTCTTCCCAGCAGATCACGCGAAAAAATATTCACAAGCGAATAAAACTCCAAATTCCATGAAAGAGTGACAATAAGGTAGTTCGCCACACACAAATAAACAAATGAATCGAGAATATAACCAAAACCAAATACTGTCGTCCCAGTTACAGCAGTGATATAAAAATATACGATCGTAAATCAATTAATACGAGTTTCGACGAACTGAACATATTTTAATTGGCTCCAATAAAGTCAACGCCGCAAAGCCGAACCCTTACAGTTTTATATTCGGCAAAGTGAGGAAAGATAATACTGTTCTGTGGTAACACGATTAGCACCACGTGTACGTGTTCCGTAGTAGATATCGTAAACTCGTCATAACTAAGATAAATAATGTTGCGTTATTGTTTACAGACCACCGTGCAGGGCGGCTCATGTCAGTACTATATCTGTATAGATGTGTAACTCAGTACCTCCCCCGCGAAGTCACCTTGTAATCTTTATACCTTCGCCTGTATTTTGTTAAATATTATTTTTAAAGAATCCTAAACAGAAGTGCACCACATGTGCCACCTGACCTCACTGAGCTTTCCCACGCTGAGAGGCAACAAGTCCTTGAAACATAAACGCATCAGTTAAAGTTCAAGCTCGGATAGAATGTTATGAACAAGAAAACTTTGAACTGCGTTTTTGTTTTCGTAAGCGTCAGGGACTAATAGATTTTGTTTTCGGGAGCAAATGCCGCAGTCGCAACGAAGCTTAAAGATTTTTTCTGTTTACTTAAATGATCTGGTGATTGTTTTTTAATTTATTTTGTCGCTCGAAGACGTCATATGGTTCCAATCAAGGACCGTCGCCGTCGTCGTCGAGGCTTTTTATATCGATTACCGATGACTTAGTGGGTTTGACTTCTTAAGCTTCTTTTAGATAATCATTAGTTAACGTAGGTAAGTGGCTGCAAAATACGAGATCATCAACAATATCATTCGAGCGCCAATCTCAGTTGAAGTCCTCGCTTAAGAGCCCCAGCCTCTGATTCTTTCTACTTTCCCGTAGTGTTCTACCATTTCGAAGTGTTTTAGCGTTTGTTATTATGCAGCCAACAGTGGGTATGTTATCCTCTACCGAGTCAAGTCAATGGTTTTTAGGGTCCGGTCGCAAAGGGTAAAAATGGGACCCTATTGCTGAGACTTCTTTATCCGTCTGTCTGTTTGACTGTACGTCGTGAGGCTGTATCTTAGAAACCGTGATAGTTAGAGCTAAAATTTTCATTGATGATGGATTTTTGTTGCCGCTTTATTTTACAACATGACTATAACAGTGAAGCAAAAACATTACATACTTCGACTAGATGATAGTAATAGATGTTGATCGTAGTAATTATGACTGGTTATTTGAATTAGTTACCGCGAAAACGTAAAAAAGTGAAGTGATACACAAAAAGGTGTCAACTACTTCTGAAAAGAAGCTGAGCTGAGCCCTGTCCAGTGATCTACTCAAAGCCTCGCCTTTAGAGAATGTTGACACGCCTAAATGCATTCCACAACATAAAAAACAACAAATAATAAGTAAAATATAATATTACAAAATAGTATCATGCTAAAACAACAGTTGAATGTAATCATATATTGAGACATCAATACCGAATTTTACCCTTCCTTCCTAGACAAATCGTAACTATGACGGAACACCACGTTTTCGGCGTTTCTAAATTCTAAGAAACAGCTTCCTGTTTCAAAAATAACGGTCCCAAATGATCCAATAATAAGTAATCTAATGAAGATACCTATGCAGATAATGTTCCCCATTATCTTTAGAGATTGTTGTTTCCTGTACCATTACACAAATATGTAGACAATTAATTAGTGAGAATGGTACTTGGCAGGCATCAGAAATTCCATTTATAGAAGTTCGAATTCAAAAAACCAATTAATCACTATCAAAACGTCAACATGGGTAAGTCAGGAACTAAATGAGTTTATCTATTAATTGCTCACGAGTCGTTATTCCGTCGGACAAGGAAGCGGCGCGGGCGCAGTAGTCGATTACGTCACATACCAAATTAACCCGATTCTGAGAATTGAACCGTTGTATGTCAGTGCACTTGTCTTGATCGCGGGCGCACGTGTGGGGACAGTGTACATAAGTATTTACATAGTTTTCTAAGGAAAAATACACATTATGATTGTGATGTTGACTCAATTTCTTTCGCTAGGTTAGCCAGGCATATGCCGTTCAAGTTGACGAACCTAGTTACATTTTGGTCTGTATGGTCAAGATCTTTAGTTTGGGATCCACCTTAAGTGAAATATCGGTATGGCAAACTGATGACATTAATAGCTACTATTGTATAGATACGTGTAAGTAAGTGAAGTGAAATTTTCGACCATATTATTACTGTTTAAATTTACGGTGCAGAGCATTCATTACACTATCATCAGTTCTATCGGTTGCACGATTTTCTTTAAAATTGTGTTCTCAGGTGATCTAAGTGTTTTAGGTATTCGAATAGTTAAACAAATCAACTGCGAGTAGGTCATATCTCATATAACTCTTAATATGTAGGAAGACAGGCCAACAAGATAATATACGAATATGAGGAAATGATTAAACCTCCTTTTTGTAAGATTCATGTTCGGAAAATATTGCAACATTACGAAGCGGAAACGACTTCTAACACAAGTTGTATTATATTTAACTGTTCATGTTTATGTTTTATTTTTTGCTAATTCTCATAATGAGCTGACAATGGGACACTTAACTGTACACAGTTTTTACTGTGTACAATTTTATTTTCTATGGTTCAGTTATAATATTGTGCGTCGCGAAATACCGATAGTTGATAGGGTTCACGGCAAAGATTACTAAGATTACTTCATCGGTTTATTATGTCTGAAAACGGATGATAATTATGACGAGCTGTCATAATACGAGTATGAAGACGTGTATTGTTTGTCAAAATATGTTTAAGAGTTCAGAGGTCAGAGGATTGGGACAGCCCACTTAGTGAAGTAAGAGTAACACAGCGACATCCATAGACAATATTAATCGATTTGACAGAAAGGGATTTTACCGACTCAATTCAGCTATAGTAGTCGATGCGTCGTTATAATAAGCTATGATAACGATTCTGTTAAGATACAATAGAATAATCGGGCTCCTGGGTAGTTCTTTCCAACGTAGCAGAAAGTCGGCTCCAAGTCTTACAGGCCGGGGTATTTATTATTGCGGGAATAAAAGTATTTATTTACGACTTACTCATACCTTTTTATGGACGTTTTGACCAGGTTACACTGGTCATGATCATGATACAGTCTGAAGCTGAGTATATCTACAGCGTGGAAAATGTTTAAAAGATGGACCAATCTACTACTAACACTCGTATCTAACATAGTCTTTGTTTCTTTTCAGATATTTAAATTAAACTTTTTTATCAGAGATATATCTACTTCCTTAAGAAGATCAAGGTAAACAAAGAAGGCAAAACTTAGTAGGTAATTAATAGCGTTGCTTATCTTGTGCAATACCTACTTTGTATGTAGTTGAGGATATATTAGATCCTTAGCATACACTAAAGGAAAATATGTTTTGATATGTTGCAGATGGATAGCAAAGACTTCTATCCTCATTATATAGAAGTCTTTGATTGATAGACACACTACATGGGTATCTACATCAACTTTTTCCTTTTTTTTATAAAGAGTGATCCCCTCAGAGATGTTTTGGGACCTGTTAAAATCTCTAAAAACATCATCCTTTTCCTAGACATATTCTTCTTAAATTGAATATTGTATGACTTGCTCCGACTTTTTATTATCAGACAAACATACGGCTCACCTTATGGAATGTGGTTACTGTAAGTAGTGTATTGACGTTTTCAACACTAGGGTAGCTTCGTTTCTCTACATTTGAGCTATCGACAGTAAAAGAGCATGTCAATCATTCATCAATAAATGAATTCGGAGGTAAAAGTACATTTTTCTGCTATGAAGTCACAGAAAATGTACTTACTTATACCACTGTCATCATAGACCAAAATGCAATGCTTAAAACTCTTTACTATGTCATCAAAAGTGTCTTTAATTCCATGCTGCGTGATTATGCAATGAAACTAAAATTTAAGAAAAGAAATTTTTTACTAGCTTTGATAGCTTCTAGGTGTTTTTTGATAGTAGATAGAACAGAAATGGCAGAGTTGTATGCCAAAACTATTTTAAAAGAAGGAGAATCATTGACACGACAGAAGAAGAAAAGGTCCTGATGATAGAACGAAAACGTGGACCTGGTTGGTAATAAAGATGGAACCCTTATCAACTGTACACCATCGCCTTGTAACTGGTAAAGTTTCTTCATAAAGTTGATAATATAAATATTAATGCCCCGAGTGGTCACGGGAAAGAGACCAAAATGTCGCCACCCCAGTTCATCCCGAGAGTGTCGTAAGAGGCGACTAAGGGAATACTTTCGGATAACGATTCATGGCGACTTTCACCTACCCCTTCGGGGATAAATGCGTGTCTATATGTATATATATATATGTATAAATGTTTAAGTTTGTGAAGATGTTTAGAATTGAATAGAAAAGAATAGAATAGAATAGAATATGCTTAACATTAGATGTCCGTTACTCAATAACACTAAGGACAGAACAGAGCAGGCAATTTGGTACCGGGATAGGTACCAAGTAGGTAGTCTGGAATAACACACAGACTCATTTTCGTCCCGGGAATATGTTCCCATGGAAAGCAGGAGTGGAAACCAAAATTCCACGCGGTCAGGCCGCGACCATCATCTAGTAAAGTTATAAAAGTCGTCTACGCGTTACAGCTTCTCTATAAAATATCTATTTTCTTTTTGGTTCACATTAAGTAGTCGTAAAATGTCTGTTTTATTAGCGAATTGGAGTAGTCATTAATTCTAAATGCAGCAAAGGTGCTTAGGCATAATAGTTTTATATACTTACACAAGCAATTAAATTAGGTACAATGAAGTGAAGAGAAACCGTTGGAGGAACAGAATATAAAACTGGAGCTGGAAGCAAGACATAACAACTATGGAAAACTGAGTAAGTAAGGCCTTTTTAGGCGGCTTGAAAATTTCAACAGCAGGCAGTCACAACCTGCGCTTGTCCATCTCAACACGGCAATACGACTCACCTTATATTGGGACACATGGGACCAATTCTAAAAAGGTGAAATGTGGGCGTATAATATGCCTCTGCATACCTCTTCGGGCATAAAAGCGTAATATGGTCACGCTTTTATATGTATGTATGTGTATGAGTAAGTAAGACTCATTTGTGTACCAACGTGAATCTTGCCGTTTCACCCAAGGCTTACAATAATGCTTTAAAAATTAGCATAATTACTTACCTAATTAGCCTTTTGTCGCCAAATGAGGTTTTTGTGATGCCAAGCCAAAATATTGGTAATTGTATACTTATAGAAATTGACATTCCAAACCATTGACTTACCTACTTACAGGTTTTTTTTTGTATATCAATGGTTGAATTACAATTCAATTACATAGATACCTTCATACATTTAGTTACGCCTTTATCTCCAAAGAGATAGACAGAAGTTTACTATACGCCCCCATTTTAATTTTTGTTTTGGTCCCATTTAGTAGGAGGTGAGCCTATGTGTTGAATGAAATGGGCCGCCGAAAGTTGTAACGCTGTTGAAATTTTCCAAACCAAGTGTGGTTACTTAGTATAGTGAACATTGTTTCGTTGAAAATTTTTATAGCTTTTAAGTTCCAGTGGTAGACTTATTTAGGTTTAAAACTACTGTACCTATTACATGTGGTAATATTCACTTCTTAATTTATAATATACTTACTTACTACACAATCTATTCTCGTAACGTAATTTTAGAAGTAAGAAGCAATAAACCACCATATTGGGAGTTCCTCTACGGAAGGCCTCACGCGACGTCCCTCCCGGACTGTCCGGGAGTCTTGTCACTCAAGAACTGTCGTACTTACGTATATTACCCGTTCGCTCTAAGTTTGCCGGTCGCTTCCCACACTGCACCTCTACGCCTTTACACCATCGGCAAACTTAGAGCGAACGGGCTATACTTCATGTAGCACACAATCTAACCCACACGTGCATCACCAAGTTTATAAAAAGAACAAAAATAAAGAACAACCCGTCTCAATGACACGCATCAGGTTAACCAGATTGTAGAACGGCCCAATTAAACTTTCGGTGATCAAAGGATTTATTTAGTCTACGAGTATATTTATAATTATGTATTTATTAGACAGTTTGCTTAGAGCTGGTTAACTATAAACGAGTAGGTAAGATCAGTAACTAATGTTATTATCTATACTATCTTTACTTATATTATAAAGGAGAAAGATTTAATTGATTGTTTGTTTGCTGCCAAAATTACAGAACCAATTTTAAAAAAATCTTTTACTACTTGTGTTTGCAAACTCGACATCCAAAATTGAGACATCAACAATGTCAGTCATACACTATTAACACTCCGCCACCGCAACAATAAAGGCAGTCAATATTGTCATCGTATCCAAAAAGTATTTATTCGTTTTACACACACAACATCATCTAGTCCAAAATAAGCTATAAGCTTGGGGATGCTATAAGATCGTGTCATACTCCGCAGCAGAACCACTTTGACTACATTATGTACAAATTACGGGATAAAATGTAGATAATGTCTATATTTTTGTAGCTTAATATCAAAAATTGTATATTGTTAGTTTCTTGGGAAATATCAATTCAAAGTGGTCATGCTACAGAACATACTCTCCAGCAGGACCACTTTAAAATAGCGGTTATTTCACGCTGATTGTGCACAGGTCATAATATAAACAAACGTATATTTATTGTATATCAAGATAACATCAACAATTTTAGATAATACTTACTGATTTTTAGTAACATGTTAATATTTTATCGGAAAGCGCCTGCTATGAATTTGTTAGCAAATAGCGAGATTAATATATTTCTTTACGATATATAAACTAGCTGATGCCCGCAGCTTCGCCCGTGTAAAATTTGTTCCTGTTCCCGCTTCCTGTATTTGATCCCCTTGGGGGTAGAATTTTTCAAAATTCTTTCTCAGGGAATGCCTACGTCAACTTATAACATCTACCCGCATGCTATCTTGTTTTGTCGTGTCCCGTAGTAGTTCCATGACACGAATAAAAGTACAGTTATGTAGTGAATTACTTATCATATATAGCAAATGGAGATCGAAAAAACTAATGAAGATCGGCAAAACAAATGAAGATCGACTAAACAATAGAAGATCGACTAAACAAATGAAGATCGACTAAACAAATGAAGATCGACTGAACAAATGAAGATAGACAAAACAAATGACGGTCGAATGAACAAATGATGCTCGGATAAACAAATGACGATAGAAAAAACAAATGCAGATGAATAAAACAAAAGACTATAAGCAATTTGATAATATCAAAAAATACTTGCAGCCATATTTACTATTTTTTTGCGATTGCCATCAAAAAAATAGGTACAAGCAAACCTCGACCTCAACGACTTTTCTCTAAAAAATGTGCTTTTAGGCGTTTATAGACATCACTGATCACGAATATATAAAAATAAATCAATATTATGCAAGCTCATAAGGTTGAAATTTGCTTGCACCTATCTTTTTAATGGTTATAGCATCTAGATTACAAAAAATGGGTGCAAGCAAATTTCGACCTTATGAACATGCATACCTAATATTGAGTTATTTTTTATAGATATATTCGTGATGTCTATAAACGCCTAAAAGCACAGGCTCACTCAGTCCTCACCGTCCTAAGGCCCCCGGTCATGGAGGCCGATAGTCTTCGGCGAAGACACGCGGAACACGGGTGGAAGAGTTCTCGTTCCCACCCCGCCGCCTCTTTCACGAGCATGACCTGCTCGCAGAAAGAAGCGGCGCAGTCCCACTTACTCCCGCTGAATATCATGACTCGCGCCATGGTCTCGAGCGAGAGAGTGTCCACGTCCAGACCTACCACGATTTGTGTGCAGTATAGAAATAAATTGAATTAATAATAGTAAATTAATTGCAGATGTTGTTATCTTGATATACAAATTTTTATATAGTATTAATCTTGTTATTTGCTAACAAATTCATAGCAGGCGCTTTCCGATAAAATATTTACATGTTACTAAAAATCAGTAAGTATTTATCTAAAATTGTAGATGTTATCTTGATATACAATAAATATACATTTGTTTATATTATGACCTGTGCACAATCAGCGTGAAAAAAACACTATTTAAAGTGGTCCTGCTGGAGAGTATGCTCTGTAGCATGACCACTTTGAATTTATTGATATTTCCCAAGAAACTAACAATATACAATTTTTTATATTAAGCTACAAAAATATAGACATTATCTACATTTTATCCTGAAACATGTACATAATGTAGTCAAAGTGGTTCTGCTGCGGAGCATGACACATAAGATCTAGCTAGATGACTGATAGACATGCATTGATAGACTAGAAGTATTCTAGGGTAGTAATTTTAGGGACACTGCAGTGTGTCAGTGTCCCTAAAATTGCTATGTATAGCCCTTGCTTAAAATAATGTAGGTATGGAAACTTGCCATATTTTTCATTACTGCTCCGCTCCATTGGTTTGCCGTTTAATAATACTCCTAAGGTTCAGTAGTTTCAAAGTTTATCTTTACAAACAAACAAAATCTTTCATCATAATATTACGAGCAGCATATATACTTAGACGTAGAAAACACAACTAATGTATTTATGGAAAATTTGATAAAATTAATGTTATCGGATGTGCAAAAGCAAGGGCACGGAAGTTAAAGTTGGGATAGACAACTTCGTTACGTGATGTTTCCTCCCGACTTCCTGCCAACCAGTATCCGGTCCCAGGACTTCCGCATCCAACTTTACCGGCAACACTACTCTAAAAATAGATGTCAAAACATGGCGCAATATTTTGCCAAATGAAGCATCATTTTAGAGTTCCTTACCCAAAGGGTTAAAACTGAACTGACACTGGCTCTAACTGACTGTCTGTCCGTCTATCTGTCTGTCTCCAGGCTGTATTTAGTGAACCGTTATAGCTAGACAGTTAAACAGATGATGTACTTTAGTTGCCGCTATAAATACAAATGCTGAAATACGAAAAAAAAAGGATTTAAGGTGGATTTTGGTGGAGGGCATTTAAACATACATCATACGTACCGTAATTTCTTTTGCCGTTCTGCTCACCGTCCTTACAGAGGCAGGCCCATGACGGCAGCGTGACGTGAGGGATTCACCCCCCCCCCCCTCCTTAGAAGCCGGATTACACCCGAAACCCCCCAAAGACGCGGGATAGCACCCGAACCACCCCCTAGGCGAGGCTGCAATGGTGGCCGTGGGTCTGATGGAACTCCTGGGACATCCTTCCGAGGGCTTACCCGGGGCTCCCAACCGTAGGCTGTTGGGCGTTACGTGATGTTTTTTAGTCGAAAGGAGTCCGGCATAGCATCCATGAGGATTTTCCCTCACGTTAAAAAAAACCCCTCTGTGGCGCGAATGCGACTCGCACTTCGCTGGTTTATAATAATTAGAATACAATATCCACACCTACATACTTACTATCTTATCTTAAATTATATTAAATACGGCTTAAATGTGTAACCAAATGTTCATTAAATTAATGCCGAATAAGGAGAGTTATCACAGAATATAAAAAAATGCATTGTTATCGCGTAATCATACCCTCTTTGTATCAAATCTGCTAAAGAATAGATAGCAGAATAATTAGCTGTGATAAGTAGTCGCTAAGAGAACTTAGACAGAAGCAGAAGTGTCCTGGGGTATCTTTCCGAGGGCTTACCCGGGGCTCCCAACCGTAGCCTGTTGGGCAGGATACGTGGGGTTTTTTAGTCGGTAGGAGTCCGGCATAGCATCCATGAGGATTTTCCCTCATGTTAAAAAAAAAAGAAAAGACAGAAGAAGTAGAGGAAGAATTAGGACTGTTTTCTTGTTCATGTCACGAAGTACTCAGAATAGTAAGTCCTTATGATGTAATCACAGTTTTACAAGTGTCGAGTATATACCAGTATCCCAATCCTGTGTAGGTATACTACACATAAAAATAATTTTTGTTTCTGTAATGGATCGGCCCTAAAACATCTTTTTTGGTATGAAAAAGATAAGCGTGAGTTTTCTTACCCAAATCTTTCCTTTAAGCTAAGCGAATCAGGCAGTAAAATGTTAATTGTGACGTTCATGTGTTATTTTGTGACTCACCCGCATGATAAAACGCCTCGAAAGATTATTTCATTTTTACCTACATTACGTATCTTACTTATTTACGTATTTCACCTCATAAACTGTCACAAAGATAAAAAATTGACATCTCTGCAAAAACGTATTCTCAAATAATGAAACCTGTACCTACACAATGAAATCATTACCTTAATAGGTAATGATTTCATTGTGTAGATATATACCTACCTACCATCTAGAAACAACATGATCTTTTTACAGTACACATTATTATAGGTAGTTATTAACATTTCAGCAATACTTATTGCATGATATTCGATTCCAATTAAAGCACGAAGCGCTATCAGTGATGCAAAAAAGACAACTAAAGAAATTTTCAAAGCGATCATTCAAGACGCAGCGGTGTAGATTACAAGCCTCGACTGTCTCGATGCAATTTAGCGTATAAACATTCCGAAGATGAACGTCATCAGTTCAAGTTACATTTCGCTTACTAAGGAAGGCTATCTGCGGTATTTGATACGAAGCAGGCAGCTGGCGCCTACCGCTTCCGTAAAATGGGTTCCTTTAACAGAATACGATCTTTTGTTGATGGAGGTGAGATTTGAGCGAGTATCTGACAGGAAAATCTGCGTTGTCTCGTGCTCATGTCATCTTCATTTGTAATATAACACGCTGCTTTTGTGGTAGCCTTACAATGGACAGATGAGTGCACACGTCGGGATAAAATGAGATTTAGATTGTCAACCTTATCAGGGATTGGCTACCTGGAACACCCGCTAGACGAAATTCGAAACGTGACACACGAGCTCGGTCAAAGTGATTCTAATTAGTTGAGGACATGGAAGTAAAATGACTTGAGAGTTGATCAGTATACAGCTGCTTGCGCTGAAACTTTCCATAATGTTAATTTGGCTTTTTAAATATTTACATTGGATTTTCTTGATGAGCAAAGACTATACGGCTATGCAGTGACATGTATGTGAAACTGTAATTTATGCATGTGCATTGATGCATGCATAATAGCATAGATTACGGTTAGACTAATCAACATCAGGTGGAAGTTAAATAAAAGTCACAATTTAATTTACAGCGTCATATTCAGAAATAATTAACGATTAGTGATGTGAATCCTTGGTGTAACTTTCATTGGAATTTTCTCTTCGGCACTGTACATATTGTAGTGTTTATGTATGACTACGAGCACGGCAGTGATATCAATCTGTCAATAATAGTTATGATTGGCTTGCCAAACTTGATACCTACCTAGTCTGCGTATGTATAACCCACTACTTTATTTTGTTAATATATGCTGAAAAATTGAGAGAACCAGATTCGTACGTATAGAAGCTTTGACGTTTACCGCTTCATATACAATCAGCAACACCAACTGTAACTGTAAAGTGATAAAAATTACCTAACACTAATGTCACCATGCAGTAACCACATTATGCGAGACAAGCAGCCTGCAATGTGACATCGCTTACGCCCTACATGCATTTTGTTTGGTGTTACATTGGGTTACGTGCGCCTGCGAGGCACTTCTCTGCGCGGGCGCAAGCCGTTATGCAAGTCGCGCGGAACCGGCCGTGAGAAGCAGCGCAACACCTGTAATACACCACCAGTAAGCATGAGCACGCCTTGAAGTCGTCTAACGGCAGCACCCATGCAACTAGCGCTGATCAACCATTGTGAAATCACGTCATTGAATTCATTACCGGTATGTTACACACTTTATTGAACATTACAACGATGACATCACTGGTTAAGTCACGTATTTAATGAACACGCGTTTATAAGAGCTAAGTATTTGTATTTCTGATTGATTTCAGTAGTGGTCAGTATTTCAGGCCAGACAAAGCAATCACTGATTGCTATCTCGAAGATAATTAACCCAGAATCGTTGGATTGAGATGGCGAATGAATATTATTAAATTCGTTATCGTATGTACACAATAACAACTACCTACGTTGCCATAGAGTTAAAGACAATAACCAATTTTGTACAAAGGTGGGGAATGGCAAAAACAACAGCACTGCTTGAACAGTAAACGGGTCGTTGTATCAGCTGAAACAATAAGAAATTTGAAGGAGAAACAGAACATACATACGCTCACATTTCACCTTACAGTCTTGTGTTCCACATAATAGGTTATGAGCCGATTGCCGAGAAAAAGAAGTGCACCAACAAAATTAATCCCTGGGATCAAGAAATTCGAAGTGTTCTCATTAGTAAGTACATTTACACACGACACCCAAGAGAAAGAAAGAATATTGCAGTCTCAGCGCTGCAGAACAGACAACAATCGCAAAACAATTACGAAGATACTCGTAAAGACAGAAAACAAAGCTCGGTTACTGCAAACGTTAGAGATTATGGAGGATGTTCCTCCTCTATATCCGAAGACAAAAAGTAAATAAATGCAAAAAAATATTTAAAAAAAGCTACAATCAAGAAGAAAGAGAATTTATAAAAGGAAAATATTTCAGTGTTATTCATAAAACATAGTGTCTCCTCTCCAATGCTTCAAAAGCAAAAATCTGATTGCATTTAATAGAAATACGAGTAGGTACCTATGTAAGTATAATAAAATAACATTGAGATACCAAAAACCTGTAAGCAAACGTGTATGTTGCACCAACATGTGTGCTGCAGCTCCTTAAAAAAGTTGATGGCCTGAAAAAATTAGAAGAAAAAAAGACACTCGAACTTCGAACACTGAAGCTTGCGCGTCTGACAGGAAATATGATATTTTATTTTGGGCGTGGGATCAAACCAAGTCGATAATTTGTGTTCCGAATAGAACGTCAGAAATGCAACGATAAAATTAAATTGTTGAAAACGTTTGAGTAATAAAGAACGTCTCCCGCGCAATAAAAGATCGCTTTGAACTTAACTGAATAGGTAAGAGGCGGTATTTCAAAGAAAGTGTCACAATGTGATATTTTTCTTTTATATTTTTATGAAATGGTACAATGCACTATTATAATCTTTTTACGATAGAACTGAACCCATGTCGCCACTGGTATTCACAACAAATATGAGTGTTCGTAAACAATATATTAGGTCAAGTGGTCTATCGAGGGACTTTTGGTTTAACTATATATATCACTGGCAGTAGTTTTAAAAGTACCTATTCAATCTTGCAGTAAGCGACGGTACCATACAAGTGAACAGTGAGTACTGTTATACGGGACAATGACATAAGTGTACGAATCAATATTAATCAACCTCAATCAGTTCCCGGAAGCCTTGTTGCTGCTGTAGCTGGACCAACTGATTATACTCCGGCGACTGACAAAGCGTGCCACAAACTAATGTTATTTATCTACCTATTGTGTTATCTACGAGTCAGTTGCAATAGAACAAAAACTAAGGAATTCAGTATGGTAATAATGAAAATTAAAGTATGAGAATCTTATGTCATTCCGTTCAACTACAGCTTGGCAGAAAAGAGTAGAAAATAATGGGGGCATCGTGTGATATTTTGACGCACGCTCTCCCGGGTGTATTGCTGACCGGCAACGCTTTTCTGAAATATTGAAAAAGCTCAAAGCAGATCTCAAATTGCCATAATACAATCATATTAAATTGTACGGAAGTTTGACAACTCACTGCAAACTTAGTGTGGGTATTTATAATGTTTTTTTAACAAATTACTGGACAATATATTTCAAACCATAAACTACATGATTATTTTGGGCATAAGCTGCGATAAGCGAGAATAAATCATCTGCAAAAATGTATGTGCTTATTTTTGGCATAAATTACTTAGGCAACCAATTCTAGAGCCTTCATGATCGATCACAGAAATAAAGAGGTAACGTAGCTTTTCATCTGGATGGCATGAAGTCGTAAACGCGAAATAATACAAACTTGGATTGTTAAATTGAATTTGATCGCGTATGGTGCATGTATGGCAGTTAAAGTTAGCCGTTACGTAATGCCCGCAATGGTGCTAAAGTGCTCCTTATTTGTTAATATGGCACATGACGGTGTCGTTGCGCCTATAAAATCGTCAGAAGTGTAAACATACGTAAATATCGCGCCACACGCACTCGTAAAATCTATTTCTCGCGCTGTTGCGGCTCATAGGCACCATACAAATAATTTTATTCAAACGACAATCGATATAAAATCCGGAATAGAAATAACGACTAAGTATATATCAACAATTTATTAAACTCATCGTTAATTTGTCCGATATCAGCTCTATTGCCAGAGTCATGACCTAGCAACGTCCAGCTGAAACACTTAGATCTAGAAATTTAAAAATTTTAGTGTACTTATGCTAGTCTTATACTTATCATAGTTTTCATCGAAGAAAGGGTTCTCCAAAATTGCACCCATTTGAGAGTAAATAGGGTATTTACAGCAAGTATTTTATTATGATAGAATTCATTAAAGAATAATAAAATGTGCCTGAAAAATTGTAGAGCACATTATTTTTCCTCAACATTATAAGAAGATAAAAATATATTTTCTTTGTAAATCAGTAAATAGGTATGTAAGGCATTTTCACATTAAAATTGCCTCTGAAGTTATGGTGCCAATAGGGATGATGTGGCACTGCGCTCTGAGACTATATTTTTAAATTAAAATGTAAGTAAAAGAAGTACCTAGGATAGTACACCCTGTGGTTCGGTTGCAACCCGGGCAAACAGACGGATGGTATTAATAAATTTCAGTGACAAAGGTAGATTACAACCGTTCAAGAAATTGTTCACAGGCTCAAATGATGAAACTACTGAAAATATGAGACGACGTCGTTCTGCCTCAACACAAAGGAATTGAGTCACCGAGATTAATAGGTCTAATATTATCTATATCGGGAACTGCAACACTTGTCAAATACGACCAGCACACGTGACGTCGCCATATTAGATAGATCCCTACTTATTTATGTTGCATTTGAAAGCATTTAATTACAAATTTTCTGTTTATTAAATTTATGGAAATCGATCTCCGGTGATATCGATATCGTTTGACAAAACTATGGAAGTTTTAAGCTAAAACTTAATTTCTCAAGTTGACGTCTCTCATAGTATTTCTTTTATTTTTCTCGTGGTCCCATTATTTGTCCCATTAGTGAACTATTATCTCCCATACTGAAATCAGCAACGACGCATATTTCTAATACTTACTTGGCTCTAATTTCACATAAGTTAAGCATTGTGTTTTTGAAGGAATTTAATAGACGCAAAATTCTGCCGAAAACTTATGAAAGGTGTAATGTAATGTAAATGAAAACTAATAAAAATAAAAACTAATTCTCCAAATTTTTTATGTAGTACGCGCCCAAACAGATATTCTAAATCTTATTATAAATTCAACAAAACATACTTAGATAAAGTATAAACGAAGCCGGGGATTATAAAAGGAAGGAAACACAAAATAATATGATAATGAACTCACGACACGTGTTACCTAGGTGGATTTTTTATATCCTTTTTTCTAGTGAATGACCAAGGAAGTTCTTCAACTTGGGTTTCTTTCTAGTGTTCTTAGGGATTTCCCTAAAGTCTGACACATCTCGGTATTATACTAGTATCTTTATTTACACATTTATAATATTTGACCTATCAGTATTTATTTTATTATCCTTGAAGAGATCACATCAAGTTTTAAATTTAGTTAAACACTGCCATCAATATGTTCAAACACAATATGTTCAATATGTTCAGTCAATCGCAGTCCACCCTGGATGAAGGTATTTTCCAATTCTGTTGCTGGTGTCAATCATACTACCCTGGCCAGATGTATTGATACGGGGTTTTGTTTACGAGTTTTCCTTGCCTTCGCCTAAAGCTCATTCGTGAGCTGGTGCATCACTAACAGATGAGATTGGCTTTGGTTGGTAGAGCTCCATCTATTGCACCTAATACACCCAACGGAGCTTCTTATAGGTATATAACAAACCACCTTGTAATATTTGGACACACGGACACGACATGGAGTTCTAGCTAAAGGCACGGCATTTGTTCTGCCTACTTACGTACAATTTTACTATCATTTTACCTAGGCACAATTAGAAATATCAAATTTAATTGCTGTTGGCATCATTTCAGTAATAAGAGCAACGAAATATTAAATAATAATAATAATGTACCTAGGTAATTAAACCTCCGCCAGATGGACCAATAATCTGAAAAAGATTGCAGGGATGGACTGGATGCGGACATCATCTAGTCCAAATTAAACTAATATAAGCTTGTGTCATGGGATCTAGACGATGTTATACATACTTATATATTTCAATATACATACATGTTATACATAAAAACACCCAAACTCCGAAACAAACATTTGTGGATCACACAAATATTTGAACCGACCCAGGAATTTAGCCCAGGACCTCCAGCGCCGCGGACAGTATCACTACCGACTTCGCCACAGAGGCAGTCAAATCAAAGTATGTTGTAGCATAAATTGGAGAAGAGAAGGTCTACATCCAGCAGTGGACTGCCATGATTTGATTGATTGATTGTTACCTAAATGAAAACATCCAATAGTGGGCTGCCATAGCGAAGATAATTAATAAACTTAATAGTTACCTACTCGATAGCAACAGACTGAATTTGATTAGATTTGTTTCCCATGTCCACTGTAATTAGTTATTATCAATCCAACCAGATCAATTAATTAAGTAGGTACTACTTACTTTTTAATTTAAATAAGCAATGTTTGACGTCACTCACTCCTCTATTCTTCCGTACCATACTCGTAATACAAGTTTATTTAAGTAACTGATTTGACTCGATAGACAACTCTTTTAACTTGTAAAAAATAAAGCTAGTATCTTTTACCATACATTTTTTTCAAATATCAAGAAATTCCAGTACCTTTAAAGTCAACATTATAACTGAATATTACTAATGTACAAAAAGTGAGTTGTAGAGTAGGGACGGCCGGATAGACCGGAGCAAGTGAAGCATTTTTTATTAACATATGCTGTAAAAAACTACAGCAAATAGTGATGGGTACCTCTAGAGTCATAGCACAGTCCACATCTGGACGTAGATCTCTGCCAATTTAAATTTGGAAAGATGTTACTGTGTCAATATGCAATGTTTCAAATTTTCCTTCTCTTCGCTATGACCTCCTAGGCCAGGGGTCGGCAACCTTTTGAGTCGAAAGAGCCAAAAACTTGTAATTTTAAATTTCTAGATATTTAAAGAGCCACAAAAAAATTTCGTTGTTCACACGTAGGTATTAGGTAACGTAGTATTTGTACCTCTTCGGGTATAGAGGCTTGTCTGATTTTTTTTTATTTATTCAGGGAATCTTTTATGGATACCACACCGTACATGAGCAGAGTGATTATGAGGGACTTTCCAAAATTAGTATCCCTACAAAAATCCTGAAATTTTCCTTCTTGTCGCTATTGTTGGGTTAAAGGGAGAAAGTAGAATGACAAGCGTTCTACTTCCGCAACCCAACTAGCGCTGCCTGCAACTGGTTTGACTCTGAGGGATCTAAAAATTACTCCCGAAACTCCACGGACTGCGACCCTAAAACACGAGGAGGGCGCCTTAGTCAGTAACGGCTGGCATCAATTCACCACTTCATATAAAGGGCGAGCGTGTCCAGGACTTAATGCACGGCGCTGTTCTTGCAGTGACGGCAGGTCATCTCAAGCTCAATGTCTACTACCTCACACAGATATTTACCAAAAGATCCGCGCTCCGTGAGCAACTTCGTGAAGTGGTATGTCGGAGCGCTGTGCCGCCTTTCTACCTCAGAATAGGCTGGATAGCTGAGTCGAGCTCAATACTAACCGGCCTGGCCATATAGCCTGGCCGGTAAGTATATAATAATCTCTTTCATAAATGTCGCACATTTACGAAGAGATTCAGATCACACGCCTTAGCACGCCAGCTCGATCTCTTCTCAGGATGGTTGGTTGCTATTTTGACGCACCAAAATTCCTTCAGAACCAAAACCAGCAAGCACTTCGGCCTCGAGGTTCCACGGCAGACTGCCAACAATTAGACACGCCGCCTCATATGATACGGTGCGATACGCTCGATCCATTCTCTGGGTTATGGCCGGCGCCGGAATACAGTAGAATCCTATTGGGTAGACTGAGGGCGTCCGCCCCAACTGATGCAAAATAAAATTGCGAGTGCAGCACACCGACAATAGGCGTGGTTGTTTGTTTACTGCAATAAGGCTGTTGTGGTGTTTCTGATGCACGGCAATAACAAGAACCTCCATGGATAAAATGAAAATCATTTGGAAGAGTAATCACATTACCACAGCTACTAAGATCCGGCTTGTGCGAACCCTTATATTCGCCATATATTTTTATACGCAGCGGAGACGTGGACGATGCGAGAAATTTAAAAGAAGAGGATAAATGCTCTGGAAATGTAGTGCTGGAGGAGAATGCTGCGAGTATCGTGGATTTAATTTCGCACCAATGCCTCGAAACTACACGAGCTCGGCATCACACAGCGTCTATCAAACTTGCAACAAACTCGGATACTTACTAAAACTGTTGGGACACATCTCCAGACGGAGTGATGATTCTGTGGAGCGCCTTGTTGTGCAGGGCAGAATAGAGGGTACCAGGCCGCGAGGACGATCACTGATGAGATGGACCGACCAGATAAAAGCATTGGTGGGTGGGCCCTTACATGGGTGTACCATAATGTCCGCTAGCCGAGAGAAATGGCGAGAGATCATAAGGCGAGTTACATCTGCCGCAAACACTTCAACATGTTGACCACGACCACTCTGAGAGTGCAACATTTCTCGTACAAAAATTCTTGATTCTGGTAGCCAACGTGGGTAGAAGACATGAAATAGTTTGATTATTTGTTCTTTATTAGTAAAACAGTAGGACAATATTGTAGTTGTTTAAAGCTAAGTTATCAGAGTAACAGTAAAAAATCAGCTAGTTAATAATTTTAGATGTCCTCGTTATCGATTCATGTTAAATGAAGGACTTCTTAGATCACATTTCCATTGATCATTGTTTTTCAATTCAGAATAAAAGCAACGTTTATTTTTTTTTAACTATTAGGAGTAATTGTGTTAGGAACTAAAGAGCCGCAGCTTCAGACCCAAAGAGCCGCAAGTGGCTCGCGAGCCGCGCTTTGCCGACCCCTGTCCTAGGCGAATTACATGGTGCGTCACTTGCAGGTTGGAACTCGAGGACTACCTAAAGGACCAATTTATACCCTTTCAATCGACCCAAACGATAGATTGATTAATACTTACCAAATGTCACATATACCGTTCAATAGATGACATAGAGCGCTACAGATTCGTTCAGGAAGTGACACTAGGAGTTACTGATATACAAAATGGCCTAAGCTTAGCATAGATTCTCTTCTCTCTCGATGACGGTAATGTTGCGAATGAGACCATGTTTAGGAACACACCGCATCACTCCAATAAAGGCAAATCATCATTGAACAAAGACTGCAGTATTTTAAACGAAAAAATTTTAGATAATATCTACCGAACACTGTCCAAACAAGTTAGATTCGTACTATTGTAGTAGGTAGTGAGAAATATTGAAAACCACAGAAATCTAATAAAAGACAATTCAAAACTGTCAAACCAGTTTTCGCCCAGGTTTCCACTTCCAAGCAAGTCACAGGCGCCACTGCGTGAATTCATCTACATAAATAGAACAGGTTATGGAAAATACTATTCAAAAAATGGAAGATCCAAGCTATAAATAAGGTTTTGAATCCATCTATAGTTTAATATATGCTACCAGGCACGTTCCAAAGTCAAGGAAAAATTGTGTAAATATTTTTATACCTAAGCAGCGAATGCGCGCGTGCCAGCGTGAGATGTAATTCGCTTTGGTATATCAATAACAATTTTTTACTTCCTTTAAATCCGTGTTCCAAATATTTTAACAGATAAAGTTAAGCAAGGTCTCTTTCAATTTCATTTTGCAAGGGTGACTGACCTTAATGTACACCTGGTCAATCGCGTTGGTTGGTACAGCTATTTTCTCCCCTTTGCTGTAACGTCGTCCTTTAGTTTGCGGGTGTACCAATTGTAGGCGAGGCTAGTTTGGGTCCCAAAGACTTCAGAGATTTTACTTTTAGGTACATATTTAATCAATCAATCAAATCAGCCTATAGCAGTCCAATGCTGGACATAAGCCTCTCCCAAATTACGGCACAATACATGTTCCTGCGTCTTCCACATCCAGTCACTCTTTACTCATAATACTTATACATATAATACCATCAAATATTTTATTATTAAAGAAAATCAGTACCTAATTTGAATAAATCTTTTACTGGTTATCCTATACTCGTACATTAGCAAAAACATGTTATTGTTTATTCGCCGATGACTGGTACATATTTCAAGAAATTTGTCTTTATGGGAATCATAAAGTACCCAGTCACATTGTCCCTTAAATGGCTTGCATCAATTTGAAGCGCCGATACACCTGATGAAACTGGAGTGATTTGCCGAGGTGTTGCTCGAACGAACAAATTTACACGTAGTCCTGGAGCCAGCCAAAATCTATTACGAGGATAGGAGCGCCAACTAGCGCCTAGTCGTGACTTTTCTCCCCATAGTCCACAGCACTGCATGTAGATAGGTCTTGCGGAGCAGTTTATAATCCTGTGGGCAGATATTGACATTTACCTAATCAATTTAGATTCTCCATCATTTCATATATTGGCTCAATTTAATCGTTCAGTTTGTTGGACATAAATCATTGTTTTTGGACATAATCAGAGGAAATAGCCCACTGCTGCTTGACTTCTCCGAATGCAGACGTCACTAACTACGGGTGCCCAAATTTTAAATCATAGTAAAATCATTCTAAGGCCTTATTTCAAGAACTCAATAGTGTAGGCAATTGGGAAAACCAAGGCATAGAGCTCATTCCCCAACCTAAGCGTAGGTATACGGAACACGAATCCCTACGAATTTTAATGTATAGACTGACTGATCTTACCCGACATTAAGAATACTGATACAATACTTTTCTCATTGCCCACCTTTATACAAGAATCGCTGTTCTTGTTACGATCAATAAAGCAGAAGTCATTTAATTTCCAAATTCATATTGTGCGCTGGTAACCAGCTAATGTTAACCGCTAAAAAGCCTCAAAAGCACAAATTACCTACGCGTGATTGCTCAGTTCTGTATCACAAATATATCAATTCCTCCGCCAACACATATGTTTTCTTCCCCTGCAACCCCGAGTTCTTCAAGCGGAGCGTGAAGATGCATTATATTATTTGGCCACCAATTTGAGGGATACTTTCTTGTGGACTGTGGCTAATTGGGAGCCGATCTGCCCCCAATTAGCTAGGTCAAAAGTCGGCGTGTATATTGATTTTGTCGTATTATTGATAGCTAATGAGCAAATAACCCCTGTACCCTCTAACCTACTCTCACCTGTTGCATCATTCTTCAGTGTAGCAACGCCGCACGCGCAGCGCCGAGAAGTCAGCATGTCCGGTAGGGTTTAGCACTTCCGTATCTCGTAATTAAGTACTATTTTATTGCGTAATTATAACTAGAATCTACTATCTGCACTTAAGACATTAAAGTAAGGTATTCTTCCTTTAATCTGCTTACCTGATTAGTCACTCTAGTTTTATGTCTTCTGGTTTGATAATAATGTTGTAAAGTATGAAAATAGAATTGATTTGAAGTGTTGCGGAAAAAGCTAGTTGACAATAATTAGTTTTCCTTAGCTACGATTGATGGCACGAGGTCACTTTGCAGCATGTGCATTTTTTAATATATTTGACAGGCATAATGACACCGAACGCCTTACGGAAAACCATGGCAACCTCTTGCATATCAAGAGGGTTCTGAGAGTCGACAAGACTCTATACAATAGTCCTCAAGTTAACGGCCCCATAATTCGCGCTCCGCTTCAAGAATCCGGAATTGTAAGAGAAGGGAACCACATGCGCAGGTCCTAGTCCTAGATTTATAGGTTAGGACTTGATTGGGATTCTTTTCACCTTTACAATCGAGACTATTGCGACGAGTTGGTTCAGAATAAAATAGAAATACTAACCCGATTTGCGCCAGTATAGGTTCGTCGATAAGATCAAACTGTAACGCCTTTGGTGAACAACAAACAGTCAATGGAAATGCCGGATGTGGAAGAGGGGGCGGTTTTATTTGATAATAGACTAGCTGATCGTGTTTATCAAATATTTGTTTCTCTTCCAACTTTATTACGTCGACCGAAACCTGTGGACAAGATCACAAGAAATAGTTTTTAAACTCACAAGATTTGTATAATGTATTTTGAATTCATTTGAAAACTTTGATCACCGTCCTCTGCACTGAATGTTTCGATTATATGCCAATGTCTATTGTGCTATATTTACAAAGCAGCGAAGACTGACCCTTGAGATACTTTTGGACTCACATAAACCTAGGGTGGAAGTTTAAAAAACATTTCTTAGTATGCACTCATCTAGATATTTGTTATTACAAAGGAAGTAGTTGTATTTATTTATTTATCTGTATCAGAATTATGCAACTAACATAATTGTTGGTAAACAGATGATTTTATTTGTGTTACCTGAGCAGCTTCTATTTTAGGATGTACATTAGTAATTATTTCAGGTGGCAAAATGTTTCTTGGTGTATCTTCTAAGCTATTTTTTTCATCTGTTGCTTTAGACATTACAATTTTTTATAAAACTAAACATAGCAAGTTAAAATTAATTATAAAAGATGTGTACACAAACTCAAGATAGCAATTTACAACTGTAAATAGAAAACAATACTGTCAAAATTTGACAAATAGAAGCCTAGGTGATAAGGTGCTTGCTCCATAGATATAGAATTTTTCGCCACGCTTGCTCTATTGCTTTTTATTGTTTGGCTTTTTAAAATAACTGCTTGTTTTCCGAAACCGTAACCTCTCACTATTTAAGAATACTATGTTAACTGCTTTACGTATTTGGTTAGTTATGATTTTCCTTGTTTTTTTATGTTGCGTGTGATTTTCGGTTACATGCCAATTGGCAGCCGCGACATCTGGTGATAGACAGACATCGGATTTTCCAAATTCCAAACCTTCGCACTGATTCCCTAATCGCAGTCCTCCCGGGCGGTACTAATAACAGTAGTTAATAACATTATGAAACCATGTTAAAAATAATAACAATGTAAGTATATACTTACATAGTTATTTTATTAATATAAACATCATACACCAGCATCCATATCCAGAAATATTTATTTCTACCTCGTAACGCCTAATTCAGTATGCGTACCGTTAGAACAATCAACAAAATTATAAATACTAATGAGGTCCTTTGAAAGTAAGGCACGTTAAAATTATCGACTAATTTCTTCTATATACAAATGGAATTCCATATTCAAAACATATTTAATATTGATAGCGTAGTGTAGCCTGGTGTGTCGTGAAAGCCGCTCGTTGGTAAGACACGGTTGCGCAGTCGCCGCGACGCGTGACGGCGGCTCCCGAAGGAGCGGAAGTGCGCAAGACTTCCGCTCCAACCCACACGCCGGAGATCCGGTCCACTTGTACGATCACGACGTTCCACCTAACTACTACTCGCATTAAATACAATGGTTTGTGTTCGGACTTAGTTCAGTGAATAACTTTATGTGAGAATAAATCTTTTTATAACCTTTGTGTAGACCACATAAAACACCTTCGAGCTTGGTGCGACTTTCTCGTTTCTGCAGCGTTGCAAACATGTTTGTGTTAAACATAGATGGTAATATGTGCAGTGTGAGGGTATCAAAAATTAAAAATTAGAGGTTCTTCAGAGTCAAGAAAAACGTAATACCTAATTCAAAACAATAGGGTCACCAACATATTACGTGATACAAATACACCTGCCCTGCCTTTGGCGACAGGAATAATACACAAATATAAAAACAATCACACACATTCCAAAGTAAATTTATGTCCTTGAGAGTAATAGTAATCACATATGAATTTGTAATCAGTTTTGTTAGAATTTCAAACCGTTCACGTGTAGACTAAACAATGAGATCAGCTGGTCCTACAACCGGTGTGGGGTTAGCGGCAGTTATTTGTACGACAAAGACATCGGTTCTATTCGGGACCAGCGGATCGTGTTCGGATTGTAAACAAGAGTCTAATTATCCGTTACGACTTGGTTACTGCGTAGGTTGTTGGTATCATATTGTTTATGATTATATTGATTATGTAAACGCATGCTCGATTATGCTGTCGTACTTAACTCAGGTGCCTGAAAGGCCTCATGAAAGAGTTTGGAATTAGGTCAAGTCATTCTCTACTGCTATCTACAACAGAATCTGTTCTGTTCACATCTGTCTTATAAAACCGTTACGTTCATCTCTCAGACTAAAAGAATAACATGTTATTCTTATAGTCTAAGGTTCATCTACTATAGCATCTGTCTTGTCATGTCACGTATTCAACTAATTTAGTTAGTCGTTCGAACTGACTGATTTATCAACGCATAGTGTAAAGGTCTAAACCAGAACGACTACACGCTTGACATTTGTAACAGTAACTTTTTTCTGCGAAATAGACTCACTAAGAAACTACTTTTTTTAAGATTCTGACTCTAAGAGGGTAAACAAGCGAAGCTATGAGTGTTGGCTAGTATCACAACATACCTTTAGAATAACTCTGTGGTTCATTGTCTGATTAACGAGTATGCATAATAAATTTGAATCGAATTGTTACTGCAAGCGACTGCTAACGGTGTGTGATCCAAAATATTTAGGACTTGGCATATTGGCACAAATGCTTGCAAGTGTTTTGTTAGTAAAAACGACCGAAGTAGTTAAGAATAACATGATTGATATCAAACCAAATATAAAAAGCGATATTTCATGAAGTTCTTTTAGGTCTATTGGCTCAATATTCTGTAGAACCACAGATATCTTCTGATTTCTGGGTTCTACAGGATATCTTAAGCATCTTACGCTGCGGTCGGTCCGAGATGGGTCATTTCTAGCATTTTCATTTACGAACCTTTCCGTGGTTTGAAAGACACGTTAAGCTTTTCGTGGTAATCATTAAGCCAAAATGAAGGGCAAGAGCTTATGGGCAGCTTGAAAAATTGTAATCACTAATCTGCGCCTATCTATTTTCAACTTTTCTGGTTTGACTATGATAATAATGTTCACCGCTTTTCTATAATTACGTTTAACAAATAGTGAAAATTATATTTTTGATCTACTTACCAAATTCTTAGTAGAGACATTAAGGAAAAGTGAATTTCTATCAAATATCTAAATTTAATATACTGCATCTTAAAGCTATTAGTTGCATACAAGTCTAAGTAATTATCACTAATGGTTCGTCTACAAAATCAGTTCAATGTTTGGATATTAGGTACACTTCATCTGGCATTGATGTCGATCGCCTTGAACAACGGAAATGCCCCTGACCAATATTTTCTTATCCTTTGCTTACTATAACATCAATATCCGTTTAATATTTCTATCGATACTATTATTCAGTTGAGGATATCGTCGATAAATATTTAGATATCCTTTTGCTATTAAGGATATTTAAAATTAAATTCTAAGAAGATAAATGTATGAAAAGTTGTTGTCAACGACATTCTATGCTAATAGTTAGTGGTTTTGGTAGAGTCGTACTAGGTAGGAGAGTACTATTACATTTTAAAATTAGATATTAATATGAGTAATATTGCCCTCCCAAATTGAGAAAGAACTACGTCTAGTATTGCTGCTGATTTAATTGATTCAGTAATATAACCTCACCAGTCGATGAAGTATCTAAAGAGAGCTATCTATTTTAGATTTCCCAATTCTACATAAACATTATACACATTTGTAGAAAAGCAATAGATAAGATACTAATAAAACATTATGTAGTACGGTTTGTTCACTATGGCCGTTATTGACACAACAATTCAGTCATGTAACAGAACAGCATACGTCAAATATGTCATTAATTCCAGGCAAGATATTGTAGAGGACATTCTGTTGAGTTTATGCTTCTATTCATTGTTGTATCCAAGCCCAGATTTTCCAAGAAAGTAATGGAGGGAAAGAGGTATGATATAGAGGGGAGGGGGCGTTTGAGGTGAAGTAACGGATGAATGTCCGTGGGAACGGTCGCCACTTCCGCTCCGATCTGCTCGCTCGCGCCTCGCCGCTCTTAGCTATTTCCTTTATGTAGGGTGACCTCACGGTGTAGTTTTGAGATATTGAAGCGTAAATTTTTTATTAAATCGCTAATATCGAGAAATATTTTAAAGATGTTCGGACGTTGGTTACTCAATCGCGTTCAAATGGATGAAAGATTCGTACTGAAATTTGGTACCTAGATTGATTGATATTAAAACTACTTCAACATCTTCTTCAACTTGTAGGTTACTGAACTGCTTCCAAATGCTACCTGAATTTGTAAATCGGGATTCGTTTTTGATTGATTGCTAGTAACATCTATGATTTAGTGTCAAACTCATAACCTATTCAGTATTGTGAAACAATAGTTTAGCTATCAAGGTACATGATAGACAGCCCGTTGACAGGCAGACGGACAGACAGCGAAGTCTCAGTAAATAGGAGCTTGTTTCTACTATTTGTATATGGAACCCTACAACTAACTTCTTTACAAAACTGATAACATAAATAGTTTTGTGTATGTAGTCATCAACGTTCACTTGTTTTGTTTTACTCAGTTTGTTCAACCTGTCAACAACCAATAGGTAGGTACGTCTAGATGAGATGAATTAAACATACAACACATAAAAATGTAGCTTTTTTAAGACTGCTAGTAATTTCATAAAACACCTAATTATGCAATCCACCTGCGGCATATTCCTTGTTATACTAGTTAACGCCAAATGTTTAACATATCTTTTACACTGCTGAAGTGATAAACATAAAAATGTGATTACAAGACCGACTTCATACTTACGACTATTTATCTACTTACACCTACGTTGCTTGAGGTGTTTGTATTGGCAGTTTCAATAAACACTCACTCAGGTGACTCACTCGGACAAAAGTACCTAAAAGCTGAGCAAGCAAACAGTATGTGGTCGTTGCACGATAGATAATGGTATTTCATAAACTCTGGCATAGGGTTGGCTGCAATGACCAGTATCGATAAATTAATATTATACTATATGGTAACAGTGGCTTTACTTCGGGAGGAATAAGAACCCTATGAATAATTTCAGGCTATAAGGCAGTTTTTATTAATTCAAGTTCAATTATAATCCCTTTAGAAAGTAGAATTAGATAACTTTTTCCTTTCCTAAAATGGTTTGGGGTGATGGAATCGTTTCTGACTGAGGTTGTTGGTTTAGTAGTTCGAGTAACAGAGATGTCGCTGGTTCTATTCCCACCAAATTCATTGTGTGACGACTATGTTATTAGAATTAGGGGAAATTCATCAGTTGCGTATATGTCTCAACATACGCTTCATATTAGCTTAATGTAAGTCGACTGCCGTATTTATATTCAAAAATCAATAATAAATGTTAATATCAACAAGAGGTGTATATTATTGTAACTACCGATATGATTTATGTTATAATTATAATAGTTATTCCGTCCGTGTGAACGTTAATAAATTGTTAATACCTACATTGGTATAATTCCGTTCTACCAGGATGCTATAAAAATAAATGAAACTAGTAATAAAACGTTTGATACTAAAGGAATATTGAAAAGTTTGTTTCACAGATCCTAAAACTCATGGTCCCACTACATTTATTAACGGACCGTCTAAGTAAGTTGCACAACAGGATTGCTGCAATGTCGCCGCTCTGTTTATTTATACATTTTTGCAATATTTTATCTACAGCTATCGAGTATTGGCATCATTTGACAAGGATATAATACCGTTGTACATCGGAAAAAGGCCATTAAACACAGTAAGGTTACATAAATAAATAAAAGGTAAGAAAACTGAACTCTTACTAAATATGTGATAAACTAATCTAATCGCAAACCAGAAAATGAGCTCTTTTCTAAATTGTGTTTTTTTATGCTCCTGATGGAAAGCCGGAAATATGAGTTTCCTAGCAAATTGAGGATCACTCTCATTGTCCACAAAACTATTAAAAATGAGCATCAAGTTGGTTGCACACAGCACAGCACGCTCCGCTTGAAAACCCGGGGTTGTAAGAGTTGGGAAACACGTAACACGATTTTCATAAACAGACAAAAAGGGACACTTGTCTAAAGAAAGAAGAACTCTACTTAGTATGTTTTAATATCTGTGAAAATATAACGTAAAGATCGTACTGAAGTAGTAACTATTGCGAGAAGGTTCAAAGCTCACATCACGCACTGTTGCAAAAGTAACACGAAGGCCTTATTATATATTGAATAGCGTCTTTGCATTTGTTTGCAACTGACAACACGACCAAAAACCGAAGGAAGCATTGTATAACGCCGTATTGCGCCGTATTGCGCCGTTTGATACCGTCTTAAAATTATCTACTTTTTGTTGCTTGAACCAGGTTTAGTTCATCCAACTGTGCTTTTACACCGCTATAAACTTCAGAATCAGTGTATGGTAATATTGCTAATGCTGTATAAACAGTGGCTAGCGGGGATATGGTCCCATAAGGATTTTACGAGTATATCGTGGCTGTACCATCGTAAGAAGATTGTATGATATTAGACGAGCATGTGTGAATTTAAACTCCTTTGTCCATTCCTTTTTTTTTCATTTGCAATACCAAAATAACTCAATTTAAATCGTTTCAAAGTTACAGTCCAAATCAGACTAATTTTAACAATTAAAACATCCATTTTATTCTTTGAGAAGTGCGTACAAACCCCTAGCAGTTCTTACAAAATAATTGATTCTTGATTGATTGATTCTCTTGAAAGAATTCCTTTCCTCACGTGAACTGTGAGCAATTAGAGAGCGCTTTTTTTTTGACGTGAGGGAAAATCCATCATGGATGCTATGCCGGTCTCCTACTGACTAAAAAACCTCACGTAACGCCCAACAGCCTATGGTTGAAAGCCCCGGGTAAGCCCTCGGAACGATGTCCCTGGGACAACCGACCTACGGCCACCATTACGGCCTCGCGCAGGGGGCGGTTCGGGTGCTATCTGGCGTCTTTGGGGGGGTTTCGGGTGTGATCCCGCTTCTAAGGGGGGGGGGGGGGGGAGGCATGCGTGAACTCCTCACGTCACGCTGCCGTGATGGGCCTGCTTCTGTAAGGACGGTGAGCAACCCTCTCACGTCCCCGGTCATGGAGGCCGATAGTCTTCGGCTAAGACACGTCGCCGGCTCGCGGCGCCCAGGCCGCCGACTGCGGAACTCGGGTGGGAGAGTTCTCTCCCGTTCCCGCCCGCCGCCTCTTCACGAGCATGACTCGCTCGCAGAAAGAGACGGCGCAGTCCCACTTCAAGTAGAGAGCGTGGAACTAAAAGATGGTAGAAGAAGCCGTGTTACACAGAGGGAATACCCAATCAACCAATGACCTGAAATTTCCAGAGCTTTTTTGCTTTCGGTTTGATTTGAGGATTAGTCAAGGCACTGTACAGGATCTTATGAGCTGCATCCTTTATTTTTATGCCTTGGACGATGTTCGATGTGAATGAGGATGTGAATTCTTACTCAATTTATGGAAATCGTTTAAAAATGCAATTTTTTAAATAGTCAAAGAAAAACCAGTTTGTTCGCTCCAAGGGTCACTGTTCTCTACCTCTCTCAAAGTGACAATATTTAATGTAACAAGAAGCTTCGGTAACTAACTTTTAATTAAACCAGTAATAGCTCACTTTAGAAGCGTTTCCTTATGTACTATCCTGACCAACAGCAGTAAATTACTTTGCCAAATGAGTGACGATTTTATGGGCACTATGCTACGTCAATGACACCTTAAGTATTTTAGTTATAAAGATCTGATGGTTGTTTGCACAGTAACCAGTCTAAATAATGATCACAACGTATTGAGCAAGACCGTTGACCGTTGTAGCAAGTCCAGTACTCTGGCACTTGCAACGCTTTTGCTGTTATCGGCCGGAAGCGACGCGACGGAAGTACGCAATCTCAACCAATTGGATACTCGAGCTGTCACGGTCCGTGAGCATGCCCCTTGCTCTCTACATCGCCACTCACTCCTCAGTGCTCGTGCGCATGTACCCATGTCCGTGTATTATAAATGGTTTCTAGATCTAGAAGTTTCTAATCTTAAAAACACGCCAGATTTAAGTAAGTAAAGTCCGACATGTTTTTTAGATAAGAAACGAATACGATTTGAAGCCTTTTTTTTAAACGCCAGTTCTTGATGACTTTATCTTAATTAAGAAGCTTCAAAGGGCATCATTACATTTTAATTAAGATAAACGTAATCTTTCTTCACTTAATCAATAGTTTTAAAGACCGAAACTCGTAGAGAATTTCAATTACCAACATGTGAGTTAGTAAAGTGCTCACTGCGCATATGCTTTGAACTGTACTATGTCCAATGTCCAATTACACACTTTTCAGCGCAATCTTTGCTTTAAAAGAGTGTTCTTCATCTTCAGGGGTTAGTGATTTGGTTTTTTTAGTTGTGCTGTGCACATACCATCTTATTTTGATTTTTCATCCTTCAAGATCATCACTTAAACGTATTGCACCAGTTTGTATGTGATCTTGGTTCGGGCTACGAAGAGCTTTAGAGGCCCATACCTACTGCAATTTTCATGCAAATCCTTTTATTTACAATTTCCTTAATTTCGCAACAAAAAGTCTACAAATACTATTAATTAGTTCCTACGTTTATTGACAATGTAGTTAGGTAGTATTTTTTGTTTAGATTCCTGTCTACTTCTATTAATAGGCAAATCAATCGATTATTTCGTAACATTTGAAAGGAGGAAGCTTCAGCCGTTATCTAAAAAAGATAGTAAAGGCTAACTTAGCCTGAGATGGCTGTCCTTGTGAACCTAACTTGGTAAAAATGGTAGTAAAATTGTTTAGTAAAGTATTAATTTATGAAATATCATACTATATTGGGGTACTATTACGTAATGGAGCAATGGAGTCCAATGGTCATCTTCGGGGCTCTAGCTAACAAACTGGGAGAGACCTAGTTATGTGTTGCGAACTATAGATAGAATATTTGATTTATTGATTTGAGTCTGAATAACCACTAACTTCCTACTAGAATGTTCATAAAATAAGAATGAGCTAATAGGAAAATAGGGACTAAACTAAAGTTTCACGACCATCAAATATTATAGCGCAAAATTAGCGCTGAAACTTCTCATAACACAATATGTGATAACTTTAGTTATACTTGTACCAAGCGGAACCAGTAGCCTGTGTAAAAACCAGTGTAACAAGAGCCTTCATGTTTCTTATTGTGTCACGTAAATGAAGAGGAGAAAGGGTAACTGAACTGTCTGCGAAGGTTGTCCATTAATTGGTTAAGTATTTCTACTGACATTGACCTCTAGAACGGCCGGCGAGACCTCTTCTGAGTGGCCATACATATTCATTACAAATTCATCAACATGCTAATGAAACTGAGATGAGAATATGATGACAACTTTATCTACGCTGTTAAAATGCTCATCTTTCAATTCTTGTAAATAATATGTTACGTATTCTATGGGTGAACAGCATAAAACAATTAGTGTTCCAAAAATAATTACTTTCCTCTTAAAAAAGAGCGCCACATGAATCTATATATATAATAAACCGCGTTGTAACTTTGACTGATGTTTTAACACGTTCGCAGTGGTAGTGATTTCACTAATCGGAAATTGCGGATTATGACGTATTAAAAAAAACTACCAGCTCTATCTCGTTCAAACTAATTTTCGTTGGTAGTTTTTATGGCAATGTACATCATATATTTTTTTTAGATTTATCATTCCCTTAGTTTAGAAGTTAGAGGGGGAAGTGTCTCTTACGCAAACTAGTCACTTTAGAAAAAAGTGATGTTAGAAACCCCCATAGCATTTTTGAAGACCTATCTATAGATAACCCACACGTATGGGTTTAATGAAAAAAAAAATTTAGAGTTTCAGGTCTGAGTATGGGGACCCCCAAAATTTACCGCTTTTTTTCTAGTTTTATATAAGAATCTTAATGCGGTTTACAGAATACATCTAGCTACCAAGTTTCAATAGCATAGACCTTATAGTTTCGGAGAAAAGTGGCTGTGACACACGGACGGACAGACAGACGGACAGACAGACAGACATGACGAATCTATAAGGGTTCCGTTTTTGCCATTTGGCTACGAAACCCTAAAAATCAATGCCACTTTTCGTTGTAATTTTATAACTCAAGAACGGGCTCACCTATCCAAACCAAATGTTTAGGCTTTGTTCGGACTATTTAGTAGATGGTTTATGTGAAGTTTGCACAAAATCGGTCAAGCGGTTCTTCATTTATCACGCAAACGAAGTTGCGCGGGTCAGCTAGTTATTTATATTGTGTAAGAAACATTGAACATGATTTTAAGTTAATAAAAAAGTAACAGATATAATGTAGTCACTGTAAATCATTGACAAAATTTGACATTGAAAGTGAGTCCGACTTTCAAAGTATCATAGGGCTCAGGTCATTGGCCGATTAGTCTCTCTTTGAATATTGTACTATGACTGCAATTAGGTGATAATTTGATATTTTGTTTTGTTCTTAATATGTATAAACTGATAATAAATAACAGGCTGGGCGGTGGAATGACAGCGGTGGTTCCAATTTCTCTACATACAGTATGTTCCGAGAAAACCGGAAAATGATTATGTAAAATGTATGAGTTCTCTATTGTAATGTCATTTATTCCATGTTATGACTTTATGACCTGAACATTACCTTTGGTAACAAGTTTTGTGTTTGGCAACATTTGCTCAGATATACTGTATACAATATCTGAAGCAAAAAAGAAAAGACTTTCAAACACACAAAATTTAAAATTTGATGACTGACCTTATTGCTATTATTTGCTGTCTTTTTTTATACTAATAAGGTGGCAGACAAGCATACGGCTCACCAGAGGGACTGGTGGTCACCGCAGTCATATTGTAAAATGTAATCTCAAGTGCCTTGCTGTTCTGCAAATATATATTTATATATTTATATATTTGCAGAACAGCAAGACTTGTAATTCGATTACCTAGTGATTAAGTATAATTATAAATTAACTTGTGAAGCAATACTTTACATAAATGTAAAGCAAAATCTATTGGCACAAAAAGCTGCACATTTATGTACTGATGTTTTTATTATTGTACAATAATAAAAACATCGAACGAATATTACTTGCTCTATCAAATCCACAAAGTTTTTATTACTTCCTTCGTTCCAAGCAAAAATTCTCGTTGAACTAGACTCGGTAAGATCCACGTGACCTTCGATTCGTCCGTCAGTAAAAAGCTGATTGTAGTCCTCCACATCCACATTTAAAAGACACAAAAAAACCATGTAGGTAACACGTGTGATCGGAAAGCCCGGAGTCATCTCGTTTACAGAATAACACTTGTGGAACCGGTTGATAACCAGACGCCAAATATCAACTTGTTTCCTTCCTCGTGCGGAGACGCAGTAGATTCTTAATCGTTAATATAATTAATTCACTGCTTTTATATTGCTTTTTCAAACCAAATTAACAGATTTTAAATAAGGATGAAGAACTTAGAAACAATAATGTGACGACACGACGACTATCACTTTAATCGAAATTGGGTAATCAAAAATCTTTATAATTATGAGATCAAGCATTCAAGCACTACTTGATATAAATACTAGGTGTCTCCAAAATTGCGTTAAAACCTGGTAAAGGCAAATAAGGATGCAACCGCATTTGCCCATAATTATGAACAATGGCAAATACATAAGATTTAAAAATTTTGTTAAACACTTTATATTGCAATACTAACCATGATCTAACCTGGTTCATCAATAAACACATTACAAGTAAACTTGTTTGAAATCGCATATTATCTAAGACTAAGTTTAGCAGGTAGGTAGGTAAAGTATATATAATGATCGCGAACAACTGAAGGAATAAGAATTAAACTAAAATCTCGTTAAATGATAACTTGATTTAAAAACTACTCCACCTGATTAAATTACGTATAGAACTTCTATGCATAATAATTAACTACTAAATTTTGTCTTATGATGGCTGACGGTGCCGAGACGTGGACACTAATGGTATAGTTAGTCCAAAGCTCTCAAAGTTGCGCAATTAATTATGAAATGGGCTATGCTAGTAGTACTTATCTTTTAGGGAGAAACTCCGAAATGAGGTAGTCCGACAGAGAACTAAAGTGGTAGTAGACGTAGCTCGCAAAATAAGCACTTAAAAGTGACAGTGGCCTGATCACATCAGCTGACCAAGGGACAGAAAGTGGAGTAAACGAGTTCTGTAGTGGAGACCGCGACTTGGCAAATGTAGGGTGGGTGGGACGTCCACCCGCAAGCCGCTAGATGGACCCACGATCTAGAAAAGGTCGCAGGCTGGGATTGGATACGGAAGGCGCAGAACCGTGTGTTCTGGCGTAATTTGAGAGATGCCTACGTCCCACTGTGGAGTGCCATAGGATGATGTGATCATTTGAGTTTACTAGGCTATTTCTAGTAAGTATACCATAACGAATTTGACCAAGCTGCTGATAGTGACTCTACACAACTCTCACTCTTTTTAAAGCGGGTACAACACGATATCTTTACTCTGTCGGTAACTATCTATAATTATAATAAACGTATCCCATACGTAAGTTTTAGCCCCTCTCTGTGAAATAGAGTGCAGAGGGGCTTATGTCGAGATTTTGTCTGTAGTCTGTGACTCTGTTGCATTAAAATACGTCACTAGGTCACGTGGATCATCTGTTCAAAGTTTGAAATAAAATAAAAATGACAACGTCAATCGGATTGAACTTTCACAATAAACATGTTAGAGAGGGGCAGTCTGGTGAAAACGATCTCACGGCTTTCTTGTTGTTTTTTTACATAACATAGGTATGCATGAACGTTTTATTTCAATTACAAACAAAAATATCAATGTTTCTCTCTCTGAATAGATTAAAGTAATTATGTACCTACCATAATCGAGAAAACACACATGTGCTTAAAATAATATCATTATTTACTTCCAGACCGTAGTATTGAAACTTGTGAAACTAAAACCATTATAAATAATAATGTTGCCAACATTCTACATACACCTAGAGGCAGGTGAGCTAAAAATAAGCTACGGAATCTCAGATTGGTTTACACGTCTGTACTCTACATAATATATGTCCGTTTCCGAGAATTTCCGTGACTTCACACCGCCTCTTATATATTTACGTCCGTAAACATAACATTTTTTAACAATAATTTGTTTAACTACGTCATAGCAACAGACGTTGATGTATTTAAAGTTTTTCTTAGGTTTCTTAGATACAGAATACTTTTGTCGAGTAATCATGGCATGTTGTAGGTATTAAATTAAGTTATTATTTGAACCATTACGTTTACTTATTGATTATCCAAATTTTCGTTCGAGAAAAAGAAACGTTTTTCATGAACATAGAACAACGTCTAAATTATTACATACTAGCTGATGCCCGCAGCTTCGCCTGCGTGAAATTTTGTTCCTAGACTATAACATATCTCTGTAGGCACCAAATTTCAGCCAGATCCGTTCAGGCGTTACAGCGTAAAAAGTAACAAACATCCACACTCACAAACATTCGCATTTATAATAATACCTAGTTAGATAGATTTCTGACTAACAAATTCATAATGCATAATATATGAGCCAAGTAAATTTGTTTATTAAATACATTTTTTAATTCAATGGCTAAACATCTACGTGAAAAACTTCTCTTCTAAGCAATTGACATCGTAACTTAGTTCCTTCTTCAGGTAGTCCCAGCCTACGACGTTTGGGCAAACCGAACTACTGTAGGCTTTGGTCACAGATGGCCCAACCAAGACCTGGTAACGTAATAACAATGTAAATTTCATCAGCTGAGCGTTCATGTTGATTGTAATGGCTCTTTTCAGTCCTATCGATTGCCATTCTCGTATTTTACAAAGACTTAGTGAGTCTGTTTCCTGACAGAATGCAGTCGGCACTATATGTAGAATAATGTTCATGCCTTCCATGATCAGTCGCTTAGGGCTGCTGACAATCTTTGTCGTAAGGATTGACGTTGATGGTAACATGCGGTGTTATATTATTGACCAGTGGATACTACCTGAAGCATGGTCTTTCATTTTTTCTGGCTAGCCATCTTGAATTTTTCTTCTTCTTTTCAGCAATGTATTTTTGCCACACAACATTTGAATAAATTAGCAATAATACTTCCGTATAGCATATTTGATTAATATTATACCAAAATAGCGCTTTTTATTTAACTTTATGGCTTTGTAGTAAAATCATCTCTTTGAAGTCTGAAGTAAAACCATAACATAAATGACAACGCTTTCACAAATTATGTGTCAAAATAAAAAGTAATTTAAGTATAAAATAAGAGTATTTAAGGAGTATTGATATCAACTCCGGAGAAAATCAGCTCCAAAATAATTTACATTCCCTTTTTAGCTCGTTATAGTATGCATTTCAATATAATACGAAACACGTCTTCCATCAATTATGTTAATAACGCTATATGCCAAATTTTAAGTAGATCGGACCAAGGAATCACGTTGTCTCATACAAACTTTACCCTCCTTTTTTATACCTTTGGAGGTGGAATTTCCAAAAATGTTAAAATTACTTTTTTCAAATTGTAACAAACAACGCTCTTGCTTAGTTTCATCATCGTACCATTAACCGTTTAAGCAATAATTAATAATAACTTTGGGTCTAGGTATCGAACCGCAAAATTAAGTTTGCTTTGAAAACTATTTAGTTTTCCGGGATAAAAAGTACCCAGTGTGGTGCCCAGGATTTTTTTTTTATACTACTTAGGTGGCAGACAAGCTTACGGCCCACTGGAAGGTTGGTAACCGTAGCCTATAGACGTTTGCAACACCAGAGGCGCTACACACGCGCTGCCGACCCGGGCGCAGGTTGTGACGACCCACAGTTGAAATTTTTCAAGCCGCCCGTAAGGCCTTCAACTTGGCTTAACGACTGTCATTTTACTGACAACCGGGACCAACGGCTTATCGTGCCTTCCGAAGCACGGAAACGCTCGTAAATAAATGTCACAAAGTGGTCCACGTGGTGGTTACCCATCCATGTCCGGCCATAGTAAATGTTGCTTACTGCAGTGATCGTTTACAGAACACTGAGTCCGCGGGGCCACGAGCGCTTCCTTACCGCTCTATGTATATAAAGAAATTATACTAAGTTTCATCGTAATCAAACCGGTAGTTTTGGCGTGATACCTGAACAAACAGACAGACAGACAGACAGACATACAAAAAATTTTTTAATCACATTTTTAGGTTCGGTGTCGGTCTAGTAACACCCCCTGCTATTTATTTTTTTGATATTTTGAATGTACAGAATTTTCACTTCTACAGATTTATCATAATTATTACATATTGCTTAAACTTGCATAATAGAACACACATAGTGGTCTGTGTGGATCCTAGTCTTCTCTACAAACTCTATGTATATAAGGTAGGTATATAGAGTTTGATAACATGTGTGTCTTGAAGACCTAATCGGCACATAACTAAAGCATTGTAGAATACCACAGTAGCACAGATCCTCGGTTCCCAAACTGGGTTCCGCGGAACCTAGGGGTTCCGCGGAGTAGGCATCAGGGTTCCGCCAAAATTATGTTGAAACACGCTAAATACGTGATGAGGAAAACTCCATTAATATAATTAAATCTTAAACTACTATTACAGTAGGGATAATCACCATCTATTTTCGTAGAGATATAAAGTACCTATGCATAACTTCTAAGAAAACGCGTTAGAGCTATGAATAAAAGGAAATCTATTACAACTGAACATTTGGTAGATCTAAAATCTATGTCCGATTACTATCCTGAAAATAACAATTAGTTTAAGGGGTACACAATCCATGTAAGTAATATAAAAAGAACAGCCAGAGGCGCTGATTTTGAGCAGTGTTATTTTCACGTTGTGATTTTCGCAGTGTTGGCCTTCGGCCGTGATCTCCCAGTGTATTCGTCACAGATACTTACCGAAGCACCCGAACCCCGGTATTTATCTGTGACATCTGACAGTAGAAATTGTCATATTCTCTGTAGTCACACGTTCATAGCCGGTTTTATCCCCCTTATTGTGGCGAACCTTCGTTGTTAATGTCGGACCTTCCAAGTCTTCATGAGTTCTTGGCGGACCTAGAATCCGAGCCTCGATTTCATGGGGCGGAGGCCATTGCCCCGCTCCAGCGCCTCGGAAGGGGCCACCTGCCGGATCCAGCAATAGCGCCAGGTCCTCGTGGCAGGTTTGGACGTGTACCACACGAGTTCTCCTAGGTATAATGGCCTCGGAGGGGGGGGGGGGGATGTCGCTCGGTGGGGTTCCATAAAATAATTAATTCACTGCTTTTATATTGCTTTTTCAAACCAAATTAACAGATTTTAAATAAGGATGAAGAACTTAGAAACAATAATGTGACGACACGACGACTATCACTTTAATCGAAATTGGGTAATCAAAAATCTTTATAATTATGAGATCAAGCATTCAAGCACTACTTGATATAAATACTAGGTGTCTCCAAAATTGCGTTAAAACCTGGTAAAGGCAAATAAGGATGCAACCGCATTTGCCCATAATTATGAACAATGGCAAATACATAAGATTTAAAAATTTTGTTAAACACTTTATATTGCAATACTAACCATGATCTAACCTGGTTCATCAATAAACACATTACAAGTAAACTTGTTTGAAATCGCATATTATCTAAGACTAAGTTTAGCAGGTAGGTAGGTAAAGTATATATAATGATCGCGAACAACTGAAGGAATAAGAATTAAACTAAAATATCGTTAAATGATAACTTGATTTAAAAACTACTCCACCTGATTAAATTACGTATAGAACTTCTATGCATAATAATTAACTACTAAATTTTGTCTTATGATGGCTGACGGTGCCGAGACGTGGACACTAATGGTATAGTTAGTCCAAAGCTCTCAAAGTTGCGCAATTAATTATGAAATGGGCTATGCTAGTAGTACTTATCTTTTAGGGAGAAACTCCGAAATGAGGTAGTCCGACAGAGAACTAAAGTGGTAGTAGACGTAGCTCGCAAAATAAGCACTTAAAAGTGACAGTGGCCTGATCACATCAGCTGACCAAGGGACAGAAAGTGGAGTAAACGAGTTCTGTAGTGGAGACCGCGACTTGGCAAATGTAGGGTGGGTGGGACGTCCACCCGCAAGCCGCTAGATGGACCCACGATCTAGAAAAGGTCGCAGGCTGGGATTGGATACGGAAGGCGCAGAACCGTGTGTTCTGGCGTAATTTGAGAGATGCCTACGTCCCACTGTGGAGTGCCATAGGATGATGTGATCATTTGAGTTTACTAGGCTATTTCTAGTAAGTATACCATAACGAATTTGACCAAGCTGCTGATAGTGACTCTACACAACTCTCACTCTTTTTAAAGCGGGTACAACACGATATCTTTACTCTGTCGGTAACTATCTATAATTATAATAAACGTATCCCATACGTAAGTTTTAGCCCCTCTCTGTGAAATAGAGTGCAGAGGGGCTTATGTCGAGATTTTGTCTGTAGTCTGTGACTCTGTTGCATTAAAATACGTCACTAGGTCACGTGGATCATCTGTTCAAAGTTTGAAATAAAATAAAAATGACAACGTCAATCGGATTGAACTTTCACAATAAACATGTTAGAGAGGGGCAGTCTGGTGAAAACGATCTCACGGCTTTCTTGTTGTTTTTTCACATAACATAGGTATGCATGAACGTTTTATTTCAATTACAAACTAAAAATATCAATGTTTCTCTCTCTGAATAGATTAAAGTAATTATGTACCTACCATAATCGAGAAAACACACATGTGCTTAAAATAATATCATTATTTACTTCCAGACCGTAGTATTGAAACTTGTGAAACTAAAACCATTATAAATAATAATGTTGCCAACATTCTACATACACCTAGAGGCAGGTGAGCTAAAAATAAGCTACGGAATCTCAGATTGGTTTACACGTCTGTACTCTACATAATATATGTCCGTTTCCGAGAATTTCCGTGACTTCACACCGCCTCTTATATATTTACGTCCGTAAACATAACATTTTTTAACAATAATTTGTTTAACTACGTCATAGCAACAGACGTTGATGTATTTAAAGTTTTTCTTAGGTTTCTTAGATACAGAATACTTTTGTCGAGTAATCATGGCATGTTGTAGGTATTAAATTAAGTTATTATTTGAACCATTACGTTTACTTATTGATTATCCAAATTTTCGTTCGAGAAAAAGAAACGTTTTTCATGAACATAGAACAACGTCTAAATTATTACATACTAGCTGATGCCCGCAGCTTCGCCTGCGTGAAATTTTGTTCCTAGACTATAACATATCTCTGTAGGCACCAAATTTCAGCCAGATCCGTTCAGGCGTTACAGCGTAAAAAGTAACAAACATCCACACTCACAAACATTCGCATTTATAATAATACCTAGTTAGATAGATTTCTGACTAACAAATTCATAATGCATAATATATGAGCCAAGTAAATTTGTTTATTAAATACATTTTTTAATTCAATGGCTAAACATCTACGTGAAAAACTTCTCTTCTAAGCAATTGACATCGTAACTTAGTTCCTTCTTCAGGTAGTCCCAGCCTACGACGTTTGGGCAAACCGAACTACTGTAGGCTTTGGTCACAGATGGCCCAACCAAGACCTGGTAACGTAATAACAATGTAAATTTCATCAGCTGAGCGTTCATGTTGATTGTAATGGCTCTTTTCAGTCCTATCGATTGCCATTCTCGTATTTTACAAAGACTTAGTGAGTCTGTTTCCTGACAGAATGCAGTCGGCACTATATGTAGAATAATGTTCATGCCTTCCATGATCAGTCGCTTAGGGCTGCTGACAATCTTTGTCGTAAGGATTGACGTTGATGGTAACATGCGGTGTTATATTATTGACCAGTGGATACTACCTGAAGCATGGTCTTTCATTTTTTCTGGCTAGCCATCTTGAATTTTTCTTCTTCTTTTCAGCAATGTATTTTTGCCACACAACATTTGAATAAATTAGCAATAATACTTCCGTATAGCATATTTGATTAATATTATACCAAAATAGCGCTTTTTATTTAACTTTATGGCTTTGTAGTAAAATCATCTCTTTGAAGTCTGAAGTAAAACCATAACATAAATGACAACGCTTTCACAAATTATGTGTCAAAATAAAAAGTAATTTAAGTATAAAATAAGAGTATTTAAGGAGTATTGATATCAACTCCGGAGAAAATCAGCTCCAAAATAATTTACATTCCCTTTTTAGCTCGTTATAGTATGCATTTCAATATAATACGAAACACGTCTTCCATCAATTATGTTAATAACGCTATATGCCAAATTTTAAGTAGATCGGACCAAGGAATCACGTTGTCTCATACAAACTTTACCCTCCTTTTTTATACCTTTGGAGGTGGAATTTCCAAAAATGTTAAAATTACTTTTTTCAAATTGTAACAAACAACGCTCTTGCTTAGTTTCATCATCGTACCATTAACCGTTTAAGCAATAATTAATAATAACTTTGGGTCTAGGTATCGAACCGCAAAATTAAGTTTGCTTTGAAAACTATTTAGTTTTCCGGGATAAAAAGTACCCAGTGTGGTGCCCAGGATTTTTTTTTTATACTACTTAGGTGGCAGACAAGCTTACGGCCCACTGGAAGGTTGGTAACCGTAGCCTATAGACGTTTGCAACACCAGAGGCGCTACACACGCGCTGCCGACCCGGGCGCAGGTTGTGACGACCCACAGTTGAAATTTTTCAAGCCGCCCGTAAGGCCTTCAACTTGGCTTAACGACTGTCATTTTACTGACAACCGGGACCAACGGCTTATCGTGCCTTCCGAAGCACGGAAACGCTCGTAAATAAATGTCACAAAGTGGTCCACGTGGTGGTTACCCATCCATGTCCGGCCATAGTAAATGTTGCTTACTGCAGTGATCGTTTACAGAACACTGAGTCCGCGGGGCCACGAGCGCTTCCTTACCGCTCTATGTATATAAAGAAATTATACTAAGTTTCATCGTAATCAAACCGGTAGTTTTGGCGTGATACCTGAACAAACAGACAGACAGACAGACAGACATACAAAAAATTTTTTAATCACATTTTTAGGTTCGGTGTCGGTCTAGTAACACCCCCTGCTATTTATTTTTTTGATATTTTGAATGTACAGAATTTTCACTTCTACAGATTTATCATAATTATTACATATTGCTTAAACTTGCATAATAGAACACACATAGTGGTCTGTGTGGATCCTAGTCTTCTCTACAAACTCTATGTATATAAGGTAGGTATATAGAGTTTGATAACATGTGTGTCTTGAAGACCTAATCGGCACATAACTAAAGCATTGTAGAATACCACAGTAGCACAGATCCTCGGTTCCCAAACTGGGTTCCGCGGAACCTAGGGGTTCCGCGGAGTAGGCATCAGGGTTCCGCCAAAATTATGTTGAAACACGCTAAATACGTGATGAGGAAAACTCCATTAATATAATTAAATCTTAAACTACTATTACAGTAGGGATAATCACCATCTATTTTCGTAGAGATATAAAGTACCTATGCATAACTTCTAAGAAAACGCGTTAGAGCTATGAATAAAAGGAAATCTATTACAACTGAACATTTGGTAGATCTAAAATCTATGTCCGATTACTATCCTGAAAATAACAATTAGTTTAAGGGGTACACAATCCATGTAAGTAATATAAAAAGAACAGCCAGAGGCGCTGATTTTGAGCAGTGTTATTTTCACGTTGTGATTTTCGCAGTGTTGGCCTTCGGCCGTGATCTCCCAGTGTATTCGTCACAGATACTTACCGAAGCACCCGAACCCCGGTATTTATCTGTGACATCTGACAGTAGAAATTGTCATATTCTCTGTAGTCACACGTTCATAGCCGGTTTTATCCCCCTTATTGTGGCGAACCTTCGTTGTTAATGTCGGACCTTCCAAGTCTTCATGAGTTCTTGGCGGACCTAGAATCCGAGCCTCGATTTCATGGGGCGGAGGCCATTGCCCCGCTCCAGCGCCTCGGAAGGGGCCACCTGCCGGATCCAGCAATAGCGCCAGGTCCTCGTGGCAGGTTTGGACGTGTACCACACGAGTTCTCCTAGGTATAATGGCCTCGGAGGGGGGGGGGGGGATGTCGCTCGGTGGGGTTCCATAAAATAAAACGTATTTGGCTAGGGTTCCGTTGTCCTTAAAGTTTAGGAAGCCCTGGCACAGATAACACAATCAGTAGGAAGGAATTTCTATGCCTGAGCCTTTGGTAAATTTTGTTTACAATTATTATTACTATTACTAAACTAGGTACGGTTCGTACTACTAAGCTTTTTGACCTATGTTGTCTTACGCCATGCTAAAGGTAAAGAGTAAACAGGAGACGGAAGTCATCCATAACGTACATGCAAAACCAAACATTATCGATTGGAGTCCGGCAAAATGGCGGCGGATTATTTATCTTTTTCTATCTACCCACCTTCCTGGCGCCGTGCTTCCGACGGAAACGGGCGTCGTCTCCGTTCTAACCCTTACCGAGGTTCCGGTTTCCGGCTGCCTTTGAAGTCGGTCGAAGTTTCCTCTTCGCTAGCCGGCGCGGAAAAGGCTTTGTGGCTCAGTAGATACAGTAATTACGTTTAATAATAAAAAAGAACAAACATACGAATTGAACGAAATTGTCTTGACATAAAGTTATACATCCGATTTTGTTTCCGTTTCGGCATCGAATTCCATTAATATAAATTCTATGTGTTATTCCAGACTAGGTAGGTATAATCTATTCCTGTACCAAATTTCAACCATGGCCATTAGAGCGTTATTGTATTATAGCCATGCAAACATCTTCACAAACTTTCACATTATAATATGTATTAGGAGGATAATAATAAAGTATTATTAAAAGTAAGTAAACTGACTCTACATCAAATAAATAATTGAAATATGAACTACAAAACTAATATGCGTTATGAAATTTCTTCGCATCACAGTACTCGTGTGGTGGTCTAGAATTTGTTTACTGAAGTAAATAGACTCAGCTAGTGCTTAAAATATTTAGCGGTGTCCGCAAAGATAAAGCTTTGCGCCCCTATTTTTAAAGTTTGCATTTATTCATTTTGGTGATGTGTTAAATAAGCCTGTGTGAATAGAGCCCAGCTAAGATCCTTCGGGTTCAAGATAACCTTAACTGCAAGTGCTTTCCCTGCTGTCCAACAGACGGCAGTGAATCACCTTTATCCGTAAATGGGTATACATTTCACCTCCCAATAATGCCCAAAGTTCAGGTTCAGGTTCATCATCACGCCTTTATCCCCGAAGGGGTAGGCAGAGGCATATTATATACCCACATTTCACCTTTTTATAATTTGTCCCACGTAATACGTTGTAAGCCGTATTGCCGTGTTTAAATGGACAGGCGCAGGTTGTGACTGCCTGATGTTAAAATAAAGCCGTCAACTTGGCTTAACGACTGCCATTTTACTGGCAACCGGGACCAATGGCTTAACGTGCCTTCCGAAGCACGGAAACGCTCAAATAAATGTCACAAAGTAATCACATGGATGGTCATCCATCCATGGACCGGCCATAGTGAAAGTTGCTTAGTGCAGTGATTGTTTACAGAACACTGAGTCCGCGGGGCCACGAGCGCTTCAAATCAATCAATAATGCCCAAAGTAATTAGTCAAATCATATATAGCCACTCCTGAAATTCAATAAAAGTAGACCTCAGGTTCCAAATTTAGCGTCTTGCCCATTGGGTACCAACCGATAAAAGAAAAAAAGGTTAAAGCTTCCATCAATCCTTCCTGTGTAGGTAAGTACATCAACATATACAGAAATAGGTTCGCTACAACAGATTTGTTATACCTACTTTCTCGTAATAATTGCTCGTCAATAATGTAACGGACGAAGTTCTGGCTTCGGATTATATGGTTCGATTCCGACCCTTAGAGAATTGAAAGATCAGATAGCAGTCGCTGCCAACAACGCCGAGGACAAAACAAAAATCCAAATCACTACTCCTTTTTCTCAGTCGGTCACTCTTGTCATAGTGGTCGTGGCTACTGATGAGCAGGACTAAGTTCGCCATCGCCATCCTCTTCTGGGGCTGTTGAGCATCTCACAATGTCCCTCCACTTTTGGCGATGCTCAGTCAATATCATCCAAATCATAGCTACTCCTAGCAATCACTAAAAGTCAATCCCAGACTCAAATGTTGTTTTGAAAGCAACCAGCCAAAGGTTTAGATGAAAGAGAATCTGCTTTTATAGAGCATCCATCCTTTTTACATGAAAATATACAGAAATAATTTCGCTACAACCAATTTATTTAACTTTCTCGTACCTAATAAATGCTCGCATCGTCATAAAATGTAGCAGCTATTAGGCCAAGGTTATAAATAAAAGATACCAAATATACTATTCCGTGAATCCTAGCCTAAGAAGCTATTTTTGGAGAGCGTGAGCAACTGTTAGTGATGTGTAGGTGTTGGTGGGTAACTACGAGACATTAGAGTTCAGTAACCGAGTGTAGAGTTGTAGAAATTTCTGAACATTTCTATGAATACACTAGATGTCCCGGCGAGCTACGTACCGTCTCTGAATCCGGTTCCATAGAAAATGTATAAAAAAATATTTTTGTTCATATTTTTGTCTATTTTTACTTACTTTACGCTGATTTTTGAGATGATGACAAATCTAACAAATCAAAGGTCATAATTATATATTTGACTATATCTAAGTTCTAAATCATATATGGATAAAACCTTGCACTAACTGTGACCGGCCAAGACCCCAAGTTTGCGAAGATACAAGTTGCTACTACTACTAATAAATAAATCGCGAAATTCTGTGTGTTCAATGTCAGGATGTCTGAATGTCGGTTACTCTTTCACGCTCTAACGGCTAAACGGATCTAGCTGAAATGTAGTACAGGGAAAGAGTATAGTCTGAATTAACACATAGGCTTTTACTTATCCCGGGAATAAGGAACGCAATTTTACGAGGAAGGAGCCGTGGACACCATCTAGTAAACTATAACTTCATAAAGAGGTTATTGTATTAATAGATACCTACACAAAGAATTGAAGTAAATTAAAAAATATTAACGGTCGAATTGAGTAACCTCCTCCTTTTTTAAAGTCGGTTAAAAAATACCAAAAATACTTACTAGATGACATGATCCATGGCCGACTTGATTAATAGAAAATTTCGTTTGTAGAACAGGTACCTACTTACTTTGTTTTTTGAAGTGAAACTTCTTTATCGGCGTTGGAAAAAAATTTGCGTCACGTCACGTCACGATTTTTGGTTACGCACCATCTTTGTTCTGTTCCCCACCACGGTGGATTCGAATTAAGAGTACTTTATCCAGGGATAGCATGTCATTTAAGGGTTTTTGGACTTTTGGGCTTTTGGACTTTTGGACTTTTGGATGGGACATTGGTACTTTGGGTCTTTGGGACTTTGGAACTTTGAGACTTTGGGACTTTTGAACTTTTGAACTTTTGAACTTTTGGACTTTTGGACTTTTGGACTTTTGGATGGGACCTTGGTACTTTGGGTCTTTGGGACTTTGGAACTTTGGGACTTTGGGACTTTGGGACTTTGGGACTTTGGGACTTTGGGACTTTGGGACTTTGGGACTTTGGGACTTTGGGACTTCTGGACTTTTGGACTTTTGGACTTTTGGATGGGACCTTGGTACTTTGGGTCTTTGGGACTTTGGGACTTTGGGACTTTGGGACTTTTGGACTTTTGGACTTTTGGACTTTTGGATGGGACCTTGGTACTTTGGGTCTTTGGGACTTTGGGACTTTTGGACTTTTGGACTTTTGGACTTTTGGACTTTTGGACTTTTGGACTTTTGGACTTTTGGACTTTTGGACTTTTGGACTTTTGGACTTTTGGACTTTTGGACTTTTGGACTTTTGGACTTTTGGACTTTTGGACTTTTGGACTTTTGGACTTTTGGACTTTTGGACTTTTGGACTTTTGGACTTTTGGACTTTTGGACTTTTGGACTTTTGGACTTTTGGACTTTTGGATTTTTGGACTTTTGGACTTTTGGACTTTTGGCCTTTTTGGACTTTTAAACTTTTAGACTTTGGGACTTTGGGACTTTGGGACTTTGGGACTTTGGGACTTTGGGACTTTGGGACTTTGGGACTTTGGGACTTTGGGACTTTGGGACTTTGGGACTTTGGGACTTTGGGACTTTGGGACTTTTGGACTTTTGGACTTTTGGCCTTTGGGACTTTTGGACTTTTAGATGGGACCTTGGTACTTTGGGTCTTTGGGACTTTGGAACTTTGGGACTTTGGGACTTTGGGACTTTGGGACTTTGGGACTTTGGGACTTTGGGACTTTTGGCCTTTGGGTTTTTGGGACTTTGGGACTTTGGGACTTTGGGACTTTGGGACTTTGGGACTTTGGGACTTTGGGACTTTGGGACTTTGGGACTTTGGGACTTTGGGACTTTGGGACTTTGGGACCTTGAGACCTTGGGTTTGGGACTTTGGGACTTTTGGACTTTTGGCCTTTTGGACTTTTGGACTTTGGACTTTTGGACTTTTGGACTTTTGGACTTTTGGACTTTTGGACTTTTGGACTTTTGGACTTTTGGACTTTTGGACTTTTGGACTTTTGGACTTTTGTACTTTTGTACATTTTGACTTAATTTAAGGTGAGGTGAAAATTAAGTTTATGAAGAAGTTTCACTTCTTACGTGTGTACACTAAGTAGGTACACGCAATTTTTTGTTTCATAGTACATACATACATACATACATACATACATACATATGGTCACGCCTTTATCCCCGAAGGGGTAGGCAGAGGCATATTATATGCCCACTTTTCACCTTTGTATAATTTGTCCCACGTAATAGGTGGTGAGCCGTATTGCCGTGTTTAAATGGACAGGCGCAGGTTGTGACTGCCTGCTGTTGAAATAAAGCCTTCAACTTAGCTTTACGACTGCCATTTTACTGCCAACCGGGACCAACGGCTTAACGTGCCTTCCGAAGCACGGAAACGCTCAAATAAATGTCACAAAGTGATAACATGGATGGTCACCCATCCATGGACCGGCCATAGTGAAAGTTGCTTACTGCAGTGATCGTTTACAGAACACTGAGTCCGCGGGGCCACGAGCGCTTCTCGCAACAATAACAATATCTAAAAAAATACTTTCCAAGAAGCGGAATAGGTAGGTAGGTACGCACTACGACTGAAAACAATATGACTACTGAGGGAAATCCCTGCTTTATATGGAATAAAATAAACGTAACTAAAATAAAAGTATTTTTATGTTTTCCAATGACTAATCTCCACACATTCCTAGGCAAAACCGTCAAAAATGTGTGACTCGTATTTCCTTCGTCAAATCATAACCCCAAAACCTTCCTCATGTCCGATTACACATCATTATTTTGAATATTTACTAAAAGTGAGTTTTATTAAAACAAGTCCATATTACGTAGGTATATTTTCATAAAACAATATGAATGTACCTAGTTAATCTAAATTATTTTGCGTAACAACAATTGTTCAGTCGCGTCTGAAAACAATATCAAAAGTTGAACAGACAAAACCTAATAATTGTATTACATTTGTTTTGTGAAAACAAAAAAAATCATGGAATTCTAGCTGTGTGAAGAAATGCTAATTCGTAAAACATGATTTTGTATTACTTGCTAGTTGCCATTTCGCATCAAATTAAACAGTGGCTTAGGTTGAAAGGTATTTTTGAATACCTACAAAATTTTCTCTATGCTCAAAGCAAGTTCCAATAAAATGTAAGCTAATAGCTTGGAGTATAATTAGATGGTACCTAACCTACTAATATATACTCTAAGGCAACTAGTAATAGAACGAATTTTTAAAAAATCTATCGTTTCAATGTTTTCAAACCAGCAAACTTTGTCCTTTCCTATTTTCCAACTGTCTATCAAACCATAATTTGTTTAGTCTGAAATGCTACTCATCCATCACTTTGGTCTTCACAAAAAAAACATTAAACAATTGTCTGCCAAACTCTCATTTGTAATGATAACTGTTTACACTGTAACCTCGAGACAGATGTCTAAAAAATGTAGTGAATTAACCTATGACTTATCCTGATGCTCAGTAGAGTTAAACGGGAATACCGAAGTGGTCTGATGGGTAGTCTGGCTGCCATCTAGGGCTTGAAATCCTTACAAAAGAACTCTGCTACCCCGGCAGCCAGATGGCATAGGACCCAAATTCATTCCCGTATATTCTTCTAGAAAGTTGTTCAAGAAAATAAGAAATGCATGGGCCATCACTGACTACTATTCTGAGTTATTAATAAATGGGCCAGAGTTATAATTATTTCAATTTTAATTGCTCTCCTGATTTCGGCATTTGCATCATTCCAAAATACTATCATTAATAAAGAGTTTCGTATTGTAACGTCGTCAATACTATTAGTTTAAGCCACTTCTAGTTCTACGGATCATTTAAAGGTCTTTGTTAATAAGTTCTAAGAAAAAAAATTAACTCTTTCTTACTGTTTAAGAATGTATGCGAATGAACATCAGATCTCTTCTGCATAAAGTTATGATATTCCTCTTAAATTTAGCGTGCAGAAGAACATGAAAGTGAAGTACGAGTATGCTAATGAAATACTTGAAAAATTGATTCCAAGTAATTATTTGCCCTTCAAAACCTAGATAGAGTGCCAGCTATAGTTTTGTCCGTCACTGGTCTATACCTTGCAAATGAGGTTCCAAATTACTGCAATCCCAATCCCATTCTTTTTTCATGTGGAAACCCCTCATGGATGCTATGCCGAACTCTTACCAACTAAAACTACACTTTTCATACTTCTGCCTACGGTCAGGAGCCCCGGGTAAGCCCTCGGAAGCATGTCACAGGATATCCCAATCCCATTCGCTTTAATTCTAACTTTCAAAGTCTTTAAATTATTTTGATGGAAGATTTCACAAACTAGAACAGTCTCCAAAATCATTGCACTTCATTGCCATCATTGTCAGTACAAGTAGGTGACTGGGACGATAGTTAATTCGGTTCTCATCAAACAACATACGATCAGACTGTCGAAAGTTGGTTGTGTTGTAGTGTAATTGTGTTATTCGTACCAGGTAAAGTTTCGCAAGGCGTCTGTTGCAAGCTCATCAGATAGTAGCGCTTCCTCTATTGCATAGCTGGGTCTCGTGCTAGTAGCGTGCCGCCTAATTTCTTCAGAGGCGCGCGCCCCGCATTCGCAGACTGAGTCGGTGACTTCCTGCATATGTTGCAGCAATAGCGAACACATTTTTTTAAACATTTTCGTCAAAATGACGCAATAAATATATTTATATTTTAGTTTTGTATGTATACTATCAAGATGTATGTGAATCACATGCGGATGTTCCCCATTATAACTAGTGTTTAAAAATAATATCTGCACAGTTTTTGATGTATAGTACCTACCATAATTTTTGTAGGTTTACCCGATAGAAAATAATTACGCTGCTTTGAACGTAAAAGTTTGTAGGCTACTATGCCCCCTTTGTAGTACCTATAAAAATCATATAAGAAAGGAACAACAGCGAACGAAGAGACTTTCAATCAAATAGGTAAGCCTCATAATAAGATGTTTCAGAGCAAACATAACGTACAAATGATAAAAAGAATTACAGTTCATTTCAGCTAAATCTGTTTTTCTCTATCTCTACACTTTCCGGTGCCAAAGTTTAAAAATTACACTACCTCATGTGCAGAGCATTTCTTGAACGCATTTCCAACAGGAAGTGCGGCAGACTGTAACCCATCTCAAGGCTGACAGTAGTGTTAAAAGCAGACCATAGCTTACGGGTTAATTCAGAGTGTCACCTTTATTATGTCTGTACCACTTTCAGTCAAAAGGTTCAGAGGTTAGAGCGTCATTGAGTAACAGAAATCTTTACAAATTTTCACATTTATAATCTTGGTAGGATTCTAAGAATTCCCTCGATAAGTCCCTTCGCCAACCACAAAGAACGTTAAAAGACACAAATATACAATAAATTACAGCTATAAATTAATCCTGGGAACAGACGAGACATCCGCAGTAGCAGGTTGCGCAAACGATCAGTTTGGGCGCATCTCGCATCTCGGCCTAGTTCGTGCTGTGTTCGCTCGGTGCTCGCTGCGAGCTTACGTCACACAGCAGGCTGATTGGGTCAGCTCGACGCCTGCACCCGCGCCGTGTCCATGCCAGTTATGTCATACGCAAACGTGTATGCGTAACACATATAGGTACGTGATGTGTCTACCCTTTAACGTTACAAAATGGCATTTGTTTTTAAAATGAAAGCAAATTACAAACTTATTTCAAGACTATTCATGGAAATCTTCCGCAATATTGAGTAGGCGACATTCCACCTACAACCACTTACAAAATACTTACCGATTTCCTGTATCTCGAGCCTACGGTTAAGATAATAAAAACAGAAAAACTTGTAATAAGCCAAGTGACATTTTTGTCCATTGACGGCTCGTTGTATTCGCAGGTGATGACATCGCACCCTATATAAATATAGTAAACATCAGTATGCAGGCGCGTTGCCAATTACAGTGGAGACCTACTTTCTTACCTTCGAACTTTTACTTCCTGCGGGCCAGGCAAGGCGGCCGGTCGCACCACGCAATGAATTACGAAAGTGGCGCGAAATGCTCGGCCGACATTCGCGTACCGCTTGCGCCACCTTCAGGAAGTGCCGTTGCGGGATTACGTAGTGCGGTGCAGCCACCGCGCCCGGACACTATCCTTGCTCAAGAAATACTTACGGGAGCCTGTGGTCGTCGCCCTTGTTGCTACATCAACACGCTGTGCAACTTCTAGCAAGCATTACCTTTTGCCATCCTTTCTCTAAACGTTAAAATCAAGCTAAGCAAGTTCAGATTGCTTCGGTGGCACAGTGGAATTACATGCGACTGTCATATTTCGGGTTTCGGAATTGAATTTTGAATAGGAACAAGTACCTATACTTACCTATTAAAAATATAAATGTATCTGTTTACAGATATATCAGTAAGTTTACACACGATTATTAGGTATATTAGCTTAGTTTGTCGCTTTGTGTAAATTCCATTGGAAAGAGAATTGCATAATAGTCGTCAGTCAGTACGCCTCTACCTACCCCTTCGAGGATAAAGGCGTGACTGTCAAATGCGTATCAGCAACAAATATCTCTGGGGGCAATCATAATGTTGGCCAATAGACATTCCAGATCCTGTATTGTTAGGATCCTACCAAATTTCTTTAGGTAGAGTCATAGAAACGAAGGTGACCGCAAATGTAAGCAAGTTCCAATCCTTTTTACTCATAGTGGTTTGTGTTCACTCTGATTTTCTACTTCTAAATAGACTAGACTCGACACCAATTAGTCTACTTTCATTGTCGGACCACTGACTGAAGGACAATTGAAAGATTCAGAGGCGCCCATTTAGACCAATCAATCAAGTCTGGAACAGGTACTGGAAATAATGTGCGATGTCTAGTGCACTCGCCAGGTATTGGTAGGAAGGTGGTGGTAGCTTATTCACAGCAAGCTCTCGTATCGACTCAACTGGACTTTTGTGAGAGACTTTCAACAGAGTATGAGTAAGAGACCAATGACACGTAGCTAAATGCAATCGAATTACTACGATGCTAAGAATTCTGCGCACGTGTCCTCTGCGTCAAGCGGAGCGTGAATATGCACAATTGCACATCTTGAGCATCTTCACGCTCCGCTTTAGGACTTTTTTTTATCTTGGGAATTGTGAGTGGCCCTCGATTCGCTAGATGTTCCCATGGCTTTCCATCAGGCGGGTGACATACAATATTAATTGTAAGGCTGCCTAAAGTGATCGAATTGCTTAGTAGAAGCGTCCTCCTTTTTTTTCTCTCATACAAGGGGAAGACTCCCCGACCAAGCAAATACTCTCTTTTTACTTTATTTTCTTGCCTAACCCTATCTCCACAAAACAGATATTTTCACATTGTTTTCATAATGTAATGTAACGTCATGTCATTATTATCAACAAGTGAACCAGCCCAGAAAGACATTTTGTTATTATTTTAACGACATATCACTTCATTGTTACATAACCAAAATATATTACGTTAACTATTAAGGTTGCCTAAGGTCATATATTTTTATGAGTACTTCTGTCTGTCTGTGTATAACAGTTGCTCTAAAACAGGCAACGCCTACAGCTATTAAGAAACCAATCTTATTGCTTTCGTCCGCAAAGCAGGATGTATATAATCTCTCTCGGAACTATGCCGCGTTACCTAAGCCTGGAGGCTTGCTCAACTTACTATAATATAGTTACGAAATGGTGCACTTTGCAACATAAACTGACTTCATATTTTGTTATTTTGGTATAGATGACTGTAACATGAGCCATAAATTATATATACGGAGGTAATGTCTACTTAGCAATTCTGTTATTCAAATTTGACAGTACTTGTTAGCAAACAATTATTTTACACTTACCTACTCATACTTACTTCCTCTGTAACCTCAGAGGTCACGGGGTGGGAGTGGTTATGAGGACCGAATATTATGCGATAAATTGGGAGACGTTTGGCCTACTGGACTTAGATTAGGGAGATTAGGGGTTTGTCTCGAATATTTTAACTCGTAAGGCTGGCTTGGGTCACTACTATCGGTAGATTCCTATTGCATCCCAATGGGAGATGTTTATTTCCAGCATGCAGCAAGGAACACTTCTGGCTATTAACCCATAACACTTACTTTTATAGGTAGGTACTAGCTGTATGTGTTCTACATTACTTACAGACAAGACGGACGGCTAAGACTAAGTGTGTGACTCCTGGCCCCAGAAAGGAACTGTCCTATCCACCAAACCCCCCGGTGTTCCTGCTTGCCCTGTAGCCAGATCGAAGGATACCACGTATTATTCAGGTCCCCTCTTACGTCCGGGGCTCTTCTCGGGGAAGCCAGATTAGCTGAAGACTACGCCCGCACGTCCAGCGCCCTCGAACGCCCTTTCTGTAAGCAGAGGAGGTAGAAAGAGACTGGCGCGAGTTCTAACGGGCACCCCCCCCCCCCCCCCTGAACACATGGCGAGTGGTTAGTACTTCGTTGCCCACAGCACACAGGGGCACCACAAGTAGGATCCGAACTATCTGGGCTTACCACAGAACTATAGAATATATCAATCTGACCGATTGACGATTAATTCATCGAAGCGCCAGGAAATCAAAGGTATAATTCCACGACATATCGATTGACTTGCGACAATTCATTTATTTATTTAAGAAGCATAAACTATTTTCTTCGCAGCAGATGAAGAAAGCAGTTTGGTTGACGACAACCTGATCGCCATAATATTGACTTACTTCACAACAAATTATTGGTTCGGCAAAATTGCCACTTTTGTGTTGCCAAAATACATTTACCTACCTACCTACTTTTAATAAAACCTTAGTTATGAAATATTACAAAAATGCAGACCTCTATTATTTACCTAACGCGCTTATAAGACACGTGCCGTTTTTATTGTCTAACCTCCTTTAAATTAATGCTGAGAAACGAAACGCAGCGGTGTCAACCGTTGCACAATGCCGACGCGACGGTAACGTTACAAAATCGGAAAAAGTATGCAAAAACGGTATTAGGGCGAGAAAATTCACATCGGTTGTGTTCCGTTACACGAGCGCAGTTCGCGCAGTGCATAACCCCATCTTCTAACACGTAATGTGTGCAACGGTGCGCACCCGATCTCGCACGACCGGTCCCAAAAGTGGGTCATCTCTTTTTGTTCCACCAAGTTATTCCGTAATTAGAAAGAGAGGGTACTTACACTGATTTTGCGTTATTATGCGGGAGTAACCGCATGCAGATTATTATTCGATTGCAAGATCGCGTGAAATGACTATTGAATAGCATCGATATTGATTTGGGACATATCGATACTACTTGATATTGGTAGATTTCAATTTCATAGCGTTAGCTCCCGATTGCATACGAAGTTGCTCTCTCCGGAACTGCTGATCATCTTGCATTTGATTACATTTGACCTTGTTGATAGCGCTTGCCGTTTCACCGCCACAAACAACTGTATCTGGTACAGTTGTTCTACACATTCCAGAAAATTTTAATGGATCATCACATCGTAAACTAAATAACCAGTCAATAGAAGTACTTGATTTTGAATTCCCTCCATTCTCTATCATAATGAATTCCGTGCATCATTGTTTGTTTGTTACACGTGTAGCTCCCAAATAGCTTGCTTGCTGATCTAGAAACTTGACGCGGTATATTATTCAAGTCAATTGGGAGAGATGCAACGCCACTTCATGTTGGCCATAGGTCAACCGGAAGTCCAAGGGGATCATTCACATGATGTTTTGTTTACACAACATTAAATGTTCAACTATTTTCTTCCGATATCGATATAACAATGTAGACCTGCAAGTCTTCACGGGTTAATTACTTTTAATATTACTATTATCTATTTAGGTTCTTCGTTATTTATTTTTTCTACCTTGAAATATGGTTCTGCCTATTTGTGTATAGAAATCAAAGTCAAATCAGTTCTTACATCTGCACCAAAGTCCAACATCCACCCAGCTGACACAGCTTGTACGTAAAGTTGACTCTGAATTGTGCGTCTGTCTAGGTGAATTTAACAGGTTGCGAAACGCCTTTATAATGGGCTCCAGAGACGGCCAATGCGACTTGGCATGTCTCATGTGTACATACACGTCGATGCACATACACATGCAAAGAAAGCACGCACACTTGAAGCTACTTTCATTCACATTTCAACTGACTTGTAAAGTCGCTTTGCCTGTCTCCGGAGCCCATAAGAGCAATAGGGTAATCAGTAATCTAAAGTGTTTTATTGGGTATATTCCCAGTGTCACAACTTTCAATGATGACACCCACATAAATCAATCTAGCCAGCAATATAGTCTCCTAATATAAAAATGGTCTCGTACATCTTGATTGGCAATTTCTTGTACCAATTTGAGCATGTAGTTTGTAAGCCTCACATTAGTTTAAGTACTTCATATTCATAGAATTAAATATTCGTTAACCATTAGCAGCCCAAGTCGGTCTAATGAGTTTCTTATAAACATACGTCGTAACATAATCATACCACCTATTTGATCCTCTGTATAAAATAACAATACAATGACGTCACACATTCAGCACTGAATAAATGAATGACTTTTTTAATTGTCATCATCATTATACGACGCCCCATTTCGTTTCCTCTTCACTTTTCACAATCACGTGTGGTGTTCCTCCCTGATAGTTATTCATCTCCACGATATTCTCTTTTAAATTTTTGGTGATATGCCTGAATTTATTTATCGTTTCTCTTTGCTGGACAACAAAGGTAACTTCACCGTCTACTGAAGGTTGTCTACGTGTCCTGCCACAGCCCACAGCTGAGAGTTATTCGACTTATGATACTGTAGTGATGGCGCCCATAAATGGCACATTAGGTCTGGCTGCATTTGCTGGGAACAACCAAGTCAACATATATAAGTAGTCGAACTTAAATAAATTTAGGTATCTGCGGCTCTGAAAAGGGTCACCCCGTTGTTTCGGGAAAATTCTGCATGCAAAAAGAATTTAAAGAACATGTGATACTTTTTTTAACGTGAGGAAAATCTACAGAGATTCTATGCCGGACTCCTACCGACTAAAAACCGCACGTATCCTACCTAACAGCCTACGGTTAGGAGCCCCGGGTAAGCCCTCGGAAGGATACCCCAGGACAACAGGTAATACTTGGTTAAGAAAATACCGGAAAAAGTTATAAATAAAAGGGTAACGTGAAACGTGTAGTGTACCTAATTCGCTATGAAACAAGCGAATCTCACGAGGTGTGAACCAAGATGGCGGTACGCGGAAGTGTGTGCGACTTCCGCGTTGCCCTGCGCCTGCGCCGCGCGTGCGCACAACTCGTGACTGCCACATACATTATTAACCTACCGCTCGCAACATAATTGTGAACCATCCGAATAGAAGACAATTATTATCATTATGTGGTGTCGAGATCTTTGTTTCAAAAGTAAAACACACACAAACATTCGTACAATCACGACGGTTTTACTTCCAAGGGCCGTCAGGGATTAAATTTTACTCTCAGATTTTGCTAATTAATTGTAGCCGGTAGTCAAAGCTTATTATTTTCCAGTTGTCCATTCCATTGCATAGAGAAGGAAAACTCCAAATGAAACGCGGTTGTAAGTAAAATGACAATCGTTAAGCCAAGTTGAAGGCCTTATGGGCGGCTTGAAAAATTTCAACCTACGCCTGTCCATTTCAATTCACCACCACCACTTATAGCGTGGGACTTAAGACTATAAGGTGAAATGTGGGCGTATTCTATGCCTCTGCCTGCCCCTTCGGGGATGGGGACTTGACTGTATGTATGTAGTAACCTACTAGAAGCACAGGCTTATAAAGACGGTAGTCACTACTATGCCACCAAAGCCGTCAAAACTATAGCTAGAGCATAGAGTTATTCAATCCTTACACTAATATTAAGAATTCCTAGTCTTGTAACCAAGCTATTAATCTATAAATAAATCTCACCGACCCGACCCTTTAACTGCTGTTTTGCTAATCTGTTTGATCTGATACAAATATCTTGCTTGAAATTACTTACCAGACAAAACACCAGCCACCAAACGGTGTATTTCGCGGTGAACTGTCAAATTCTTATACAACATTTCGTACTTATATTTACAACGTTAGTATTATTCATAATCACTTCAAACTAATAAAAACAGGGTTATGGTTATTCACCCGAATGGTCAGATGAACCGCTCCGACACGTCCAAAGGTCTCAAGGAAAGACTGGATGGGGAAATGGCAGGACCGAGTGTTACGGCCAGCAGTGGACTGCCATTGATTGATGTGATTGATTGATTGAATTCAAACAATGCCAAGAAAAGATACGTTCTGCCTCTTGCAGACAATTGTTCCTCTGTTGAACTATAAAAACATGGAACGACCTGCCCGCACACGTGTTTCCCTCATCTTACAATCCCAGGTTCTTCAAGAGGAGCGTGAAGAGGCACATCACAGGGCCGCCAACTTGAGGACCACTGTCAGAAGTGGCCCCAAATCGCTAGATGCGATGGCTTTCCATCAGGTTGGTGGCGACGTCAATTTGGCGAGCTAAATATAAAAAAAAACTTGTTCCCATGATACCTCTAAGTTTAAATTTAAGATGCAACTGGCACCACTGATCTGTATTATTACCAATCAGTGAACTGGCACACTCCTGCCAAGATGAAAGAGATCTCCTTGTCATTGATCTTTGATATCATTCGAGTTAAACAAGATAAGAACGGTCATAAACAAAATTGGGACTGATAAAACACCACAACGATAGCAAAAACCTAATCAGGTTGTAAAGATAATTTGAAGTAGGAAATAACGTTTAAAATAACTTTATTTCCTTATGATTTATGTCCGAGAAATCAATTACGTAGAATTAAATTAATGACTGTATGACTTCATGGATTTAAAAGTTTAATTTGTAAGAGTGGCTAACTGTGTGCTCGGCAATTGATGATGTACCTAACTCCGAGTTGGTAAGTATGATATGTTGTAGTTGTACTCTAGATATAGCACAGCAGACGGTCATATGACCATAGAATAGAAATTACAGTATGACCAATAATGTACATTATACGTCTAAGCTTTTAAGTACTTAATCACTGATCTATTTGTAAAGGAAGTAAATGGTTACTTTATTTACTACTAGCTGATGCCCGCAGCTTCGCTCGCGTAAAGTTTATTCCCGTGGGAACTCATTACCGGGAAAAAGTAGCCTATGTGTTATTCCGTTCAGCGGTTTGAACGTGAAAGAGTAAAAACATCCAAACTCACAAACTTTCGCATTTATAATATTAGTAAGATACAATACTTTACTATTTGGGAAGTCAATTGGCAGTCGCTTTCAATAATGCGGAAGATAATATCAAATCACAGTAGCTCCGAGATAGGTACAGTAATTAAGGTGGACGGACCCCGGCTCCAAATGCATACAGGTTTTGAAGGACTCACTGAATCGCGGGTATGAGGTGGATTCCTCTTCCACCCCTGGGTTCCTCCTCCGTCTCTCCTCTCTTTTATTTCTGTAATGTAGCGCATGATGCTATTACATATTTAGGTAGTATAGTTATCAGGTAATTAGGCGTAATGTATGAATATTATTGCTGGCTGGCTGACGATAAGTATAGTTTTTGCTCAACAGATGCTTGAGAATTTAGCACGGTACATTGTGCTCACGTACTACTAGAATATTATTTTATTCATCGGATAATGAGAATAATGTTTGGCAACTCTTTAATACAAATTAAAATTGTCGCAATCGTTTCATTACATCTACCTTCTTTTTCATTACAACAGCCTGCTTTATGCGAAATTTTAAAATGAATATCTGTGAATCTCATTTAGTTATTTTCTAATAAACTTTGTGTGAATATAAAATTTAATATTTTATGGCATCTTACGGGATGCATCACACATATTTAACTTTAACCTATACGCAGTGGAAACTCTCAAATCAATGAATTACCCTCAATTTATTACATAATTCATTGCTGCTCTGCTCCTAATAGTCGAAATATGATGGTATATAGCCTATAGAAATCCTTTAAAAGAAAATGTTCATTTCTGAAAGTGGAGTATAAAGTACCCGCGAAAGATCACTTTAAATTCCCCTTAAACAAGTTTTCAAACAGATCATTAAATTTAATTGATATGTTATTATAGTTAAAATTTTGACGTAGTAATTAAGAATAAGTAATAGCATTATGATTCTCTAGATGGCACCACTGTCGCTTCGCCCGCGTTGAATTCTGTTTCTGTGATAGCATTAAAAGTAACCCTTGTAGTTGTGACAGGCTATAATCTATCCCTGCACCACCTCCTTTCAGCCGTTAGAGCGTGAAAGAGATCCATACCCTTTATGATATTATTAAGATAGCGCTATGTATTCTCTTTATATTTTCTCAGTGGTGTACTCATTTATTTACTCTGTGACATGGCGGCGACCGGCTGGGGTCGCGCCGCGCCCGGACATGCCACCCACAATTGCTGCCAATTGTGCCAATTGACTACACTGGCACCCTTCCGCTTTCTATTCCAACTAGCGCGCCATCATCATCCAAACATCTGCCACTATCCTTCCACTTATAAATCACATGATACGAGTTACATTAACAGATGCAATAACTCGTATATGCTTCAATTACGTTACCTTATGTTGCGTCGACTTACGCTTAGAACTAAACTAGTCTAGTAAATACGTTGTGCAATATTTTATTACATAAGTATAATACCTGTTCCTTTATAATAATTAATTCAATAAGGTATATCTTCAAGCGAGTATGAACGTAACTTGTGGGTCGTAATAAAGAGTGTCGGGCTTCAATAGACCTTTCAAGCCGATACCTATCTCTTAATACTAGAGCAAAAGAATTCAAAATGAGAACAAAATCAGGAAGTAAAAACACTAAAAACACAGCTAATCTACTTCTAGCAGTCAATGAACTTGTCAAGATTTTCGATGGTTGCCTCGAAAATCTTCACTTAAGATTTGATAGAGAGTGAGAATTTGCTTAGATATCGTGATTTGATTTTTGGTTATGGTTATTGGTATGATATAGTTTGCGAATTAAGGTTACTTCACTAGCGACGTATCCTTCTTAATAAGCAATTGAAGTACAGTAAGGTCTAAAAATTTCACATCCAATGGCCAATGGTCCGACGACCGAGAAAAGGTCGTAGACCGAGACTGGGTGCGTAAATAGGAAGAGGCCTACGTCCAACAGTAGACTGCCATTGGCTGATTTGATTAATATATTGAAAATCTCAAAAAAGATGGTACAATATGTGTTATGGCAGAAATCGGAAGGGAGAGAGTGAGTTCAGAGCAGATTTGCATCTTTGATCTTTGCATTGATATGGCCCCTGAGGAAATTTTCTATCCCTGTGTAAATCTTGGACAGGTTGACTTATTCAGATGGTAGGTATACGTAGCTAGTTTAAAACATCACTAGACATTGTTCTTTTATGCGATTGATGGGACTAAATCATATTTACTATCTGTTCGCTCTAAATTTGCCGGTCGCCTCCTCTACTACGCCTCTACACCAACCTCTACGCCAGCGGCAAACTTAGAGCGAACGGGCTATACTTTCCGTTTAGAAATTTAACAAACGCTATTATTACGGAAGTTAAAGTTGTAGGCCTTGAAAGTATACATTTATTTCCAACTTATGCTATCTTATATATTCTTATCACATATCAGCTTATAAATAATCTTTCATCATAATATAATACAACCCCGAATCTTGTGAAAACATGATAGTGAAATCTTTTTATCAGTTCGTACCTGTAGCGTAATATACGTAACTACTGAAGCGTTCGCAAAAACAGTAAAAGAATATATTTTTCCTTTCGAATCGATTCCCCATAGTAGTTTAAGGTCAGTTATTCAGCACAGCAGGTCTTTACTGGCCTTAAAAAATGGAGGACTTTAGCTGAAAAAGATAAAATTATTTTTTATTTTCAGGGCCTTAGAGTATTCGTTATACTTAGTACCTAGTACTACAGCTTAGCTGTAATAAACAGTCCAAGCCCACGACAGTTTATTATAGAACCCGATAAAGTGTAGACAACAGACTTCACCTATTCTTGAAAAATCGCATTTATTTTTTAAACAGTCCTAATTGTTTGTTGGGCTACGACTGCTACGAGTTAAGAGTAATGCCTGTCACTCGTAACAAATGTAAGAACCTACTATTATATACCTAATCTTTGAATCAGCTGATAAGTATGTAGGTATATGATCAAAATCTAATCCTACTGCGTTTCTAATAAGTACATTCCTAAAATATTATTCAGTGTAGTCCGTTATTTAATAGTAAACACTTAAAAAAATAGTTCTAAGAACATTTTTTTTCGTTCCGCCGATGACTCGCTGAATAATTTCCGTTTACAACGCACACGCCGTCAATAGTGTTTGTTGGTAATAAATTTAAATAACAATGTTTAATAAATAAATAAATAATGTGTAAATGTACCTAAAGGTATACGTCCGTTACTTCGTAAGTACCAATAAGTACCTTAGAACAATACTACAATGTCAATTGAATAAGTGTTTTTATCTTCATACACGCGCCGCCGTGGTTTACATTATGTAGGTAGGTGAGTTTATACTATTATTATTGTAAATGACTAATATGGATATACAACAATAAAGCTGGTTACAGACTATGCTAGACTATTATGATATTAGAATGACGAATTATAACTAACGCTGAGGCCCTCAAACGGCGCAAATACCCAAACCTTGCTGGGACTTATTTATTTGAGCCGTTTGGCGTTGAAATTCTTGGACCATGGAGGTTTAATGCAAAGCTCATTCACAGGGCTATATGTAAACATAAAGTCGACAGTCCTCGTGGCCGGAATGCCGGTGTATACTTGGGCCAGAGGCTCTACATTGCCATTTGCCATAGGTACAACGTGGCAATGCCGCCAGCTTTTTGTGCACGTTTGTGGTTGACAGCTATGTGGAAGATTTTTTGTTGCATGCAGCTTTTTGGTATGTACCTACCTACAGCCTTTATTTAAATTTATATTCTCCTTTTTATAACTTGTATAAAGTATATTATAGTAACTTGAATTTGTAAATAAGACTAACGTATAAACATATACGGTGCTGATACCTACGCTAACGTATGGAAGCGAGAGTTGGGTATGGCGGGAAACGCATGAAAGTAGAATAAACGCGGTCGAGATGCGCGCGCTACGCAAAATCTGCGGAGTAACGCTCACAGATCGCGTTCGGAATGAAGATGTAAGAAAGAGAGTTGGTCTGAAAGAGAGTGTCGGTGTTAAAGTAAGGAAGGGCATGCTACGATGGTTCGGGCATGTGGAACGAATGGGAGATGAAAGAATGACAAAACAGATATACAACGCGAAAGTGGATGGACGTAGGAGTCGGGGAAGGCCACGACACACCTACCACGACCAAATTAATCGTGTGTTAGTTGAAGGTGGTGTCAAGAGCCGTAGGAACCGACGTGCATGCATGAAAAGAAAAATGAAAGTTGAAGAAGCAAGTGAGGTGTGTATGGACCGTGCCGTGTGGCGCTCGGTTCTTTCTGCCTACCCCGCAAGGGATTTGGCGTGAAGATAGTTAGTTAGTTAGTTAGTATAAACATAATATTTATATAATTAAGCTGAGTTAGAGGGTATCCATAGGTACTTACTTACTATGTCTATAGTAATGTTTGGAGCGCGATTTGTTTAGCGCTGAATTATAAGCCCTATGCTAGTACTCTATATTGTAGTCTGAAATCACCTTTATTTACATGCAGGAAACGGAATTAATATTGCATGAGATCTTGATAGTACTTGCATATTATGCAATATTGGCAATTGGCACGCCGCGCTGTTTGCGAGTGGTAGGCATGCAGCTCGGAATGTTTTAAAAAACCCACTACGTAAGCAATTCACTCTTGCCATTAGTATGCTGTCGTTATCAAAATTTGATGTTATCATAAGTTGGCACTTCTTACCTTAGGTACATATCTTTAAGATGAAAATTCCCTCTCAGCGAGATATTATTGATAAGTACAGGTTGCATCATTCCAGATTTAAAACTTTAAAAATAATAGGTAGGTACCTTGGTACCCGTTCTCACAGCAAGTTTATTAACAACTTACTATGAGAATAATTTAATATTATGAGAATAAGGAATACCTTGTTTCCATAATTAATTTTCTCATAAACAAAAACGAAAAAAGTTAGGTTTACCTACATATTTTTTTGCCAATTTTTAAAAAAATTCATAGGTTATAAAATAGTTATTTTTTAAAACTTTTTAAACATTGCCTCCGTATTTTGTTTAATAGTCAGTTTAAGAATAAATCTTTTATTTTGTTCGAAATTATTCAAATATTAACAATTTTAAATTTAGGTCTAAAAAGTGTATTGTCTAATACGATAGTTACTATCACACCAACTAAATAACGATAAGATAGCATAGTGTGGGTACTACCTACGTAGATATAGATAGGTAGGTAAGATTACGACAATTACCAAAACGGTACAACTGTAAGTAGATGCCATATAAAATACTAGTCGACGTCACGCGATTTCACCCGCGCAGCTACCGTTCCCGTGGGAGTACGGGAATAAATATATTCTGTTTTCACCGAGGTTAGTGTAGCTTCCCAGCTGTGAGAGAATTTTCAAAATCTGTTCAGTTGTTTCGGAGCCTATTCGATGCAAACAAACTATATGGTCCAGGAGCCACCACCTGTGTTTTTCATTGATTAATAACAGGCTGAATCATTGTGAGTAGTTTCCGTTCGACGAGACGCCCAAGTTTTTCCTCTGTGAAAATTCTCGATAGAGGTAGCTAATAAAGTGCGCAGCTATAAAACATGTCGATTTGATGGAGTGTTGAAATTGTCTGACTAACCGTTTATTTTTTATTACAATGTTTAAATAATTGTATTATAAACTGGGAGGAATAATTGTCCTACAAAACGGATGGTTTGTTTGAGAGCGTCCTCCACTCCAAATATGTCGAAACGATGGGGCCATAAAAATAATTAATAACAAGCTGATTTTTTGTATGCACCTTTGTAAATATTGTTAGAATGGAATGACCGTTTAGTCCTACAAATTTAGTGGTAGGATTTCTCAGTCCGACACTTCGAAGTTGTCAATTCTATGGTAATAATTTTTTCATTAATAACCGTAGGACAAAAAAAACACATCATGAGTTAGTGCATCCTTTGCTTAACAAACAGTGTCCTACAAAAAAATGGGTATGTATCGCTAGTCCTACAAGAAAATAAAAAATATATGACATTATTTCGTTGCTGTTGTTTTGGTGCTTGGAGACATGTATCCGCAAGCTTGATCAATATATTATTAAACAAAACATTTTTCAAAAATGAAAAAATGAAAATAAAAAATTGTTGCAAGCCATTTCGACTTTATCAACTTGCCGATGGCCGATAGTCGTTAGTTTTATCTAGGTACTTTTATTTGTTGTATTGATTTCAATTTGTTTTAAAAATAAATATATTAACTGCCAGAGAACTACTGGAAACAAAGTCTCGTGCGCGGAACTATCCAGGAATAATCCAAAGTAATAAATTATAATAAAATAATCCACCTGAATAAACTGCGAATTAGTTTAGTTAGTACAAGTTGATAAACGAACGACACGCCAAGCGTTGATACAACGTATTCTATCTCAATCAACTGTTTATTATACGTAACTACATTTAATAAATACAAAACCAGTTGAAAACGTTAACCGTTTTTTAACCGGTTTATGGTTATATGGAAACGGTTTCATTTCGTTGAATCAAATTCCGTCAACGACCCACTCCTACTGGCTTGGGAAGGGAACCCAAGGCCAGATCGGGGCACGGCTTCTTTCTAGATCTTTCTCAGTTCCCGCCGAAAAATCCCTTGAATATTCCCACTCAGCTGCTTACAATGTGTTGTAACTAGTTAACCCCAATTTTACTGTAAATAAGAGTGCGGCAGCTCGCGCGCTACGCTTTTTTTTTTAACTTGGCGTCGGGCCGCTGCCGCGTGTCTATAGTATAAATATTCTTCGAAAAATAATTAGAAAAATAATAAATAATGAATGCGTCTTAATTTATTCAATACGCGACGGAAATTCATTCTTCCAATATTGTTGACAATTTGTGTTCCCCGATTAAAAAAGAAAAAAAAGTTTCTCCAAGGGATCGAACACGGTACCTCCGCAACGAGAGTCCAGTTCTGTTCCATGCTGCTAATCGTGCTTATTCCAAGAATAGTGGAAAATGTTACATGCTTATCAGGACCGCTTGATATATATTTAATTATATATACCTACAGGATATACCTACAGGGTGAATTTTTCAAAAGGGGTTGGATGGCCAAATCCGAAACTATAAGTAATAGCGAAAAATGCTCAAAGGAGTCACGAGCCCGATTTTGATGAAACTTAAAACCTCATCATTAGATTTCTGAAAAACCAATAATCCTAGCTGGGAATCGAACCTATTGATTATGAAAAAAAAACACACCCTATATTATTACACCATACGATAGTGTTGCTATTAAGGATCTTAATCTGGGAAGTAATGATATACGGCAAACTAAAGGAAAGTGCTCATCTTTAACAAAATACAATCGTACTGCATTCAATATTATTGATTCCGTTTAGAATATTCTCCAAAGAATCATTCTGAGCATGATTTAAAACACGGAATAGTTACGATCTATTCTGGGATTTCGAACGAAACAAACTATGATCCACAATTTAGGTAAATTTAATATTAATTCTATTGAAATTCCAATCTTTCCTTAAATTTGTCGCATATCATTACTTCGCAGAATTTGATCCTTATCAGCGACACTATCGTATGGTGTAATAATAAAGGGTGTGTTTTTTTTTTTCAAAATCAATGGGTTTGATTCCCAGCTAGGATTATTGGTTCTTCAAAAATCTAATGATGAGGTTTTAAGTTTCTTCAAAATCGGGCTCGTGACTCGTTTGAGCATTTTTAGCTATTCCTTATAGTTTCGGATTTGGCCATCCAAGCCCTTTTCAAAAATTAACCCTGTATACATACTACTTTTTTTGTAGGCCAGTGATAAAATAGTGTTCTACACTTTATCCCCGATAGGGAAAAATTTAAACTAGGCTGTTATTAATGAAAAAAATATTACCATAGAATTGACAACTTCGAAGTGTCGGACTGAGAAATCCTACCACTAAATTTGTAGGACTAAACGATCATTCCATTCTAACAATATTTACAAAGGTGCATACAAAAAATCAGCTTGTTATTAATTATTTTTATGGCCCCGTCGTTTCGACATATTCGGAGTGGAGGACGCTCTCAAACAAACCATCCGTTTTGTAGGACAATTATTCCTCCCAGTTTATAATACAATTATTTAAACATTGCAATAAAAAATAAACGGTTAGTCAGACAATTTCAACACTCCATCAAATCGACATGTTTTATAGCTGCGCACTTTATTAGCTACCTCTATCGAGAATTTTCACAGAGGAAAAATTTGGGCGTCTCGTCGAACGGAAACTACTCACAATGATTCAGCCTGTTATTAATCAATGAAAAACACAGGCGGTGGCTCCTGGACTAATAATAAAATGTATAAATTAGTATGGATTGATAGATAGATAAGGAAGCGTCCCACTAATATCTGAGGAGCCCGAGCCTACTTCACCTGGGCGTGTGAAAAATAAACCTTAGCATCCATATTAGCTGATACTAAGCTCCAAGATCAGGCAGTTGAACTAATCTTAGAGAGTAGTAAGAATTCTATTGGAGCAATCGACTTCCAAAATTCCAACAATTATGGGTGGTTTAAAAACTTTCTACAGCTGGTATTACGTGAGACAAAATACAACTGCTGAATATAATATGCTACTGCCTATCACTTCGAGGAAAAAGGCGTGACAATACCTATGTATGTATATGTTAGCACAGTGATAATGACGTCAAGAGCGCGCGCGCGATATTCTCAATTTCCGGGACAGTTGCGGACGTTGATAACGCTTATCAGTTGCGCTGGCTCCGAGGTGGATGATCGATATATCGTGCTGTTTGTGCTAGTGCTGTATCACGTATGTTACTTGTAGTCACTTTGTAATAGTTACAGAAGTATTTGGAACATTTTGTAACTAACGCACTAGGTTAATGCTCTTAACCATTGTCTGGGTCCTTCTGGCCTCTGCCTTCTTGCCTCCAAATACTAGCCGCTTCTATCAAAACTATCTATACCCAAAAATATTAAAAATATTGATGAAATATGATTCACTCAGGTAAGTGAATCATATATAGGATTGTCGTCGATAGGCATCAACGACCATCCTGACAGCGAAAAACTTATTGATACTGTTTATTGATGGCACTTGATGGAACTTGCTACACATATTGAAAAATTTCACTTGTACTGTTCCACAACATTTATTATTGTAATCCCTAACCGGTTTCGCCTTTCGGCATTCTCGGTTAGGTCTTACAGTAATAAATGTTGTGGAACAGTACAAGTGAAGTTTTTCAATAAGCTAGAAACTTACAAGTTTTTAGGTATGCTGCCATTTAATGTAAGCAGGAGCACCCACTAAGTAAAGTTTTTTGGGTAGCTTAATACCGAGCCACGAATGTTTAGTAGTTCTTAATCATTGATTCTCTAAGCACTTTTAAAATTTGCAAATATTATAAGCACCTAGGTTACAAAAAAAATAGTTACCCATGACTTTTCATCTCAATCTATTGAAGCGAGAAAGGAGCGCAATCAAACACATAATTTTAAATATTACGTGGAGTGACACGTTAGAGAATACAAATGTCACCATCCTTATTCATCCCGTAGGAGTCGTAAAAGCCGACTTAAGTCAGGTTCAACTAGTCCTGGTAACAGCCAGGATATCGGTGAAACCTGGAACCCTAATAATTTATTTATTTATTTCTTTTACACTTTATTGTACGCCAAATAAATAAAATTATAGAACATACATTCCGTGCAAGTAGCTGTACTGTACAATGGGCGGTCTTATCGCTAAATGCAATTTCTTCCAGGAAACCTTTAATCTAAAAAAGTGTCAATAATCTAAAGAAGAAAGAATTTGAGAAAGAAAGATTCGGCTGCTAAAAACAAAACCTATTGCCATGACACCACTGGGGGTACAAATTGGTGGTGTCACGGGGAAGGAACGCATTATAACAACACTAAAACAACAATATTTGCAGCAAGTTTTACCAAGTGCCATCAATCAACAGTTAAAATAATCAGAAAATAAAGACGTTGAGAATGGACGAAAAGTTGGTTTAACTGGAGGAAGTACTTATTGAACGAATTACACTGAAATATCTTGGTAGGTATTATTCTAGAAGCTTAAAAAAAGGTAAGTTAAACATAATTTTGAAGTTGTCAGGTAAATTATTATTTATCCAGTCAGCAATCTACGATTATAACAGGGGCTTTTTCTAGTCTATCTGATCTGCTGAGATGATGATATTGAATATTATAGTATGTAAAGTTTGCAGATTCATTTATAAAAAGTTACTATATATCACGGAATCAAAAAAGTAAGGACGTAGCCGGGTATATCACGGGTGAGCGCTGAAATGATCGCCCAGTGTGCTTTCAAGTGTGATTGAGAAATTTTTATCTATCTACAGCAATAGGGGATTCACATGGTTTTCATATCTGTGTGAACTTTAGGTTTTGTAAAACGTATGAAACATCGTGACAGTTGCATCGCACGTCATTGCAGCGTGACATTACATCCGTAGATTTGTTTTTAGATCCGCCTGTAGATAGCATGTCTAATCAAATAATCGCCTTCGAAGTAAGTACAATTTTATCAGAAAACATTAATTACAGGTAGCTGAAACATACTTATAATCAGTGAATAATAATAATTTTAAATAAAGGAATTGCGAATAACAAATCAGCTATTAAGATAAGTAACGGAAATAAATAATTATGCAGGTAGGTACCTACTATTATCACATTCTTTAGATAGAAGCTATATTTTAATATGATAATCTGAATGAAGTTTTAAACCCTTGAATGACTGTATAATGTGACTGAATGAATGACTAAATGAATGACTGTATGTATGACTGAATGAAAGAATTAGTATATGAATGAACATGTCATATTTTTATGGTTAGAGACACAACGTACCAAAAATGACAATGGAACTCACCATAATCACAGAATTTCAGGCGTAGACCAAAATTAATTTCAGATTATTAATAGCAACTAGAAAACCATGTTTTCTTTCATCGCCTCTCCCAAAAGAACCACGCAGAATATCGAGATCCAAAGTATTTTAAGGACCTCCTCATAGGTAGCAAGCATAAATTGTGATTCCGTAGTTAGGTATAAATTTTGAAACTTTCCTCCCAATTTTCACATTGAAATACGAAAACAAATTTCTTTATTTGTATTGTAGAACTGATGTTGAACCATATTTTTTCTAAAATTCGGAGGCAAAGATAGATATGGCATTAGAGACAGGTATAGGCTTGTATTTCATAAGCAAAGTCGTGCGCTCAATAAGATTTATTTATAAAAAGATCAACAATACATCGTGAAGCTCAATATCAGAAGATCGTTTCGCATGACGTTTTTTCGCCGAAGAAATCACATTGTTTTCCTCTCGGGATAGCCGAGAGTGACAGCGGGTTGCGTGCGCGTAGTCGACGCCCCCCGGTTTTCTATGCTCAGCGCGCGTGACCAATTGGTATCATGTGTCTTCAATTTAGATTTAACTCACTGTGTATCATGTAACCTATTGTCAACTCGATTATGTATTTCTGTAGCTAGGGGGGAAGATATTATGGTTGTTTTTAGTAGGGATTGTCATACTGTCTTGTGTTTTTGAGTCTTCTAACCACATCAAAGAATAGGTGCCTCATTTAAAAATTTTCATTTTATCTCTAGATAACGGTTTTTTTTGTGAAACACAATTATTTAAGGTAGCGCGTTATTTGATTTTTCACGATTTTTGAAAGCACTAACTAAATCTAATTGTAAGTGGGCAAAAAAATTACTCAAACAAAACATGTAATTTTTATAATGAAATGTATTGTAAAAAATTGGGATCAATATATCAATTAATAATTGTTGCCCTCCTCGTAACTTTTGTGCCACTGAGTTATTTTAACTAGCTGTACTATATTTGAAACTAGCTGACCTCGCAACTTCGTTGACGTCATATAAGGTGTATGAAAGGAGAGGTATTTCTTTATCAGACTCATCAAGCAGCATGTGAAACTGCCCTGCTTGCTTAATCATAAAAGAGCCTAAAGATTAAGTCTACTTATTCTAAAACAATTCAGTCCACGCCTTCGGCTAAAATAGCCTTAATCACTAAGCTCGTTTATGATTAAGCCAACACGTCAGTTTAGATTTACCTACGCATTTTTAGATTCATATGTCTATGCATAATCTTTAAAGTGATTTTTTTTTTAATAACCGATTGACATGAAATAAACACTAAATGCTAAGTGGAGCAAACCACAACACAATAAAGAAAACCGCATTGGAATCGGTTAAGCGGTTACTGAAATTAGCGTGCACAAACGTACAGACAAACAGATATACAGACATACAGACAAACAGACAAAAATTCTAAAAATCATTGTTTTGGGTTCTATTGCGTTCATAAAGCGGGGGGTTATATAATATTTTTTCTTATTTATCTTCCATGTACAGACAGCGACCTGTTATGATTTTATTATATGTATTGATTGATATTGATGATAATCACTAGCAAAATATGTCTGTAAGCCTATTGCCGTGTAAGCAAATTAGAACTCTCACAATTATAGTCCCAAGACAGCAACTTATGTAGAGTTAGAGTCGATTAGTCTCTATTGTCTAGGGTTAAACTCGAAAATATTTATTATCTATGTCGTGGTTAAAAAATAATTAAAAACCTTCTAAAGTCAAATAAATCATTCTAACAGTCCATTCATCTACCGTACCGTTATTTGGGAAAGAAAAATCGTGAATGTGAAGGTGTTTAAACCAAGTGAAACAAATTAAATAAAACTTTAAACATGTGCATAGTTATTTATAACAATAATGCAACAGTTTCTCATAACACGCATCAATTACCGACTAATAAGGACGAAACCGGATGTGTTATTCTTTATCAGTCAACATCCTGTACATCGTAATAAAAAAATAATTAGAACTTGTTTAAATCCTGAAAGTAGAGAAAAGGCGGAGCGAGTACAGTCAGCTGCAGAAATGAGTATACCTACAGGGTCGCCTTATAAAGATTGAATTTTCTCAGAAAAGGTTTTTAGCGGACGTCACGCGGTTTCATCGGCGTAGTTCCCGTTACCGTGGGAATACGGGAATAAAATATAGCCTATGTCTCTCGGGGGTAATGTAGCTCTTCCCAACAATGAAACAATATTTCAAAAGTAGCTTCGGAGCATAATATTCAATGCAAACAAATCTTTACCTTTTTAATATTAGTATTTAAGTATAGATGAGATTTTATATAGTTACAGAATTACACTAATTTAATAAGCATAATAGTAAATTTCATTATAATAGGTGGTACTCATGAAAAAAATCAAATCTTACAGGGCGGTCCTGTATACTTTTTTCTTCGGTCAACTTACTGCCAAGTACATAGACTATATTTTTATTCCCTTATTCCCACGGTAACGGGAACAACGCGGATGAAACCGCGTGACATCCGCTAAAAGTATTTTTTGAGAAAATTTTATTTATATATGGCGGCCCTGTATACTTTTCTCTGCGGCTAACTGTACAAGTGCCAAGTCGTGAGCCATGAAATGCATGGAGTAATTGATCGTGTGAACAACAGACTATATCCGGCTCCTAATCCATTCATTTTCCTCTAGCGCGATGTTTTTCTTTAGTCGCGTGACGCAATCGCGGATGTCTTAACTCTTCTCGCCTCTATTGTACTGACATAATAATTGCGTTCGCTCATTAATGGTCAAACACCAACGATTGCATAAAACTACTAACAATCTAGAAATACTGTAATGCTTGTAAAACCATAAAGAGAACTATGAAGGGAATTGACGGTGTCTTTATGCGGCTTGTATAATAATCTTGGTAGGTAGGTTATAGAAAGGTATTAGGTATGCTATTTTGATTTTGCAATACGATATTTCATCATCTTGTTTATGTGATCGTGTTTTCATTTGTAAAATATCTTTTCATTTGAATTCTTAGATTCGCTTTATTTCGAATTATCGATTCGATTGTACGATTTATGGTGCCGTTATGCGGGTTGTATAATAATGTGGGTAGGTAGGGTAAAGGAAGGTATTACCTAGGTACTTATGCTTTTTTTGATTTTGCAAGTATATTACTTCCTCTTCTTGTTTTCGTTGGTTCATTGTCGTGTTATCATTTGTATAATATCTTTTCATTTGCTGTGCGCTTCAATTTCGATATCATCGAATCCTAAACTAAACAAATACATTCTAAACCAGGCAACATCACCAATCCAAGAGTACCTACTGTCGGACTGCAAGTTTCGGGTAGACATTAGCGAGATAGTTCAACGACAAAATTACAAACAAGTAAAAATCATTGAAAATGGTAATAATTGTCCTAAACATTCAGGAAACGGGTAGGTACCTACTTAGAAAATTAAAGAGAGTTAGTCTTTTTAAGGTAAGGGGAGATTAAACGCACTTTTCTTTTACTATTTATATGGTTCCTTAGTGAAATTGTATTGCCAATGAAGCCATACCGAGCGATCTTCATTTTAGATTTAGAGTACCTGTTCATTTATCATTTGAACAATATCAAGAGTTCAAGACACTTAACCCTACCTCTCTTTATAGCCCATACTTCTCTAAGATTCTTATGTCGTATATACCCTATCTAAATTCACATATTCCTGTAAACACTTAAAATATTTTTACTACGATAAAGAAAATACGTATTAAATCGTCTTCACCATAGACTTATAACGTCACAATAATATGAGATTGAGTTTTGTAGAAGAAAACTGATTTGGCATTTGCAATTCAGGAAGTTAAGAAAATCAAGTTGTCATATGTTAATTTTGAACAGATTTAAGTGTGTGTGTCAGTAAGAAGAAGACACCCACTGTTGCCGAGTTGAACAGCTGAGAATATTGTGATAATGACCAACTTTAAAAAATATCATAATAATCTATTATCTTACGTTTAACGACCCATGACTTTCCGGCCAGTGTCTCGTGTGATCTCGAGGTCGTTTAGAACGAGTGTCTTTTTCTAATGAAGACTTTTATCCGACTACCGAAAGAGGGTAACGTTATTCACGCGTAGTTTTACATTCCAAACTGTTTAAATAATGTAACTTCATACGTATACAATTCAAGAACGATATTGTCGACGAAGCGGCATGTCTCCTAGCCGGGACCAGTCCATGGGACCTAGAAGCTAGGGCCCTCGCGGCGCTGTATCAGTGGCACAAGGAGGCGCTGGAGAGGGATCAGAGGACTGTGCCCCGAGAAATCGACGCCCAGAGATCCTTGCTATGCCAGGAGCTCATGGAAACATGGAAGGTGCGACTTGAGCAACCAAAGTGGGGACATACTACTATTAAGGCGGTGACACTGGTCTTGGAGGAGTGGTTAGAGAGGCGCCATGGCAGCCTTAACCTACCGAGTGTCACAGATGCTTACCGGACACGGGTGCTTTGGAAAGTATCTGTGGCACATGCACCGGGAGGTAACACCCATTGCGGTAACGGCAATGAAGATACAGTGCAGCATACACTGGCGGAGTGCTCAGCTTGGGTACTGCAGCGCCAAGATCTCGTTGCAGGCCTTGACGTGGGCATTCTCACACTGGAGACCATGGTGAGGGCCATGGTCTCCCTGCGAAAAAGTTATGCTCGAGAAAGAGGCAGCGGGGAGGGAGCGGGAAAGAAATCTCCCTCCCGAGTTTAATGTAAATTATGTAAATTATTACTAGTACATATTAGTAACAAAGTTTTATTATATTAATTTGAAACCTATTCAATTTCATAGGTGTTGTACGATTTAGGTACTAATGTACTAGTCATAATTTACATTATGTATAGGTACGATTATAACGCCATGTTACAAACACAATCGCATTCGATTAATTAAACTTCGACCGTTGAACTGTTTATTGTAATTTGTAAGATTTTATGTTCATTGTACGGTAGAAAGTGGAGACCTTGGCATTAGCCTTGCGCGTGGAAAACGTTTGACGACGCGGAAGTGCCCGCGCATTGTTTTAACGTAGATTACGTACGCTCGTAGAAGTCGTAGTCGACAATGGATGATGGCGGAAGGTGGGGAAGGGGGTTACATTTTACGACGAATTATCATCTTTAGGTAACTAAAGATGATTAATTATTCGTCTTAAAATGTTCTTCTTACAATATTACTAAGATCAAGTATTAATGCTAATCATACGATCTACCTATACTTATAGGAATACCTAATACTTCTTACCATTAGAAATGCGAAAGTTTGTGAGTGTACATATCTAGATGATTTTCTCTTTCACGTTCGAACGGTTGAATAGATCCGGCTGAAATTCGGTACAGGGATAGATTATGATCTGGTAAAACATATATCTAGGATACTTTTTATCTATGTTTAATCAATGACATAAATAAGGTTTTGACAGCACTTTGTCAATGTAAGCCTACCTTCAAAAATATTCGTTCCGTTTCAAAACGTTTTTGTCAAACGGTAGTTTCATTAAAAATTATTTTTAATAGTTTGGTGTAAATCTTTCTTCTTATATATATAATTTCTTGATTGTATTTTGTTAACTACTTCGATTTCCTTATTTACTTTACTTATTTCAAACTCTACTAAAACATTGAAAAGTTCTTTTGTAAACGTGACAAATACCTAAAACCTAGTAGGTAAAGACCGTCTGCACTTCGTGTTATTGTATAATGTTTACTAACAACAATCCATTCTTGTATCGTTTTACAAAAACATTTAAATTTTATCTTCGTATATCTTTAGGTCATCGAAGAGTTATTTTTTGTTTATACTTACGGTACATTTACCTATCATATATAGGTATATTTAAAAAACCCGTGACATCTTATCGCAAATCAGAGGCATCTGATATTAGCGGATACAAATAATGGGGGATATTCAATGGGGGACATTCAAATACCCGACCTAAGTGACGTTTTTGACAGTGTCGCCAACATTTAACTTATTGGTTCCGCTTATTACAAAGCTGTATGAATTTAAGGTTAGTAATTTTCAACCTTGGCTATGATTGATTGGATGCTACGGGGCACAATGAAAAGTACTAAAGAGTACAAAAGTTTAAAATTAGGGAGTTTTAGTTCGCCAGAACATCTTTAATAACTTGAGATGTTAATAACGATCAACATCTTCAATACTTAACTTAATTATAATAAAACTTAAGACGTTAAAGTATAGGTACATACACACATACAAACCATCATAAATGATCCATAGCAAAAACAAAGACATATTACTATAAAATACCCACACAATCCCTCCTCTCAAGTATGATTCCTGCAGTATCGGGTTGTGTTACGATGACCGCAGCGTAACAAAAACAAACGAAGAGCTTGTCCTCATTCGTGCGTGTCGTGTGGTCCTATCCCATCTCACCTTCACCAGGGTTCACGACTATGTCAGTTCACTTCTTTATTTTTTTTAAACTAAATTGGAATTGCTATTAAACTATTGAAATGTTTGGAATCGGTCGTGTGCAGCTGTTGATCAGCCTGTGTCTTTACAGTTAATTGTAAGTGTATCCTTTTTTTGGAAAGTATCTAATGTTTTCGACATCTTTTATTATTTTATATCGAAACAAAATCCTGTTTTATCATGATACCAGAAACCAGGTGTGTTTAATAACCTAAATATGATGTCCAAGTTCAATTCGGAACGACTTATATTATACGGTAGTAAAAAGATCTCTAATTGTGAACTGCCATTCCTTGTGTAAGTGTTCCGAAAGGAATGTAGTCTATTAAATACAAATTATTTTTAACAGTAGGTTATATCTTACCAAACTGGAGATCATCAATATTATGTGCAGACCTCAGAAGATCACAGACATAACTTAAATAACTAGCTATTTTAATCTATCATTTTTGCTACTAGCTAATTTTAATCTATCATTTTTACATGTGTTATATACCAAAAATAAAAGAAAGAACTTACGTTACTTAAAGTTCTTTGTAAACTTACATAGACCTTGCCTATCTAACTTTTAAACTTTCGCGTTGCATGATATTAATAATTATATAAACGTGTATTAACGCGATCAGGCATACATTAAAATAGAGGCTTGACGTTTCGGTTGGGTTGCATGCACCAGCCGTGGTCACAAGCAGACTCAAAGAAAAAGAGTTTGCTTGTGACCACGGCTGGTGCAACCCAGCCGAAACGTTCAGCCTCAATTTTAAGGAATGCATGATCGCGTTAATACACGTTTTTATAATTTTTAAGACCTTGCCTATCTATAAACAAACATCCATTTTCATAATGTGTCAAATTTAAACCCATCGAAGAATTTTTTTGAGCAACATTGTTTACCTTATGCATTAGGCTTGGTTATTTATAAAGGAAGCCGTGGGCAATCGCCAGTAGTAGGATAATAAGTGAGTTTTAATTCGACAGAACATCTTAATCCCTTATTCTACAAACGGATAGAGGTACCTACATCAAAGGTTTGATTCAATATTGACATTTATTTTCAAGCAAAGCATTGAAGCACAAAAAGCAAAAGGGTAAAGTAGGTGGCGTAAAACTTACCTGTTGGTCCTAAACAGTATTGCAACTTTAAGCAGAATTTAAGTAGGGAATAAAAAGCTATATAGACAAATATACTTAGGCAATGCCTATTTTAACGTTACTCGTTTCATCACAGTTTTACTTAAAACAAAGAGTTTAATGTTTTTACTGCATTTCAACAAAAACATAATCGTAACCATGAATCCAAGAGCTGTTTCAGAGGAACTGTCAAATAAATGTTTTTGTTTTTTGTTTGTTGCACATTGCATCACATTATGACTGTTCTGTTTAATTTTTGAAGAGGATAAAATCTTTGAAATAGGTATGTAGTCACCAGCTGTGGGTGAGAATTAAAGAGCCCAAGTTTAATTTGTAAGTAGGTGGTCTACACCGGAAACATAATTGACTAATACCGAATACTTGAACATCAAACCTCAAGGATGAAGTCACTCTTCAATAGACTCTTTACGAATCATTGTCAAATTAATACATACAATACACACTCAATACTTGTTGTGCCTGCCTTAGTAATTACAGTAAAGTTAAAACTATATAACTACTGAGTTCCTACACCTTTGACCAAAGAAAAAATCCTCTTTGCCTCGGCGATCTTTAAAGGCCTTTATAATTTCTTTTTAAAACATAGTCGACTTATTTGCAAAATGCCCTTGCTTGCTCTCAACGGTCATAAAATTGTAATGTTATTATCAATTAATATTACGAAGCTTTCCGATTATAAGCTAATAAACATAACAACGAATAAACATTAGCGAAATTCCAACTGTTTTTGTAGTCTTCTAGAAAGAAAGAAAATCCTAAATGAAACACCTAAACAAAATAAACATTGAACACGATTTGTTTAAGATGCAGCCCTAATCACAAGTTTTTCTCAGCCTCTGCGGTAGGCGGGGAAAGGGGCAGGAAGCCGCAGGACATCCGACACGTACAGGAAGCAAAACCAGTTCTCGAGGCTTTGTCCCTCAACAACCTCCCGGACCCGCAGTCGGCCCCTCTCGTCCCGCTTGTCCGACCACATTCCTTCGAAGCCTCTGTGCGAGCGCACCCTTTCTTCAAACACTACACTGACAATTAATTATAACTCGTGTGGTATGTTATTGTTTTCTTTTTTCTGCCTGATTGTTACCTACCTTATTCCACAGGAATACAAAGACATTATTTTTTAATACTGATCAGGAACCAAGTATATTACTGACCACTCAATTGTCAAATAAAGTAATTTCAATCTCTTCATTTGAATGCTACTTACTCCTGTTTGCATTCTAAATCGTCGCTTTGGATCCAAGGAGCTTCTTTTCTGCTATGACGTTTCTAGTATTAACAACCTTTTTCAAATATTTGTTAGAAAATATTAACAAGCATGTCATTTTACGACGAGAATTTCAAAACAAGATTTTTTTAAATCTATTCATACATTAAAATAACTATATATTTAACAAAACCCAGAGAAAGAAACAGGTAATTTTAAAGTAACAAAGTGGTTTTAAAATAAATATCATTAACTAGTAAAACATTAAAACTCGATAATCAACCTATTCTAAAACTGTTTTCCTTAATGCTAATATGTATGAACCTACCGTTCATAACGAACGTACTGGTTAGTTAGATCATGAATATTTCATACTCAGGTCACACAAACTACTTAATAAAAAGTCACACCATTTATTTATACTTCAATTTAAGAGATTCTCATATCTCAGGAATGGTCTGCTATAGGTATTCTAGGCAATCAGGAAATAACTCCAACTGATATTTACATAAAGCATGAAAAAGCATTCGACATAATTATGAAATTATGCGGTATACATATACGTTTATAATACTTTACAACCAACATATTACAAATTCTTAAACGTAAACTCGTCTCCCAAGTAATTTTCTCTATAAATAAAGCGGTCTCAGTCGTCAAGTATATGATTAACTCCGGCGAATGTCTCCGTGAAGCGGAAAAACGTCGGCAACCAAAATAGATGCTGAATATTTCCGACTCATACTCTTTACTACTTGTGAAAATGGTACCTAAAGACGGGCGGCGCGCGCGCAACTTCCGGAGTGCCGATAAACATGGCCGCGGCGCGGTGAGCCAACATGGCGAAGTTTCCGGTCGCGCTGATTCACATTTGATGGCGTCTGACTTTGGCTTGCTTACTGCATATCTGCGTTATGATTCAACCTTACACAACACGTTGGTATCGAGACTAATATCTTTTGGTATTCACTGTCTAGCAAACGTCTAAAAATAATGTTTTCAGTCGCTACAATGTATTTTAAATGTTTTGTTTACAACTAGTAATATCTCATGAAATTCTCATATTCTTTCTCATCTACAGTAATACCGGATACTTGTATTCCACTTTTTCAGCAATTGCTCTGCATAAATGTTCCACCTCACCCGGTCAATAACATCATCAACAACAAGGTCATTTTTGTGCATTCTTTAAGATTCTCTTGCTGGGGCGCGCGGGTGTGGCGATCTATCAAACACGACATCGCTAAAATTGCTAATATGGCAATCAAATCAGCCTTAATCCACTGCTGGATGTAGATTTCTTCCCAAATTATAAGAGGGTGCCTCATTGCTTTCTATTCGTTGACAAGAATCGTCGGTACAGAGTTAATTTCAAGTTTGCCTTTTCGCTACGCCCTCGTCGCTCGATCTGCTGGCTGTTGATGGTGGCTAAATCTTTGAAGATCTCTGTAGGTCCCTATGGCTATCATTCGCTGATTATGTGATGGGTATAGATAGTTTACAGCTATTTTTTTTAACTAAACAAGAGTGACCTGAAAACATTTTTCTAAATTATTATAATAATGTTATCTATATCGACCATTGGCCAGCACAAAGCACAGGATTGATTAGTTTTGGTATCCAAGATTTCGCTAATTACATTTAATTATAGTATGTGTTCAGCTTATGTAATGAACGTAAATATAATTAAATTAGCAGATAAAACACATTCATTATTGTCTCATAAGGATACAAAACACGTTCTGAGTTCCGTCAAGTAGGTACTGCATCACCTTACTTAAGAATATTATCACACCTTGTAATTGAAGTTTAGGTACTACATATACCTGGAATCTGGAATGGATATACATCATTATCATCACAGACATCATCAACAGAATTTATCAAATATTTTATTGAGTTTTACGGAGTAAAGTTCATGAACATAACTGGGTACGCAGTACATACCTACCTACGTACCATATCCAGTGACATTCCATTATACACAGTGCGCAGGAGCATAATACCTAATATACTGGGTCGGCGCCAACCTACGCCGTACTGCCATACCTTAGATCATCTAACCACAGGATGCGCCTTACTTAAGCATTGTTTTCTGCCATTGCACATGACCATTTGGTCTTTTGGCTTTATGAAAAGCCTGTACATCAGTACATCATTTTATATGATTAAACTAGTACATTACATTGTAGTTGACTGTACAATAACAATTAACACACAACAGCCATTACGCGTTTGTCGATAAATACATTTTTAAATGCAATGAAATTTTATATGTCTTTGTGTTTCCCCCTTCATTTGTATGAAAACTGGCAGAATATTTTTGTATGCGGTGGTTCGCAAAGGCTAGTCCCGTGTTATATGGTCTAAGTGCCATACCTATACTTTGATATCTACATGTACAAAGCAAAGGCCTTAGGTACGGATCTCTTTACTCAATATTGTAGTAGAGACTTTTGACAGTTCGTTTCTACACCATATAAAATCAAAATAAATGAAACAAATCGATATATACCTTAAAAGAATCTGACTAATAGCGAATGAATCTGACAAAAACAGGATCTGACGGTTATCCTTGATTGTAACAAAAAGTAAACTCAGACTCAGACAGATCTCTTTATCTAACTTCTAAAGCCAGAGTGTAGTCCATGTGTGTCCCCTTGACGTGTTATACTCGCTGCTTTGGTTGCAAGTTGCAATGTTGCATAGTGTTATCAATCAATATCAATATCATCAATACATATAATAAAATCGTAACGGGTCGCTGTCTGTACATGGAAGATCAATAAGAAAAAATATTATGGGGGGGCCTTATGAACGCAATAGAACCCAAAACAATGATTTTTAGAATTTTTGTCTGTTTGTCTGTATGTCTGTATATCTGATTGTCTGTACGTTTATGCACGCTAATCTCAGTAACCGCTTAACCGATTGCAATGCGGTCTTTTTTATTGTGTTAAGGTCTGCTCCACTTAACATTTAGCGTTTATTTTATGTTAATCGGTTTATAAATAAAAAAGTTATAAATTTTTTTTAAGAATCAGATATTTTGTAAATTTTAATTGTAGGGGTTTCTTTGAATGCGAGTGTAAATCTAAACTGGCGTGTTGGCTTAGTTATAAAAGAGCTTAATGATTAAGACTATTTTAAAACGTCTTTATCTTTAAGCTCTTGTATGATTAAGCAAACAGGGCAGTTTCACACGCTGCTTGATGAGTCTGATCCTCTCCTTTCATATACCTTATGTGACGTGAACGAAGTTGCGGGGTCAGCTAGTCCGCAAATATTTGTATGATCTGAAAGTTTGTCTCAAGAGTTTGAAAGTTTCCCATAACTTATAATTATAATAGCATAATATGTGCATGATTAAAATCCGATTCGCCACAGGGTAAAATCATATAATTCATATAGTAAAATCGTTTTAAAACAGCATCATCGTAAAGACGCAAATGGAAACTCGCAACATCCTGTTAGATGTGAAGCTACCAGGAAATAAATTATATCTCGTTGTTAGATGTTTTACTTCATAATCTCGGTATGTGTAGGTATATAAAAATGATTAATATTAATAAAGAATTAATTACTTCTCTTAGTTATAGTATGTACCTAAAACTATATTATTATATTATCTTTGGTTAAAGAATACTTGATACGACGACTGCACGATAGATAACGACGATTGCTTTGGTGGCACAAGCAGTAGGTATTTGTAACCGATTGACGCGCTGGAGTCCTGGGTTCGACGATCCTGGGATCCACAAATGTTTGTTTCGGCATTTGGGTGCTTTTTGTGTGTAATATGAGTAGGTATGTCTTTTTTTACGGTAGGGAAAATCCTCATGGATGCTATGCCTGACTCCTACCGACTGAAAAACCTCACGTAACGCCCAACAACAGGTTGGGAGCCCCGGGTAAGCCCTCGGAAGGATGTCCCAGGACCGTATGAGGTACCAGGTTAGATATATAGCTTAATTTGAGCTAGATGACGGTGTGTCAGAATGTCCAAAAAAAATTAAGTACCTAAGTATTTTTTTGTATTCCATAAAGTCAGGAGTTGGCTTTTATAAATCGAGTAATTAGAAATACTAAAGTGCGTTATAAATTTTACCAGAACAAGTTACAAATATATTTTTACCCCTTCCATTAATCAACAATAGTTCATCAACAAGTTGATTCGCCACAATCCCTAGGGTAAAATAAACTATGATTACCTACTCAAAAGGGAGAGATGGTGACCGGGCATAATTGAAATATAAACATAATAAGTACACATAACCTCCACTCCAAATAATATATGAATAAGTATACTAGATGGCGTCCGTAATTTTATTCCCATTCCCGCTTCCCATGGAAACTTATTCCCGGAATAAAAGCCTTTGTATTAATGCTTAAACAAAACGCGCCCTACATAATTTTGTATTAATTGCAGATGCAAGCAGATTAGTAGGTATTATGAATTAGTTGTGTTGTGTTGTGTTGTGTTGTTGTTGTTTTGTTGTGTTGTCGTTTGTCTAATATTACAAAAAATATTCAGACTGGTCTACATCTATAATTAATTAAACTGGTTAAAGGAGTGATCTTAGAAACTCTTTTTGGCGATCGGGCAAGTGGAGGTAAGCCTTGTTGCATGACAATGAAGTAAATTTGATAGATTTGAGTATCCTTTATTAATTAGCGTTAAAAAGTATTTAAGAATGAAAGTTAATCTATCTAAGGTCTATCTACCTTGTTCTTCCTGCATCTAAACCTTTGAAAAAGCTGTGAAGCGAAACCGGTCAGGTTTATAATACTGAATATTGTGGAACAGTACAAGTGTCGTTTTCAATATGTACAGCAAGTTCCGCCAAGTGCCATCAATCAACAGTATAAATAATATTTAGGAATGACACAACCGATTGGCGTTTGAATAACCGGAAGTGGGTGTTATATTGACACAAAACATAAAACGGCGCAAGTAGGGCAAGCAATACAGTCACGATATTAGGTCGTTCTCAAATTCAGATTCTTAAATAAACTGTTACTTACATAATATAAATATATCTGAGTCTTATAAGAGTTATTCTGTAAACATCAAAATTTGTGTCATAGCCTTAGACATTGATATAATCAGAATAATCTGAATATATAAATAATGTAAAAGTTGTAATTTGGTAGTAGACAGTGTTATGAATTCACGATGAGGAACGAAATATCTAGGGTTGTCTATCAAATGACCTGAATTTATAAAAAAATATTAGACACAGATTGATACATATTTGTTTACAGGTGTGTTGCTAATACTGTGCTAGTGTAACCCACAGTTCAAAAAACTTATGTGCTCTAACTTCATATTATAATGGCCTTTTCTATACCAAATGTTTTAAGAATATAGTATACTCATACTAATTTCAACTACAGACCCAAAATTTGACAGTAATTCATTTAAAGAAATAACTCTAGACACTTTTTAACCGACTTCCAAAAAAGGAGGAGGTTCTCAATTCGTCTGTATTTTTAAGCTATTGCATAGCTTCTATCGCGGGCCTTGAGCGTGGAGACCGAATCCAGAAATTCCGTCACGAAAAAAACCTAACATTCGGCTATTCTCGGCCACGCTCGGTCACGCTCGTACATCTCGCACTTCTTTTTTTTTTTATTTACGTCAATTATGCACTCAGCATACGTTATATATTAAGTCAATCCAAAAAGTGACGCTTGTACCCAGAATCGATCTTGCACCTTCTGCGTACCGATCCGCGTCTTACTTAACCACTCGACCAAAGTTAAATTAAGAGTACTGGTCGAATTTAGAGTTCTTAATGTGAAAACAATTTCGATGCTCCGATTGAAATGCGTCATAGATTAGAATATTGACAGCACTTTGCAAATCACCCACTAACTTTTAATTCACAATTTTTAAAACGGACACGGTAATGTTTATGTAAAATAACGACAAGAATCTATAAGGGTTCCGTTATTTGCCATTCGGCTACGGAACCCTAAAAATGCTATGCAATAGCTTAACCGCGGCAGTCCCCGAGTGCCACACGTCTTTTTTTTCTGTTAAAACTTGAACTTGAAACTGTGTCAAATATCACGTTCATTCTCACCTTAATTTTCTTAAAAAGAGCTTACGCAGTTTTTGGTTCATGTATCATTAGACACAAGTCAGTATACATCTATTCGAGGTCATATTTTGGTAGCTACAAATCTATCACGAATTATTGCCAACCCTACGGAGAGCAAGGTTGTCGTACCGCACACGACCGTGGCAGTGAACTTACTTTCTTTGACTTGCTCAAAGCACAGTGTACGCGCCTGCTACGGCCAGGTGTATTTGATAATACAATAAAACAAGAAATAAACTCCATCTGCGGGTCTAGACAGCTACCGAATATCGCTAACGTCATTAACGAATTTTCCTAAATGTGTATAGCGAGGGGACTTACGACGTATCCTCGACTTGATTTGTCAATCCTAATGCACAACAGTCAAGAATACCATCAGGAATGGCGAATCGAACTCCCCAAGGAAAGGAATGTAGGACAGGTCACAAAACCCAGGTTGCTGGGTTTTGTGACCTGTCCTACATTTCATAAGTGCATGCGACTGCAGTACTGATGTCCCTGATTCGATTCAGGGAATCCCGGTATATGTATGTTTATTAGTTTTCTAAATCCCGAAACACAAGATTATATGAGCAAGATAATGTTTTCAGAGAATGTCCAAAAAAATCAATATAATCAATCAATCGGTTTACTAATGTTTGCCATAATTTAAAATGCTATAATTTCATATGCCATACTGGTATTTGCCATAATTTCATTAGATATAACGCTTCAGTTGCCATAATCGTGAAATGACATACAATGACTTTCAATAATTCCATTGGTCATAATCGATCAAGTGTCATAATAATTTAAATCCATAAATGTGTTTGCCATAATTTTCGTTTTTAATAATGCCATTTTCCATAACTTTTATTCACCATAATATAAATAAAGATAATTTATACGACACAGATTTTTTATTAACAATTAAACCTAAAACTAAACCTCATATGGCGTCTCTAGCTAACTAAGCTCGACGGAGCCCCGCTTTGCGGGGCTCCGTCGAATAGGTTATAATAGGTTCGAATAGGTTAGGTTAGTCTTCTAACCTAACCTATCCGAGTCGGATTGCACTGAGTCGGGGTGTTAACGATAATTAATTTCGACCTTACAATATTATGCATTATTTTCATAATTATATCAAATTTTGATTATGTCAAGAGTCGATTATGAGATGTGTTACTTATGGAAAATAATTATTATGAGAAATGTTGTTTATAGAAAGTCATTTTATGGCAAATAAAAGTTATGACTGTTGAGTTGTTAAGGCAAACGTTATTAGTATCTATAAATGAAAATTGTGCAAGTAAATATTATGATCGGGGATGATTATGGCAAACAATAATAGTGCAAATGAATTTATGGAAAACGAGAGAAGACCCAATCAATCAATACATATATTATAATAAAATCGTAACAGGTCGCTGTCTGTACATGGAAGATAAATAAGAAAAAATATTATAGGGGGGCTTTATGAACGCAATAGAACCCAAAACAATGATTTTTAGAATTTTTGTCTGTTTGTGTATATCTGTATGTCTGTATATCTGTTTGTCTGTACGTTTGTGCACGCTAATCTCAGTAACCGCTCAACCGATTGCAATGCGGTTTTTTTTTATTATGTTGAGGTTTGCTCCACTTAACGTTTAGCGTTTATTTCATGTCAATCGGTTTATAAATAAAAAAGTTATAAAAATTTTAAGAATCAGATATTATGAAAATTTTAATGGTAGGGGTTTCTTTGAATTTGATGGTAAATCTAAACTGGCGTGTTGGCTTAATCATTAAGCTCTTTTGTGATTAAGCAAACAGGGCAGTTTCACACGCTGCTTGATGAGTCTGATAAAGAATTACCTCTCCTTTCATATACCATATGTGACGTAAACGAAGTTGCGGGGGCAGCTAGTTAACAATATAACAGCCATGACCACATCGTTACGTCTGGATCAACAAAATGGCTTTGTTTACAGGCAACAAAACAACATCTACAGATAAGAATCAAGTTGCTAACGGAAATCGACATTAAATTCCAAATTTACTTTATATTATCGTAAGCTTCATCCAATAAAAATACTGGTCTTTAATGTGTGCAATAAGGCTTTACGGAGACTTCAGGACCAAAACCAGCCTCACCTGTAAGTGGTGCACCTGCTGACTAAGAACGAAGTCGACGTTTTGGCGAAAAGAGGGGAAACTGGTAATAAAATTCTGCACCATCCAGTCTTGCCCGCCTAGTACTGTAACTGCTGTAAGGCCAATTACTATTCTAAAGTGATAAGTTGGGAAAGACATCCAGCAATTGCCTGCTAATTACCTATAAATAAATCAGTAAATACTTGTGGACATTCTTATACAACATCGTTTGGCCCAAATCAAATTAAGCTAATATTAAGCTTGTGCAACGGGTTCTAGACGATTGATAAACATACTCATATATTTCTAAATACATACATATTATAGGTAAATGACACCCAGACACAGCACTAATCAATCAAAGAGATTTGTCCTGTCCTGGGAATCGAACCCAAATCCAGTCTCTAATCTCCTCCTCAGCTAATTAGAGCAGTTTTAGAAAATATGCTTGATTCTATAAAACTTATTTGGTACATAAATAGGTATAGGAGTTAATCGAAAAACTGACTAAGTACACCTAGTAGGCAGGTATCCTGTAAATCACAAAATGGATAAATTATTCAAATTAAAATAATCCGTTTTCAATCTGCTCCGGTCCGGTTGTTTTAAAGTTCTTAGAATACGAGTATAAATATGTTTTTCTTGAAGCCCGTTCTGCAGGTTCTACTGCCTATGTCGTTTGACTTGGTTCTTGTGTTCTTCTTTGTTTTGACAATAAAACCTATTTACCTATACCTACACAGAGATATTTGTTTTATTTTGTTGAGTTTGGATATATTCTGTGTATAATACGTACCTACATAGGTATTTAGAATATTTTAGATCCCATAGCCCAATCCTATTCTAGCTTAATTCGAGCTAATCGGTGCTTTTTTTTTTGTTTAACGTGAGGGAAAATCCATATGGATGTTATGCCGGACTCCTACCGACTAAAAAAAACCTCACGTCACGCCCAACAGTCTGTGGTTGGGAGCCCCGGGTAAGCCCTCGGAAGGATGTCCCAGGACTCCCAACACACCCACGCCCGCTTCTGCGGCCTCGCCCAGGGGGTGGTTCGGGTGCTATCCCGCGTCTTTGGGGGTTTCGGGTGTGATCCCGCTTCTAAGGGGGGGCGTGCGTGAATTGCTCACGTCACGCTGCCGTCATGGACCTGCTTCTGTAAGGACGGTGAGCAGCTAATCGGTGCTGTGTAAAAAATATGTCCCTGAATAATAATTCCATTGCATCAAGTAAGTAGGTAGGTACTTACTAGTATACAATATCGACTATCGATCAGTCCCCAAGCACAATAATATTGCGGGAAGTACCTACCTACCAATGAGTCACTTACGTATAATGATCTGTATTTCGACATTCATGAAACAATGTGATTTAATCTTAACAACATTATGATGTAGCCATAGAATTTAATTTCTACTTACAGCAAATTAAGTAATAGGTGCCTAAATAAAATATCTTTATTGTACAACAAACTGATGGTGTTTCAATACTGGCACGCAGGCTTTAATCGTCGTCCGCAATCCCACTTCCGCGTAGTTCATCCCGCTGCGCGACCTAGGCTAGGCTAGGCCTCGCCGTTATCATCAAGCCCGTTACGTGACGCGCATGACCCGGATCTGAGGCTTGACGGCGCGGGGCGGCTTGCCATGCCATGCGCCTGCGCACCTCATGGAAAAATGCAGTAATCATGTGTCGCATTACACACAGGTACAGTAATGCTATTTTGTATAAGTTTGCCGACAAAGCGTTTATTAAAATACCATTTCCTTATAAGTTTAGATGTCCTAAATTCTTAATTACTGTAGACTAGATCAGATTCGCGTGTTTTTTTGTACCGTTATCTGCCCTACTATAAGTACTGATCACATTGCTTGATTCCGCATCCCAATAATATAAATATATATACCACTAAGGTAGCAAATAATTTAACTCCCAGCAGATAACGTCACTTTTATTAGTCACGTCCGCTAGTTGTCATTGAAAAAAAAGTTATTTCAATATTTGGTGAGTCAAATTTTGAAGGGGCAGACGTTGAATTATTTTTCGTTACTCATAGGTATATGAATATTAGAATTCAAATTGGTATCAACAATAAATTATGTTAAATTGTACAATCAGTAAGTTACCTACCTACCTACTTTAAATTTTGTGATAAACGAATATGAGAACGGCTTACTGTCATAGGACAGTTTATTGCGCCGTTTTGTTTTGTGTCAAAATAACACCCACTTCCGGTTGTCCAAAAGGAAGTCACATTCTTGCATACTTTTTCACCACCCACTAAAATCAAAATAATTATACTTATGCTCTGTTAAGGCCACCAAATATATGCGGTTACCAAATATTCCAATAGCCTGATCTCCAATCGGAATTGCTAAGGGTCCCTTGGACCTTTCTAAATGTACTTTTGAATCGGTGAACCTGCATTATCGTCCATAACCTGCGTATCTTCAGCAAGAAATACAATTTATGAAAATAAAACGGTATGCTTCTATTTCTTAGAAATAAAGACAAAGGTTCTTAGGATTAGATTATTTTTAAATAAATAATTTTAATCGGGTCTTGTTTCATAATCATGACAACCAGACGTCATAATTAGTTATTAGATAGATATGGAAAGCATTGTTAGATAGGGACTTTTCCGATATCCATTTGCACAATAATTTCTTATTGTTATTTTATTACTAAGGTAACTAAATCATGTTGGGAGTCCTGGGGTACCTATCCTTCCCGGGGCTCCCAAACTAGGATTTTCCTCACGTTAAAAATAAAGGTAAATGTTATTAAAATCTACCAAGCCCTTGTTTTAGAAATCATACGAATATTACAATTTCTATAATTTCTTTTACTTTTTGAAATGTATAGCCCGTTCGCTCTAAGGTTTCCGCTGGCGTAGAGGCTGGTGTAGAGGCGTAGTAGGGCAAACTTAGAACGAACGGGTAGTAAGTACGTCGCCCCAAGACGTAAGGAGGTGAAAACATTGTCGGTTGAGAGAGAGAGAGAGAGAGAGAGAGAGAGAGAGAGAGTAGTCTCTTGGAGGCCTAACGGTTAGGGCGACTGGTCCGGCAAACCAGATGAAGCAAGTTCGAGTCGTGCTTGAGACCTAAAATTTTTCATATTTAATTTGAGTAGGAACTTATAGAAAAAATTGTGTTATTATTTTTTTAAATAATGATAATCAACGATGAAGCACTCGAGCCCCGCTAACTTTAGTGTCCCATTAACGATGATTGTGTTAAGCATCTTAAGCTGCGGTGGGTGGGTCACAAGTGTTTTGTGCCTCGGAAGGCACGTTAAAACATGGTAGCTATGACAAATTGTTATGCCAAGTGACAGACCTAAACATTTTCCACAGCGGGTAGACTGTCCATTTTAACACGGCAATATGGTCGGCTGCGATCAATTAATCAAATTTTTATCAAACAAGTAGGAATATATCAAACAAGCGCGTCAAACCAAACTAAGGTTGATCGCTTACTGGGTGCCTATTTAGTTAGTCAACACGTCAACACAAAAAACGACAATGAGGAAACATAAAGATCTCATAATTACAACATAACATACACTGAGACTAAAAGAGTTACCTATTTTTTTAATCTGAGAACATATGTAGATTAGTATTAATAGAAAATTCAGGATCATATTTATTACCAAAGCAACTGCGTCGCTCATTACCATCACGTAATTAGATGTTACAGGGCTGGCAGCACACCAGATCTTCCTGCTTTGGCTAATGTCCTTTGGCAACCAAAAAGGGCATGTATCTATTGCCTTTCACATATAGGTAGCTATACCAATTAAATAAATGAAATCGAAGATATTGGCAGAAAATGCAGACGAAGAGTAATTTTAGCTGGCGAGCATGTTTCAAAACACTTGCAATAGTACAAGAAGTTAAGGTTGTGTGCCAGGTTCGTAGTAGTGGAACGCCATAGTCTATGGGCTACCCCGATGGAAGACAGGGGTGACTGTATCCTACATAGCTATCTACTTACTCAAACCCTAAGCTAATTGTAGGTACACAAGTTCATACAAAGTCAACTATACCTATAACGACAATACAACCACCAAAATAATAACCAAACTAAGCAAAAGAAGTAGTAGTATGCATAAATTAAAAACGACTGCAACAAAGATAGCAGCAAGATTCGGATTTCGTGTTGCTATACTGCTGACGATTATGCTGACGGTACTTACGAACTAATAACATAGATTCCGGTGACGAGTGCACAGCTCCGTTGTTCTGTGCCAATAAGATATAATTAAAATCACAAGTAGAGTGCAAGGCGAACCGCTACAGGCTTGGTGACACATGTCAAACGGACTGGAAGAACCGCGCCACAGACACGGTCGGTTATGTTCCGTACGTCTGCTGTTATTCATTTACTCACTCTGTTTTATTTGATAGTAATACTAGCGGACGTCACGCGGTTTCACACGCGTAGTTCCCGTTCCCGTGGGAATACGGGAATAAAATATAGCCTTTGTTCACCGCAAAGAGTGTAGCTTCCCAACAGTGAAAGAATTTTTCAAATCGGTTCAGTAGTTCCGGAGCCTATTCTTAACAAACAAACAAAAAAACAAATCTTTCTTCTTGATAATATCAGTTTAAATAGTCAATAATTCACAAGCGCCTTCGCTTTTCGATAATTTGAATGTATCAAATGTTGGTTTTGGATGCAACGGACCCGACTTTCAATGACAGAAATATGAAGCTCTCCCTTGTTCAAAGTTTTGATAAAGCTGCTTAAAAAATGCCCGTTGACTGCTGACGCATTTTCATCTACGAGCTTTCCCTTGAGAAGGCACTGTGCAGTGACGCAAAATGTCAACCATTCATAACCTGCCCCTGTTCATTTTATCGAATACTAGCTGTTGCCCGCCCGCGACTTAGTCAAGTTTTAAGAAATTATGTTATAATGCCAATTTGATTGCTCTCTGCTTAGCCCCTAGGATATGTAGCGTGATAATATATAGTCTATTTGAAGATGCTACCCCTAGTTAATATTTGTGCAAAATTTGAATAAAATCTATTGAGTACTTTGCGAGATCCTTCCGAACAAAGCAAAGCAAACAGACAAAAATTTTTAACTATATTTTCGGCTTCGGTATCTTATATTTGAACACCTAGCGAGGTTTTTTTTAAATATTTCCAATGTACAGTGTTGACTTTTCTATCATTTTATTATATGTATAGATGGTAAGAGGCTCGCCACCTGGAGGACATAATAAAAACAACTCATAAAATAAGGGTGTATTGTATATTTCTGCCTACCACTTCAGGGAAAAGGCGTGACTCATTAGGTACATTTTGACAGCTACATTCACAGACTATCAGTAAAATTGAATTACTTATAGGTAGTAACATTTTGTCCTTTTACATTGGTAATGACATCATACTAACCAAAGCCCTGATAATAGCTATGACATAACTTCTAGTAATACTGGTATTAGTGATAGTTTCTCGTCACCAATCATGAGGCCCAGTTTTTTTTACATGCTGAAATTATGATGGATGCTATGATAACTAAAACCATACGCTACCATTGCATACGGCCCCGGGTAAGCTCTCGGAAGAATGTTCCAGGGTCGTTTAGAATCCTCTGGAAGAACCTCAAGTCGGTGTTGAATATTGAGTATCCTTTTGTAAGAAGTCCATTGTATAAAATTAACCCATAAACCGTATAATAAACCAGCTGATGATGTGCAGATGGAGTTCTGTTCGCGCTCTCTGCCCCTTGGGAACGTATACCAGAGATAAACACTAGTCTATGTGTTATTCCAGAGCCCGACTAAAATCTAACCCTGTACCTACCAAATTTCAGGACTGTCATACTGAATTTCGAAGTTCAAAATCGCGATGAACTGTAGCCCTAAAGTACCGTAACGCGACTAACGTTAGTGCGAAAGTACGCCACATCGATAACCCATAATTTCGAATGTTTTCCACCGCGAAGCACGATAATGCGAAAGTATTCCACATCGATTTACACATTGTCGAATGTATTCCAGCGCGATGCACGTCAGTGCGAAAGTCTAGTAAATGCGAAGGCATGCTACTTCTTGCTTTACACAGAAATGTTTACTGTAAATCTATGATTGACAAATCGATGTTTTGTGTGAGTGTGTAAAGTTATAGATTTACTGGAACTTGAATAAATATCAGAACAAAGTCAGTTTTTATACTTATAAGTGTCAAAAGTGGAACAATAAAAAAATAAGGGTAAATAAAATTTAATGATTAACCAATAAAAAGATATTAACAACATCAAAAAAAGATTTGTTTGTTAAAAACAACTAAAAGTTAATAATTGGATTAGGTTATTTATAATTCATCGGAACAAAATGTAATTGGGGTACAATATAGATTGGGGTACTTTTTTTATTATATAAGTGTACTAGCTGACCCGCGCAACTTCGTTTGCGCCACATAAGAAAGAGAGAGTATTACCTGTTCCCGTCGCATTTACTCCCGTCGCGTTGCGTTTACTCCCGTAGCGTCTCGTCGTTAATATTCAATACTACGTGAGAAAGAGAGAGAGAGAGAGAGAAAGAGAGAAAGAAAGGTTTGTCGTCGCGTGTATTCCCGTCGCCTTATTTTTAAGAACAATTTCGTTTATGAAAGAGGTATCCCGTGGCATTATTGTAGAAAAGAATTGATTGCCATTAAAATGGTTATTGTGCACCAACCCAAAGATAGACACATGCTACTGCGCAATTTTTTTGAACTTTTTTAAGAGAAACAATTTTGTAGTACATATTTCTTACATAACTATAAATATTTACGCAGCACACGCAACGACGCTCTCAAAAGGAATAACTTTTCTCCCGTTTTTGAAACATTTACTATTACTGCTCCGCTCCTATTCGTTGTAGCGTGATGCTATATAGCCTATGACACTCCACAATAACGTAGCTTTCTATTGGTGAAAGAATTTTTAAAATCGGTTCAGTAGATCCCGAGATTACCTCTTACAATTTAACAAATATACAAACACACAAACTTTACTTCTTTATAATATTAGTATAGATAGTATAGACTAGTATAGATGTAGGTACCTAATTTCTTTAGAAATCATTCTAAGATACGCACTCAATGAACTAAAAATAATCTGAAATTCATAATTGTAGCCTTCGAGTTAGCAGAAAATAGGAAGTGTGTCTATGTGGCATGCCTTCGCATTGACTAGACTTTCGCACTGACGTGCATCGCGCTGGAATACATTCGACAATGTATGAATCGATGTGGAATACTTTCGCACTAACGTGCTTCGCGGTGGAAAACATTCGAAATTATGGGTATCGATGTGGCGTACTTTCGCACTAACGTTAGTCGCGTTTCGGTACTTTAGGGCTACAGTTCGTCGCGATTTTGAACTTCGAAATTCAGTATGACAGTCAAATTTCAGCAAGACCCGGTCAGCCGTAAGTAAGCCCGTGATTCTGACAAATCAAACAAACTAATCAATTTCCTGAAACGCCAGAAATTCATTCAATCTTTCATTCAATCTTTCATCCATTCAAGCATTTGAAATTCAATTCATTCCAGGATTTGTTAATGACACAGCAACATTTGATTCATGTTTATCACATTATCGGAATTACAGGTAGGTATTATATTTATCTATAACAATGATCGAGCTCAGTGTCATATCAGATTAGACAATACCGGGTAGTGCGAATTTATTACTTACTAATCAATAAGTGCCTAAATTCTTATCTGGATTTCCTTTTTTTTGGATATTCCAACGCGTTAAGACAACAAGCGTGACGTGACTGCCACCTGCCTACACAGTCGATATGTCTACGTTTGTATCTCTGTTGGTAAGTGCCTATGTATATCCTAGTACATACATACATACATACATATGGTCACGCCTTTATCTCCGAAGGGGTAGGCAGAGGCATATTATATGCCCACATTTCACCTTTGTATAATTTGTCCCACGTAATAGGTGGTGAGCCGTATTGCCGTGTTTAAAATGGACAGGCGCAGGTTGTGACTGCCTGCTGTATTATAAAGCCTTCAACTTAGCTTAACGACTGCCATTTTACTGGCAACCGGGACCAACGGCTTAACATGCCATCCGAAGCACGGAAACGCTCAAATAAATGTCACAAAGTGATCACATGGATGGTCACCCATCCATGGACCGGCCATAGTGAAAGTTGCTCACTGCAGTGATCGTTTACAGAACACTGAGTCCGCGGGGCCACGAGCGCTTCATAGGTACATATATCCTAGTAGGTTTACATAAATATCTGTTATCAAAGTTAAACCATCCTAGGATAAATAGGATGCTGTCAAGGTGTAAATTAGAAGTAGAGCAGGTATGAAAAGTATCTCATCTGTCCAAGTATCGTGCCTGCGCTGAGCCTAGATTGCCTATTCGTTCACAATGTACATTAAAATGATGGAAAGATATTTAACAGATAATCCAGGCCCAATGATACTAAAGCGTCTTAAAATTTGCTTCCAAATTCGACCAGGATTTATCCTTTTATCTTCGTTATAACAGGGACCGATTGCTGTTTGACTGTGAAACACGACTATGCCAGAGCGATGGGTCCCGAGTAATTGGGACTCATGCCAGCAGGCAAGTGGTGAACCTACTGATTAATGTCATGAGGAAGAGTAGAAAAACTCGAAACCAAACCCTGAGACCAACGCATCGACTAGAGTGGTACACGAAGAGTAATCTTCCTCCTAGTGCGTAATAAAATGGCGAAAATTGGGGAAAGGTTCTGCATTCTCCTCAACCTAGTCTATACTGGCCGAACTTAGTATCAATCAGACCGTGAAGGCTTACTTTAAAAAAATGTGCTGTAGTGAACAATAATAATAAAATAGGGGGGGGGGGGGGGGCTAGAAAGGAAGACTGGCGATTTTATTTCAACCACCTACTTTTGGCTTAAAGATTAGCTAAATAAGTCTTGTAAATTATATTACATTGGCTACCTACTTATATCATTGATAAGCAATCATTGTGATTAAACTTTATGATTTCATTATTATACTTAGATCATATATAAAGATAAGAATTTAGCATATTTAACAGTGGTGCTCTGTCTTTTTTTAAATTCGAATGTGTGATTTTTGTGGAATCGGATATCCGAATCTACTAAAACCACATAATCTCTACGACCCGTTCGCTCTCAGTTTGCCTGGCGCCTCCCATACTACGCCTCTACACACCGGCCTCTACGCCAGCAGCAAACTTAGAGCGTATATATTATCTAGCGGCAGAACTTCCTGGGAGCCATGCCTTTCGAATCATTGTTTCATTATTTCCTCAGTATATTGTCTACCAAAAATGTGGCCTATCACCGTACGTTTGAATTTCATTTCAGTGTCAATTAACACAGGGTCGATTTCTCCTTGCAATAATCACAGTTGGAACAACTCAAAAAAGAAAACCATAGCGACAAATTACTCAAATTAGTTCTCAGAGAAACATTTGTCCAAGCTGATAGACCACGTTCTTGACGACTAGTATCAGTTAAATCGCTCCTGGTGCCTATGTTGTACATTCTATATCCATAATAGGTATTGGGTACAAAAGTGCTTCCATAGAATCATCTGGCATTATATGAATATAACCTGTTATCAGGCTACCAACAAACTAGGGACTTGATGGCATCCGTAAAACGATGTAAAGGTCAGTTGGCAATTGCTTCCAGTAGTACCAAAAAACTGTAATACAAAATCGGTTAAGAATGATTACTACCGGAGTGATTAAAATCTGGTTGCCTTACAAACTTGTATTGACGTTAACAGCTTGCTGTACAGGCTCTACTAGGCTACTCATCCAAAAAACGTTATAATTAGGTTAACATGTTTGCAAATAGACCACAAAAAACTCGCCACGTTTCCTGTCTGCTTCTTCTCAGGACAGAGCCGTGTTACAAACCGGTGGTAGTTATAGTAATTAGTGTATAGTTTTTACGACTTATAAGTGCCGTTAGTGTGGACTGTACAACATTAATAGTATTGGAATTTTGAACGTGAAGTAGCATGGAATTTCTTCCTGCTCGTAAAAATGATCATTTCATTGCACAATCCTGTATAAATGCTATTCCACAAAGCCAACAACAAGATCTCGGTAAGGTCCATTTGCATAAGTACACTTTGGACCTTTATCAGCAGTGATGACATAAATAAACTTCCCTATCTAAATAATAATTCTGCCTCAGCCAAGCAGCATGGCACACACACACAACACAATGGGACTGCTAACTTCGCCTGTTCTTGTCTGTTTCAAAATGTTAACACGGTCGTCAGCGTGAGTGGTAACACCTGGGTTTCAAACGTCTATAGATCACGATAACCATTTGCGATCATCTACCGTATCTCTCATCTCAGTAGCATAAAACAATTACATCATTTATCTATCAAATCTACCTACATACCTGCCGTAGTATAAGCATTACCTGAATATAATGTTATTATATCTGATACCATCATTCAACTTGAAATAACTGTCATCATATTCGAAACTGAAACACCAAATAGCGACGGTTGAAAATTATTTAATCTATTTTAACCTCACAGATAGTTTTTAAAAGTATCTATAATTTTATTAAATAAGAAAGACAGAAAATCTTCAAACAGAACTTTTAAATAGTTTATAGAGACGGTGACTATCATAAACATCGTCGTATAAAGAATGCTCGTATAATCTCGACTAACTCGACTCGGAAGTACAATAATAGAAAGCTACCTATTTAACATAACTGAAATTGTGCCAGACGAGGCGACTCCAACTCCAAACACGATTGCGTAACAGAGGAACGAGCGACTACACTACCTGCACCTTATTGAACAGACTACTGGATGTACGAATGATTGAACTTGGAAAAGTAGTGCTCAATGATCTTGCATACAAACACCCCCTCTATCTCTATGTCAAGGTATTAAAGGTTTATCAGATCAGATAAAACTAGTGTCCGACCGAAACTGGTTTTCCAGCCGAAACCGAAACCGAACTTTCGGCCCCAGGGTCAGTTTCTGCCGAAACCGAAACCGAAACCGAAACTCACGTGTTCATATTGAAAGAAAAAAAAAACCAGCCAAGTGCGAGTCGGATTCCCGCACAGAGGGTTCCGTTACAAAAATTGGGCACAAAAATTACGTTTGTTGTGTGGATGCATTTTTCTGATTTTAGTAAGTATTTTTTGTTATAGCGGCAACAGAACAGGGTGAGGTGGTGGTGGCAGTGTCTCTTGACATCGCCAACGCTTTCAATACCTTGCCCTGGAACTGCGTTTGCCATTCGGACCAACTAGTGAATCTGATAACCGAAAAATAAAAAAAAGAATATAGGTACCTACCTATTTAGATTTATGACAGTATTTTTTTTTAAATCGCCAAGGAATAAATTGTTAACAATCAAATTTTTATTATTGAAGTGTATTTTTAAATTTTCATTTATAGACGGTGAGATAGGCAGTACCTATTTAAGGCCGAGTATCCAACAGAATGACGGAATAAAAAACAATCAGAAAAGCAGGCTCAATACCTGATGATACAGTAAATGTATTTTTTCAATGTTTGCTTTGACTTTCGGCCATTTTAAGACGATTTTTACACTTACTGACTGTCAGCGATTGATTGCATGTTTACATAGACAGGTAACGCTAGCCAGCTGCGTGTTTAGGTGTAGGTATCCAGCAATCCACAATCCATTGATATTCATCATCATTTTACAATTTGGTCCTGGTTACATCCGAATTCGTAACTTCGTAGTCCGAAATTACTTTATACACTACTAGAAGGCATCTAGTACCTACTCCACTCGCGTAAAATTTTGTCCCCATGGAAACTTATTCCCGAGATAAAAATGTCATTTCAGACAATAATAATTTGTTCCTTTACCAAATTTCAGTTCGATCCGTTCAGCCGTTAGGGCGTGAAATCCAGTATTCAGACATCTACCTACACATCCACACTCACAAGCTTTCGTATTTACATTAGTACCTAGGTAGGTATAAGATTCTCCACGAGACTACCGGCTACCTAATATACTACCTACCTACTTCACGAGTTTCACGACGCACGTAAAGTCAGGATTTCTTGGGTCTATCGCTCCTGCTATACTCGTAGTGATAATAGTCCTAAACTATGACAATATGTTGCTGAGTAGTAGATATCAATAAAAACGACTGACACATTGAGTTATTATTACTACGTAGTAATAATAACTCAATGCTCTGATACGACTTTTTCACACAGCTACCGAGCTTAACTCCAAAAAATGATCCGTCTGCGTACCACAGCACATACACCATTCTACCCACAACTACAGTTAGCATGATCACATGTCCAATGAACAATGATATAATTACTAAGATCAACTCCTTGAAAACTTCTTCAGTCAGTGTTACTAACCTAACTATATCTTAAATAATTACCCAGAAGCGAATAACGAGTTTCAAAGTTCCTACTTAGAGTAAACTAGATGCCAAGAGGTGATGAGCACACCACCACACCAGTGCATTAGCATCGCTACCTATGAATACTCAAAACTTCCTACATACTGCATACCTAATATTATTCGTCAAAAATGCTGAACACATTAACTAGGTATACAAGAGAATCTCTTTAGGAGATACGATTGGGGCCAGGAAGTCAACACCAACGCTATCTGAGAACGTGTTTTTTTTTCTTGAATCATCGTCTTAGCTTGTTGAGCCACTGGTGCCTGGCCGTCGACAAAAAGCATGCATACATTTGAATTTAATTTCGCAAACAGGAAATACAGAGACGATCAGACAAACCGAAGAGCAAAAAAGACAAAGCAGAAATAATACGTATAATTTACTTATTCATAGAGGAATACTAATGTGGATGTTTTTCTTAAAACTTGACTAACTTCGTAAAGATTTTCGTGTTTGAACTCCGCTAAGAACATTCCGGCTTAGTTACAGTTCAATCAGGTTTTTCCTACAGGTAATAAACACGCGGCTTATCTACTTGATTACATGGAACACCCTAAGATGTATCTGCACTTCTGAAGTACCTTAAAAGAGAGGGAACTTCGCGGTCGTAGGATAGGTGGTAGCAGGCTGATGTGGCCCCCGAAATGGTTTCATTGGTAGGTACAAACTTGCATCACATAAGTCGAGAATAGGATTTACTTCTTTGTAATTCCGGCACTCCAAAAAAGTCCTTATTAGCAGTCGTTAGATTCAGTTGATTTCCCCAGTTCGGTACTTACCCCTTTTCTGGAAAAGGGTTAATTCTAGCACTCTCTGGTCGATTTCCTTTTTCCTGCAGATTGCAGAGCAATACCTGACACCTACAACCCAGTACCGTAGGTTTGTCACTTATTGAGCCTCGTGGAATTATCACCCCCATATCCCGCTTTCTTGTCCTGCTAATCTTTGTAAAATACCCACTTGGCCAAAAATATGATAAAGCGTGAATATGAAATGGTTAGGTACTCGTGCTTCTTGACATAAAGAGATTAATAGGTAACGTGATTTTTTTTTACTATCTCTTCATCTGTTTATCAACAGATAAAGAATCGATACGCTAGAAAGTATAATGTAAAAGATTTTGAAAGAAGCTTAGTGACTAATGTGATTTCATAATCCTCGAGAGACGTATCTAGGGCAACAATGAAGCTGGGAAGGGCCAATGGTTACCATGATCGATGACGTTACGTAGGCACATTATGATATACAGAACCACTAATGGTGCTGAAAAATAGTTCATTTCGATAGTTTAACTGACTTCAGTGGTAATGAAAGCAAACCTATTTTCAAATTTTCAAAGAATAAAATTATAAGAATTAATTTCTTGCTTTGAAAATACGTAGGTACTTACTTATTGTTTTCAAAAAAGATTTGTGAATCATGGCAGCAGATTAGCTACTTACAACCTTACAGAATTACCATACTTTTGAAACATTCTAGTTTTCAAAAGACAAAATTAAAAGTTATATGTTTGCACCCTCATAATACAACTGACAGTTTTTTTTAAGTGTGGTTATTATTATAAAAACTGTATGTTAATTTAAGGTACGATTACCATAGGTAGAGTAAGTTCGGGTAATATGGCACGCCATAAGCCTTTTTGGGAATAAAACAAATTTGTTTTGAGATCGATCAGTTTTTATTTTACAATTCAGTCTTAAAACTTATAAAGAATAAATAATTAGAATTTCAAAACAATCAACATTAAGAAATAATTTTTGTGTTACTTTGCAGAGCATATTTGTCATTTTATTTGTGAATGTAGTTTCCGCGAAGCCATTATCTAAAAAGAAAAACATAATAGAAACAATATAAAATTATGTGGGCAATATGGCCTGGTACCATTTTAGCCATCCATCTGGTGAGCCATATTGGCCGCGGGAACGTTTTTAATAGGTAAAAGTCTAGCCTAAAAATGAGCAAGAAATATGTTTAAAATCTATCACAATACTACACATGAATAGCTAATCTACAAACCTGTGTAGTACCAATGTAAAAATAACTACAATTTCAAGAAATATAATGAGTAAAACTTACCAAAAAATTAGATCACTTAAGGTAATATTCGATCGAGCGCCCGCACGGGACGCACACTTCGTCTCGCACGAGTTGACTGAGGAAGTGAGGGGAAGGGGTGCGTTGCTATGCCGAGTCAAGCGGTCGCAAGTGTTCATCATTTCAGAGAAATCGCAGTAGGCCATATTGACCGACCAGGCCATATTACCCGAAATTACTCTACAGTTTTCGATATATTATATAACAAAGGGCTTTAAGAAGACGCTAGCACCACCTCCCCAAAAATAACTTTAACCGTTACATTGTAACCCTTGAAAGAAGTTTTTAAACCCTGAAAAAACAAAAGGATTTAAAACAGCAACCTTGGAATAAGGATGTTCAATGAACTATTAATATTTACAAATTAATTCCAATCTATTTACATAAACGTTTTGTCTGCATTGACGTTCGTACCTACTTATAATACTACTTACTACGTAAAATAATACATTTAGTTCTTGTTAATCGTTTTAAATCCACGCTCTGCAAAATATGTAGTTCATGAATATACGCTGACTGGTTTAATTTGGTTGAAAACCAGCCAAAACGCGGACATACCACAACGTTTATAGTTTGTCCAAATAATCATAAAAATATAAAATACTAGCTGATGCCCGCAGCTTCGCCCGCGTAAAACTTGTTCCCGCGGGAACTTATTCCCGGGATAAAAAGTAGCCTATGTGTTATTCCAGACTATAATGTATCTCTGTACCAAATTTCAGCCCGATCCGTTCAGCAGTTAGAGCGTGAAAGAGTAACAAACATCCACACTCACAAACTTTCGCATTTATAATATTAGTAGGACTAGTTATGGCCCACTAGTTCTCCTGTGACATACTATAGCGCCCATTGAAGCGAACGTGTTAAAACATCAAGTAAAGTTACAACGAACTACAAGAACTTTTACATTATGTTACTTGCTGCTACGGGAACCATCATGAGCAAGTCTGACTTGCACTTGGTCGGTTTTATTTTCTTCGTGTGGAAATCCCTCATGGATGCTATGGACTGTTGCCGCTTACCAACTAAAACCACACGTTTCCTACCCTACCACTGCCTACGGTCGGGAGCCCCGGGTATCTATACTACAGAAGATATTATATAATCTGTGTCTAACAGTCCGGCATAGCATCCATGAGGGATTTCCACACGAAGAAAAAAAACCGACCAAGTACGAGTCGGGCTCGCTCATGAAGGGTTCCGTAGCAGCAAGTAACATAATGTAAAGTTCTTGTAGTTCGTTATAACTTTAATTGATGTTTTAACACGCTTGGTTTTTTTAACATGAGGGAAGATCTCTGAGGGGAAATCTCATGGATGCTATATTGGACTTCTACCGAATAAAAAACCTCACGTATCCTGACTAACAGCCTACGGTTTTTTTTTTTTTTTTTTTTTTTTTCGCTCATCTCTACCATGGGCAGAGCCTAGTGAATACAGATAGTCTTACTAGCATTAATTTACGAAAAGCAAGCCCCGCAGGGCTAAATGAACTACTTCAAGAGATGGCGGGGGGCGGGGACGCTTAGACCCGTATTTTGTCTAATCATAGCCTCGGCTAACTACAGTGTCGGCACCCTGGGCGCACTATTGTGAGCCCATTGGAACCGGCCCATAGCGTCACCGGACCCGTCCGTATCCATCATGGGTAGCGCCCCAGGCCCCGGCCATCTCGAACCTAACTAAACTACATCCTCTTTCACCCAAATTCTCTTTATCATTCCAGTTCTATCATGTATGCTTCTCGCACTTTCACGCTTTCCCGACCTTTCGTTCTTTTCTCTAAACTAACTAAAGCTTAAATCTATCGTCTTTCATTCTTATTCCTCTAGTACCATACTCGTCGCGCTTTTATGCTTCTCGCACTTTCATACTGGGGATGTGGGGTATCATACGTTTTTGGGTGAGGGGTGGGGTGATGTAAATTAATTTCTTTATTTTCTTCAATTTGTCTTTTCATTTCTAACAATTCTCTTTTAATTTCTAACAGTATTTGTTCTTATAATTTCTAGCGATTTCTCTTATAATTTCTAATAACAAACAATTTTTTATCTAAGCACAAACAATTTTTTATCTAGACACAGTCAGTTTTTATTTAAGTACAAACAATTTTTTATCTAATCTTACATACTATTGAATTTTTATTAAATGTATACCTCTTCTTATTTCAAAGGGTTTTGTTAAATACAGCTTCCATCATACGTTTCTTATTTTCTAATATATTTTTGTTTCAGAACAATATTACACAAATATTGGTGAACAAAAAAATTGTTATTACTTGTTTCTCTTATTTACGATCTTTTGCGCCTAAACAGCCTACGGTTGGAAGCCCCGGGTAAGCCCTCGGAAGGATACCCCAGGACTCCCAACAGACCTGCGGCTACCACTGCGGCCTCATCTAGGCGGGGGGAGATTTGGGTACTAACCCGCGTCTTTGGGGGTTTTTCGGGTGTTATCCCGCTTCTTAGGGGGGCGTGCGTGAATCTCTCATGTCACTTTGTCATCTAGGCCTCTAGGGAATGCTTCTGTAAGCACTGTGGGCAGCCCCGCACCGTCCTCAGGCCCCCGGTCATGGAATCCGATAGTCTTGGGCGAAGACACGTCGGCGACGCCCCAGCCACCGACTGCGGAACTCGGGTGGAAGAGTTCTCTCCTGCTCCCGCCCCGCCCGCGCCGCGCCGCCTCTTTCACGAGCATGACCTGCTCGCAGAAAGAAGCGGCGCAGTCTCACTTACTCCCGCTGGAGATCATGGCTCGCACCATGGTCTCCAGCGAGAGAGTGTCCACGTCCAAACCTGCCACGAGGACACTCGGCCGTGGTTTTTCGGTGTATTCGCCACAGATACTTACCGAAGCTCCCGAGCCCGGTAAGTATCTGTGACAACCGGTAGGAGAGAGCACCGTGTCTCCTCTCCAGCCACTTTTCCAGCCATTGGTAGGTAGGTAATCTCTATTACGAACTTTAGAAATGGAAAAGAATTATGAATACAACACCATCTAACCCAAATTAATTTTTAAAAATTTTACACAATTGATAAACATGCATAGATTGCATATACATTCTCAATGCATATCAACACTTTATACATAGAAGACACCTGAAATCAGAAACATACAATTTTCTCGTAGTGGGCAGATGGTAGGGCACCGAGTGGCTTGACGTCAGGCTAAACATGGCCTGGCTGTGCCTACACAATTGACACAAACTATTAAAATTAAACAGGTTTAACTGTTATGACATTGTAAAGGTTGTAACACTAAGTGATGATCAGTGTTACTCACCAACTAGCGCGAGGTAGCTATGCAGAGAACTCTTTCCCAGGGCGCCTTACTACAGAGATTCCAGTGTGCGTGCAAGGGTAGGCCAGGGCTCTGACGAAAACGGTCAGGTAGGGTGTACACACATATATTTATATAACACAGAGATACACAGAGACACACAGAGAGCTTATTCACTGATAGACACAAATATCACAGGTACACAGAAGTATAGTCAGTGCTTAGGTACTTATGCTACTAAGCTACACATAAGTAGTGGATTTACTGGCCTGCAGAGTGAGCTGAGTGAGAGTGACTGCCTGTTGTTACTGCCAGGTGATGACGGCAGATACCTCTCACATGAGAAGCTCGTGTAGTCCGCACTTCCACGTTGTCGTACCACGTGCAGCCCACTAACTTATAGGTGCGGCACCAAATATCTCATCCGGCAACTAGCCCCGTAGTAAAAAACCCAGTTTTCTGGGTAAAATGTAGCAAGATGCAATGCAGCAACCCAATCACAGCCCGTTAGGCCACGCGAGGTAACAAATAATCGCGCTTGAGCGAAAAACTGATTCGCGGCACAGTCTCAGAGCAAAAGCCAAGGGACCTCCAACTACCCCAAAGCAGGTCTCGGTCAAAAGTCCTGTCTTTCACGAAAAATCTTAACCAAAACCCGTTCCTTTAAATGCGAAACGCTTCGTCACCGAACTTATGACATCCTGTCATTCTGACAGCAGAAATGTCACCACTGACAACCGATTAAAAAAAGATAACTCGATAAGGCTGCTTTCACATCCTAAATACTGCATCTATAGAAAATAAATGCTACAACCACCCCCCCTTTAATAGTATTTCCTGCGGATATGACACGCTGGAAATACACAATAAAGAAAACAGAAAAGTACTGACTAATAAACAAAGACAACCAGCTAGGTCCTTCAAACACCAGCTGACTACGACCATTACAATACCAAAGAAAGATCCTCCTATGTACCTAACTAGACACTGACTCGTGTACCGGTTAGGCTAAGTAACTAGAGTCTAATGCCCTTCATAGAAAACGAATGCTCCCTTTACTCACTGCCGATACCCTAACACTACCCAAGCTCTCAGGATAATGTAGAGTACTAAGAAGCGAATGAGAGAAAAACGCTCGGTGCGGTGCATAGAAGAAACTACAACGTGACAATTTAAAGTCACGTACACATATAGAAATACAAACAAAAGATTAAAATAGTCTTACATAATGATCACATAGCACTGGTTTAATAAACTAGAGAAACAGTGCTATGTAGTTACGTTAGGTATTGGAGACTGCTCCTCCTGATACTTCAGGATGTCCTTGATATGGTACTCCCCAAGATCCTTACCGTCCAGATCTGACAGCCTATATACTAAAGGGGATCGTTTAGCAGTCACCACACATTTAAGGAACTTAGGAGCTAGCTTAGCAGTAAAATTCTTGGCCTTGTTGGACAGGTAGAACGTGCGTTTGTAAACTATCTGTCCCACTTTCAGCTCTACATGCCTTTTTCTGAGGTTGTAATACTTTTCATTACGCTGGTGGGCAACGTTCAAATGTTTCCTCACCTGGTCGTAAATGCGTTGTATTTCTCTCAGCTTGACACCGAAGGTTGATGGATCGTCTACAGAGACTGAAGTAGGATGGCACGCGATATCTGTCTGCCTGTACCCAATAAATTCCCTACCATGTACCAAAAAGTAAGGGGTGAAACGAGTTGCTTCGTTAACTGCAGTGTTTAAAGCACACTGTATCTCAACCAAGAACTGATCCCAAGACTTGTGTTGTGACTTCACATAGCATGAGATCGCTTGAACCACATTGCGAATAGCTCGTTCCGCCTGATTAGTTTGGGCATGATACCTAGGGTTATAATATATATTAGGTACATTGTATTTAGCCAACAGATCCTTAAATGGCTTACTCACAAACTGAGGGCCATTATCCATGTAAATAGTCTTGCAGACTCCGTGCACGAGAAACACACTCTTCTCTATGAACCTCGCGACTACAGCGCCTGTGGCAACCCGAACAGGGCACAACATGACGTATTTGCTAAAGTAGTCGGAGACCACGATCAGGTGTACGTTTCTATTGCTCGAAGTGGGAAAGGGACCAAGCAGATCGACAGAGATAGCTTCGAATGGCTTCGAAACCCGCTTCGGGCTACCCATTAGGCCGGGACGAGACGTATTTACGGGTTTGTACTGCTTGCATGTTTCGCAATTCCCAACATATTCTTTGACGTCCTCGTACATCTTGGGCCAGTAATAATTTAGGGCTAACCTTTTATGCGTCTTCCAAACGCCACCATGGGCACTAAGTGTGTCATCGTGGTACTTAGAGAGCAGGGGCAAGCGATCCTCCTGAGGTACCACCAGCTTCCAGTCAAAGTCTGAAGTCAAAGAATATTTATTTTTAGTTAACCTATATAAAAGGTTGTCACGAATGTCAAAGTTTGGTGACTTCCTCGGGTTCTTCCGAACACTATTCATGGTGTGGTCATACCACGGGTCTTTAGTGGGTACTGCATCGAGGGACTCAATCTTGATACGAGACAGAGCATCAGGTACAACGTGGTCTTTACCTTTTCGATGCTCTATGTCAAAATCGAATTGACTGAGCCTCATGCTCCAACGTGCTAGACGACCCGTGGGATTTTTTAGCTTATGGAACCGCAGAAGAGATGAATGATCTGTGACGACCGTACATTTTTGGCCTTCGACGTACTGTCGAAATTGTTCCAAAGCGAAAATCACGGCCAGAAGTTCTCGCTCAGTTGTGCTGTAGTTCACCTCGTTCTTGTTGAGAGAACGGCTACAGTAGGCGATAGGGTGCTCAACACCATCGTGAGTTTGTGTCAGTACAGCAGCAACTGAGTAAGCTGACGCGTCACTAAGAATGCGGAAGGGCATCTCAAAGTTAGGCATTTTTAATATAGGGGCAGAAACCAAGGCTGACTTTAGCAGGTTAAAGGACTGTTCAGCCTCAGGGGTCCATTCGAACTTAAGGTTCGTAGAAGTGAGTTTGCACAGAGGTTTACTAATCTTCGAGAAGTTGTTAACAAAGCGACGATACCAGCCGGCCATTCCCAGAAATCTCTTAACCTCCTTAGGGTTAGAAGGGGTGGGATAGTTGAGGATAACCTCAACTTTACCCGGGTCTGTCCGTAAGCCATGTTTGTCCACATAATACCCCAGGTATTTGAGTTCACTCCGACAAAAGTGGGATTTTTTCATATTAATAGTTAGGCCAGCATCCTTGAGTTGCTGATAGACTCTATGTAAGAGCTCTACATGCTCCTCAAAGGTGCTGGACACACAGACTATGTCATCCTGAAACGCAAATACCTTGTTGTCGAACTCGGGACCAAACAGACGGTCCATGAGGCGTTGCATCGTGGCACTGGCACCGACAAGACCGAAGCACATGGAATTGTAATGGAACAATCCTCTCCGGGGAACCGTAAAAGCAGTCTTCTCAGCAGACTGGAGTGAGTCGAATGGAATCTGCCAGTAGGCCGCACTCAGATCTACAGAGGTTAAATACTTAGCATTATTAAGATGGTCTAAGATTTGATTGATATAGGGTAAGGGGTAGGCGTCACTCTTAGACACAGAGTTCAGCTTGCGAGAGTCCAAGCACAATCTGAGGTCGCCGTTCGCCTTCTCCACCATGACCACTGGAGAGTTCCAGGCGGACTGAGACGGGGACACTACTCCCATCTCCAGCATTCGGTCCAGCTCGGCTTCCAGGGCCTTCTGCTTAAGGGGAGAGAGCGGATAATAACGCTGCTTGATCGGCTTGCTGTCACCAGTGTCAATGACATGGTGCACAAGTGAGGTCCGACCTAAACCCACCTTATCAGTGTTCAACGAGTCGAACTTTTCAATGACCTCGTTGATTACACACCTTTGTTTAGTTGTCAGGTTGTCGTAATCCTCGAGGCCACCGTTAAGGGACACAGACTCTATAGGATTATTATCACTAAAGCTATCAAGACTAATATTTTGTAAAATTAACTTATCACTTAACTTAAATTGTTGCCAGAAATCCACTCCAAATATCATGGAGGTGGTTATACCTGGGACAACATAGAACTTGACAACTCGGATAACCGAATTGTACTCAATTGGCAAAGAGATACAACCCAGACATTGCAAGTGAGTGCTGTCTGCAGTTGTAATACGAAAAGTAGGATTGATACTCACAAGATCAAAACCCAGTTCCAAGAAGATGCGGTGCGCTCCCTTACCTAGTATAGAGCAGGAGGCACCGGAATCTAGAAGGCCTAAGACATTTAAATTTAAAACCTTAACAACTAGATACGGTCTAATGTCACTATCCCGTTTAGGAAACAGGACCTTATCAGAAATAGACTCAGATACAGAGTGATGCACAGAGTTCCTAATAAGGCCCTGGCCTACGCGTTTTTTGACTTGCTAGTACAGTGTGAGCAGTCTGGGGTCTTGACTCCTTTGAGACCACACCGGAAACACACCAGCTCCCTTGACTGTGTGCAGCTGTATGCAGTGTGACCGCCCCCGCCGCAACGAAAGCATTTGCGATCGTGGGGGGTAACCGGCGTCTCCACTGCAGACACCTGCTTAGCGGGCTTTTGTACACCTTTGTTCTTAAGCTGGTGTAAGTCAGATGTAATCTCAAACTTGTCAAGAGCAGGCTCATGGAAAGCGTCTGCCCTAGTACGCGCAAGCTCCAAGCGCTTACCCAAACGTCTCAAGTCATCTACAGAGTTGACATCATGCAAGGCCAGTTCCTTCATGTAGTCAGGTCTAATGTTGTGCATGAGAATGTCCAGCTGTTCCTCACTGGGCATCTTACATGACAACCTTGAGAACATGGCTTGCATTGTACATATATAGTTAACCAAGGACTCAGAGCGGGCTTGTGTACGCTGTCTTATCTCGTTCCTGAGGCGGTAATCATAATCAGGAATATCGAAGGTATCTCTAAGCTCACTAATAAGATCCTCATATGAGATGAAGTTAGCTTTGTTTGTACGGAACCAAGACAAAGCCGGTCCATCCAACAGGTCGGAGAAAGCCATAAGGAGTCTAGGTTTAGTAACCTCCCGAGCACATCTAAGTTCCTCTAATCTCTCTAAAAACACACGTACACAAGTAGAACCATCATATTTTAAGTTAAATGAACATAAGTTAAGGGGACGTTCTTTATACACTATGTTACATGTAGAACTATTCCTACTTGAACTAGCTCGCACCGAGCGGTCCTCTCTCACTACTGGTGAAGTATATTCCACCTGGTCACGACCCGAAGGATCATCACCATCATCATCCGAACCTTCGGATTCAGAATCACTACTGGGTTCAGCCCTAGAGATGATCTTCACTAGCCTACCACGAATATCCACCAGGTCGGGGCAATCCAGACCACAACGAGCTAACCTACTCAATAAGTAGTTGGCCCTGAGGGACACCCTAAGACGACTACCCTTATTAATGAAGATGTCACCTGACTGAATAGCCTCCTCCAGCTCGGACACCTTCGGGAGGCAGATCGAGAGCTCAGCTGATGCATCAGCGGGTACCGGAGCACTCGCTTTGATGCTACCTCGACGGACGAGTCGGTGTGCCGCTCTTAGCTCACTCCGAAGGCCAGACACTGTCGTTTCCGGTTCCACTGAAATACCCATGTGGGACAGCTCGTTAGCAAGTTCATCCTTTCTTAAATAATTAATATGTTTTTTCATCTGTGCCATTATGTAAAAATTTACTTACAACAATTATAAAGATAAAATGGCACAGATAGGGATCAATTACAAAGTAAAAATGTAAATTGAGTTACAACAAAGTGTACTAAGTTAGGTAATTATGTTTCAAATTGACTTTTAGAATTTAACAAAGATTAAGGGTATATTAAGAGAGAAAAGTTTCTAAATTTTCTGATAACACAGTTCAGGTTAACATTCAAAATTACAAGGTATGTACACACCTTATAAAAAAGTTTTAAGTTACACAGAGAAATTCACTAAGTTAACACAGAGAGATTCACTAAGTTTACCTTACAAGGTGAAACTATAGGATAATATATATTATATATTAATCTACACTAATTATATAATAAATATATGTGTGCACCATAAAAAAAGAACATAAAGAAGAAAAAAAACACAATAAGAAAAGAAGTGGGTATTCCAAATAAAATCAAAAAGTTTTTCCAAAATCACAGCTATTTTTAAATTTTAGAATTTAGAATTTTGTGTCTTTTCCAGCCAAAGATGTAGGGAGCTGGAAGAGGACGAAAGGGAAGGTTTTGTGCTTAGCTGCTAGCACCACCAATTAACGTCCTGGAGCGTCTCGGACGATTCCAGAATGGTTTCGCCAGAGATAACCACCTATGCACACACACCAGACTGAGACTACCGCAGAGTAGACCCAGAGATTTGCCACTACGTTGGGAGCCAATTTGTAACACTAAGTGATGATCAGTGTTACTCACCAACTAGCGCGAGGTAGCTATGCAGAGAACTCTTTCCCAGGGCGCCTTACTACAGAGATTCCAGTGTGCGTGCAAGGGTAGGCCAGGGCTCTGACGAAAACGGTCAGGTAGGGTGTACACACATATATTTATATAACACAGAGATACACAGAGACACACAGAGAGCTTATTCACTGATAGACACAAATATCACAGGTACACAGAAGTATAGTCAGTGCTTAGGTACTTATGCTACTAAGCTACACATAAGTAGTGGATTTACTGGCCTGCAGAGTGAGCTGAGTGAGAGTGACTGCCTGTTGTTACTGCCAGGTGATGACGGCAGATACCTCTCACATGAGAAGCTCGTGTAGTCCGCACTTCCACGTTGTCGTACCACGTGCAGCCCACTAACTTATAGGTGCGGCACCAAATATCTCATCCGGCAACTAGCCCCGTAGTAAAAAACCCAGTTTTCTGGGTAAAATGTAGCAAGATGCAATGCAGCAACCCAATCACAGCCCGTTAGGCCACGCGAGGTAACAAATAATCGCGCTTGAGCGAAAAACTGATTCGCGGCACAGTCTCAGAGCAAAAGCCAAGGGACCTCCAACTACCCCAAAGCAGGTCTCGGTCAAAAGTCCTGTCTTTCACGAAAAATCTTAACCAAAACCCGTTCCTTTAAATGCGAAACGCTTCGTCACCGAACTTATGACATCCTGTCATTCTGACAGCAGAAATGTCACCACTGACAACCGATTAAAAAAAGATAACTCGATAAGGCTGCTTTCACATCCTAAATACTGCATCTATAGAAAATAAATGCTACAAGGTATACCTATACATCTAGGTACATATTATTTCTATGTACCTACATCATCAAATAAACTTAATTCAAAAGGATTTCTTGATAATCAACGTAGAGCAGTTCATTCAGTGGATGTATGGCAAAAACAGTCTATAAAAGTAAAAATGTGACAATTGAAGGAGTTCATCTATCTTCGCCATTTGAATGGGCGTAGGTGCGGGACGATGGCTTAACAATGACTTCGGTCATCCAGAGAAATTATTAATTGGCCCGAAGACATGACAAAGAAGCGGAAATATAAAACTTCTGCTATGGAACCCCGCAGCGCAAGGCGCTTTACCTGACTCTTGCCCTGCCATTGTCCTCAGGCTCAATAGAAGGTATTTGCTTTTGGATGCTGTGGGAAAATTGCGCAACGACCGTTAAACGGTATACAAGAAATTTTGAACCATCACCTCTAAAGCAGTATCATGTCATAGTCGCGCAATAGGCGTAAAAAGGTTTCATGTACAACCCTTTGAAAAGAACATACCCACCTGAGAGATTATCTTAGTTTAAAATGAACAAAAGGCGCCTTTAGTATTAAATATGGTTCGCTTAAAAAAATATTTAGTCCGTAAAAGCTTATTATTAGTTATTATATTCTAGGCTCCTTTTATAATCATCCAAAAACCCGGCAAGTAAGTTCTGCGATTAATGGTACAGCCTGTTGTAGCTGATATTGTGAAAGATATGGTTTTATTCGTACATCTGATTTGTTCGATACTTATACATATTATATCTAGTCACAATCTGCTGGTAGGTACCAGACTTTTTCCCCAAGTACACTACCTACAAGACGAAATTGTTGTATTCTTTTAATCAAACGTGAGTAAGTTAATCGATCTGCGTTGCGAGTATCACTAAATATATCACAGTCTCCACCGTCTAAATGAAACCATGTAAACTTGAGAATTTAATTGGACCATTAAACGAACCTTAAGTTGGTAACCTAAGTTGGAGGTAGGAAACATGAAATGACAGAAACTTTAGGTAGGAACATAGAATCAATCGGTTTCAATTTACTACGAAACAAAAACTTGAAAAAATTACTTAGGTACAAGTAATTGTCGGTATCTTTGCTACGATTTTATCGAAACTGAACTAAATAAATGTTGTCTGGAAATGTCATCACTATTATCAAGTCCAAAATCTCTACATAAACCATATCAGTGATCTTATTCTTAAGTGCTCTTTGCAAAATTTGCTGAGCTGTGAATTCACACCTCTTTGTCACAAGCCGAAGTCCAAGCAACGCAGATGCCCACAGGTTCATCCAAATCCTTGTGCTCTGGCCGCTCTTAAATCTCACAGTCGAGTGACAAACAAATTCCAAGCCGCTTCCTAGAAGGGATCCTGCGGCGCCTTAAAGAGCCCATTTTTTGTAACCTTTAAAGGTAATAAATGATGCCGTTGAGAAAAAAAAGATTTCGACCTGTTTAAGATAACGATCAAAATTATTTTTATGGAAATGCTAGCCGGAATTATATCGAACAGGAATCCTTTTGGGATGTGATGGAGCGAGCAGACAATGTGTCGGCGAAAGACTTATCTAAGACTGTAGATCGGATTATAATAGTAAGTTATAAACAAAAAAATTGATTTAGTTACTCATCATTCTATAAAAAATCTACTACTGCTAGCCAGAATTTATAGTGACCCAAAAATCGACTTCGTAAATACCAATTACTATGGGTCTAGTAGTAGGTAGGTAGGTACGTGGATGACTCCGATTCAGCAAGATTGTGTTAGTGTTTCAAATGTAATTTGAGTAAAAGTGTTAATTGGACAATGAAAAAATGGGCATTATATCCATCCGTTGGGCCGATACGATGCATGTCACAGACAGACAGACGCACAGAGACACAGATACTTGTAAGTACTTGCTCACGTTAAACTTAAAAGAACACTCCTCGTTTTTACAGGGGTCAAGAAAGGATATGTCCATCGCGTGATCGCGTCACATAATGAAGTACCTACAATGGAACTTGCAAGTAAAAACTATTCCATTAATGAATATGTCCGGCGAGTTAAAGAGGAATAGCCATAAGCTACATTTCTAAATATTACCTACATTAATAACATCATAGTTATCATATCTATAGGGCATCGTCCCGAAGGCTTACCCAGGATTCCCGTTCGTAGGGTACCGTGTGGTTAGCGGGTAGGAGATTCGCACGAAAAAGGAAAAAGAGGCCATCTTCACATAAATACACTTTTCAACCTTTAATTGATAAAGTAGGTACTAGAGGACTACACGCAGTTTCAACCGCTTAGCTCAAGTTCCCTTGAGAATACGGGAATAAAATATTCTTAGCATAGGCTAAATATATTTTATTTCCGTATTCTGAACATAGGTTCACCACCGCGGGGATAGTGTAGCATCAGTGAAAGAATTTTTCAAATCGGTTCAGTAGTTTCGGAGCCTATTCGATGCAAAGAAACAAACAAATCTTTCCTCTTTATAATATTAGTATAGAAAAGCTTATAATATGGCCTATCAGTTTCTTATCAACAAGCTTATTTGTAATAATCTAGTTCAATAATAATTTAAATTCTAAATAAATCCCTTTTGTGGTTCAAAGTTATAAGATCCTCTATTCTCGTAAATTACATCCCTAGAAAATCTCTTTGAAATAGGAAGTTTACCAAAGGTTTGTCCTATTATTTCTCAAAAAGAGGATACTTCAAATTCTATTTCAACATAACGCCGGCGTCTATTAAACAATAATACTTTAGCCACGAAGAATTTCAGCAATCGGCCCGCATCCTTTGTACAAATAATAAAGCAGTTGTATTGCTCTCGATCTTTATATTTCCTTCTTTCAATGCTCTTTTATTGTGAATAGATCTTTCAATGTTTAGTTGGGTTCATTTTCTATTTGCGAAAAGGTTCTTGTATAATAATATAATCTACAGCACTACTGGATACACATCGTTCGATAAATTAGTCAAATGGCAACATTATAGAACCTAGTTTCCACAGCAGACTAAAATGTTTGACGTAGATACTCTCCTCTCACCCTCAACACAGCATTCGTTAAAAAAAATAACAAATACAAACGGCCACCAAGCTACGATTCGAACTGCAAAAAAACCACTGTTTACCACTTCGTTTCCTATTCAACGTATTGTTCGGAAGTGAAGAAGTGCTCCATACTTGGAAACATAATGTTACCTTTTGTAAGAAAGTTAATATTTCAGATGAACGAAATTCGTGTCCATTGTGTACCACAAACGTTACCTGCCATTGAAGAGGATAAAGGTACGGATTGCACACATATTATATAGAGGATATGAATAGTGCAAATATTCAACAGATCACATACATTAAAGTGTAAAACCGTTGAATCGGTATAGATGTTTTATAAGTGGGCTGGGCAAAGTAATTGATCACAGGAAAAAATAGAAAAGTGTAGGTACGTATTATGGTAGATTATTGCAATCAAAAAAAGATATAAGGGTGCTCAATTACGTACGCTCTTACTTTTTAGGGTTCCGTACCCAAAGGCTAAAGAACGGGACCCTATTCATGAGACTTCGCTGTCCGTCTGTCTGTCTGTCTGTCTGTCCGTCACGAGGCTGTATCTCATGAACGGTGATAGCTAGAGAGTTGAAATTTTCACAGATTATGTGTTTTTGTTGCCGCTATAACAACAAATACTAAAAACAAAAACATAATAATATTAAAGGGGGGCTCCCATACAACAAACGTGTTTTTTCGCCATTTTATCTTATTTATTAGTTAATAAGGTATCCTTCTCAATTTAAATACGTTAGTTGGCTTAAACATATAATCGAGATCATTCATTCCCTTTACACCATACAAATTAAATGAATACTTTAGGAGGTATAGCACCATCAAATATTGCTCAATGAAATTAATTTCCTGTCGCCATGATTGAACATTAACAGTGGGCGCACACTAGGCGTCTTGTCGCGGCGACATGTCGCGGCGACAAGCTGCGGGCGCCAAATTACATACATTTTGTTCTAAGCTCCGCACACTAGGCGACATGTCGCCGCGACTCCGCGACAAGCAAGTGACAAGACGCCGCGACATGTCGCCGCGACATGTCGCCGCGACTGTCGCCTGGTGTGCGCCCACTGTAAACGGGTCACATACTAATTTATTTTTCGACTTTCATCGTAAATTTTTTTTTTTAAAGAGTGATCAACGCTTTCGGCAGATTACTTTAGGTAGGTGTAATATTTCAAAGATAGCAATTTCATAGGAAATAGTCAACAAAGAGCCCATATTTTAGATTTTTCTCCAGTATTTCATAGGAAATAGTCAACAAAGAGCCCATATTTTAGATTTTTCTCCAGTATAAACAATGTACATACAAACACACAATTCAATTACAGGCTCGGTGCATGAGACTGTTGAGACGTTACGTATTTATAATGTCATCATTCATATGTCATCAATATTCTGAAAAAGAAATTAAACAGAGTTCACAAACTCTTTTGGAAATATATAAACTGTACCTACCGTAGAGGATCTATATAACAGGATAGTTAACACTAAAGTGCTATAGAGCAACGCGAACTGTCTAAGGTGCGCGTTGCTCTGTGGTTAACAACCACCACAGTGCAATACTTATTTTATAATATGTAGTGTTAATAGGTAATAAGGGCAACCAGTAGACGCTTGAAATACTTTGAGAATATTGAGCAGGGTATTTTTTATACCAACCGTAGTCTGTTGGGCGTTATGTAGGATTTTTAGTCGGTAGGAGTCTGGAATAGCTCCATAAAGGATTTTCCTTAACGTTAAATAAAAAGGAAAAGGGGGGCTCCCATGTAACAAATAAGACTTTTGTTGTTTTTGGTACGGAACCCTCCGTGTGGGAGTCCGACTCGCACTTGGCCGGTTATTATCTTTAGGATTCCGTAGTAGCTAAAGAAGTCCTTTTCGTTTCATTCCGTAGAGAATTCTCCATGTCTGTCCGTCTACACGCAGTCTAGCTCAAGTAATTCAGCAAGTAAAAAAAAAAAAATAACGGTTTTTTTATGAATCTTGCATACCCGCAAAGTGGGGATGATATTTTTGTCCTCCTATCATAAAGATCCTATCGTAAAGAGATAAAAAATTTCATCCCCTCTTTGCGTACCCTCAAAAGCCGTTAACTAATTAGAGTAATTAGGCATCTCAAAATGTTGTGCCATATTACAGTTTTCTAATGTTGAAAATCTTTGACCCTAGAAGGCATCTTGGGCATGTGAAGTTGATGGTAGTAATAAGAGACAAGTACCTATAACAAAGTTTTTATGTACTTACTTACTACATCTTTGTAATAAAAAAATAAAAAAATACCGTTCTAATTATTAAGCATTAAAGGAGTTCGTATTTTTTTTTTCATTTTTCAGACATATCGCTAACACAAGAAGCACTCGGCTTTAGAGAATTATAAGAATTTTCATAAGCATGTTAGCTAGGAATAAACGTAGCATCACAAAATGTTTAGAAATGGTTAAAATACATTCTTTTTGACTTTATTCCACCCCGTGATACTCCAGCATGACTGTAGTGACTGAATCAACAGTCGACAACCCCATGGAGCTAGAATTAGGAAATTAAATATTTTTCTAGTGATATATTTGTAGGGATAGTATTGTTTTGGTGTTAGAAACAATGTTTTAAAATTAATCTGCATGGATACACAGCCATAAATTTAAATTCAGTCAGAGTCAGACTCAGTAACACAAAAGTGATTATTAATAACGTGAAATCGCTTTCAAATAAACCTCTAAGTAACAGCAATTTCAACTACTTTGGTATTCAATTCGAATCTCCATACATACATATTTTGTACGCATATTCAGAATATTCTACCGAAAACCGACTAATTACAAAACAATAGAAGTTTGTCAACCGACTTGTCGGTAAGCGAAGTGGATGGTACTCTTTACGTAGTTGACCTTGTAGACGTTAGAACGTTTTCCTACATCACTTCCTGATCGATCTGTCATCATGATTTGTTTTGAAACGAACGCAGGCGCCATAGGCATATACATATATTCTTTTCTCTACACATATCTACATTTGTAATATCGAAGCCGATATACTTTGACCTATAGAAGAATCACATACACATACATTATTATATTACCTACAAGATATTCAAAACTCCAGCAATTTCTGTAAACAATCACTGCGTTAAGCGTGTCAGAATGCGGTCAGTCCTGCAATTGGTGACCGTCTGACATTGTGGCTACAACCTGCATGTCTATTTTAACACGGCAATAGACTTCCCAGTCTTTCCGCCTATTACTTACACAGTACTATTAATATGCATCTGCCTAAACCCAGAAATAAAGGCGACACTGTAATTACATATTTATCTAGTATTCAATCTAATCAAAGCCCTAGCTATTATTACCATATTACTATTACTATTTATCTTTGATATTTATTACCTAACTCATTTTATCATTTGTAAGTTACATGTGAGCGGTGTAATTTAATAATTATATAATAAAAGAATTGTATGTACCTACGTCATAGGTATGTCATACCTATCTACAAACAAATAATCAGGAAACAATAGAGACATTGGAAGTCGAACACATTGTTATTGCCTTATTTAAATATAGAACACTAGTCGCCTACACTATATTCATCATAAAATTAAAAATATACTATGTAACTAAGAATTGTCATTACTTCCTTCATTTTATGTTGAGTAATTACGGTAATGGCGAGACGGAATCCATTTATTACTCAAAATCTCTAACCCGAATGCACTTTCTTTATGCCACAGCCTCGTTTCTATTATGCAGAGGAATATAAAGATCCAGAGTATCCAACTATGTAGCCTTAGAGACAACTGCACCAAGCGTAGACAATGTATGATCTCAACCACGCCATACGTTGTTTTCACCGCACGCGCCCTTGCAATCTTCCTAATGAGTGAGCCCTTTCACACTCTGGACAATGTGAGGGTTTCGCGGGTGACGTGACACGTATTCACAACATCGTTCTTTGTTAATTCCTGCTGAAATGAATTTTTGCTCTTTCGGTAAAGAGAAAATATATGAAAATTTCTACATCTTGTGCAAACCGGAATCTACCGACAGACTAACAGTTTTCGATAATATCAAAACATTTTTACCGTTATATATTTAGTTTTTCGTAAAATTTACCTAGTCTTTTGACATCATTCTTTTTGCTTCCTTCCCTTTTGTTTTTTTTCACCGTTGTACTACCCCCTCTACATTATGATAAGTAAGGCCAATGATGGACCATGTGAAGCAGAAATACAATAGGTACCATTCCGCTGTATTTAGTTATATGAATTGCATAAATATTATTCGCGTATATACCTATATATATATATATATATATATATATATATATATATATATATATATATATATATATATATATACATGTATAGTTTTGAAGTAGTTTAGTAGTTGAATACAACAATTATAAAATAAAATACAATCCATTTGTTAATCGTATATCTTGTATCGCGTTTTATCATGATGAGATTAATGGACAAAGATCGCCATGATCAGTCAAAATTATTTTTTTGTGGTAACGTTGTGAATCGAAGCGAGCTGCTCAGTTTGATAACAGCAAGGGGTCGACAGCAGTAGCAAGTCTCTGTGTGAACAGAAACAACGATTGGACTTGGCAGCATTGACTTAGATTCAGATATCCACACCATACATCCATCTAAGAATTAGATAGTAATATCTAAATGATAGACTAAATCGGTTTAAGAATTGGCGGCTTTCGAGGGCAATAAAACTTATTACTGGCAACTTTTGGATGGAGATGGATGGATTTTTATGAATATAATCACGGATTGAAGTTCATGGTTCATCATCACGCCTTTATCCCCGAAGGAGTAGGCAGAGGCATATTATATACCCACATTTAACCTTTTTTTATAACTTGTCCCACGTAATACGTTGTGAGCCGTATTGCCGTGTTTAAATGGACAGGCGCAGGTTGTGACTGCCTGCTGTTGAAATAAAGCCTTCAACTTGGCTTAACGACTGCCATTTTACTGGCAACCGGGACCAACGGCTTAACGTGCCTTCCGAAGCACGGAAACGCTCAAAAAAATGTCACAAAGTGATCACATGGATGGTCACCCATCCATGGACCGGCCATAGTGAAAGTTGCTTACTGCAGTGATCGTTTACAGAACACTGAGTCCGCGGGGCGACGAGCGCTTCTCGGATTGAAGTGTGACTATTATTTGGTATCACTGGGTCACAATTTGCCGGGTCGAAGTTGTAATGAATTTTTCATATCCTTTGGCCCGGCTCTTGGATATCGTGCCGAAGCTACGGCAGCGCCAACTGTCGGTTAGCGGTGACAACTCGAGGTCGTTCTTCACATGACAGTGAACATTGATGCGCATACAAGTCGCTACAAATTTGAGATTATTGTTTTGTTTATCGTCATAAGAATAGTTATTTAAGTATGCCACTGTCGAGCAATGATAGCTATTGTAACACGAGGTGATAGCACAATAGATCAGCACGAGTATTACAATAGCTGTTAGCGGCAGTTGCATACAAAACTTTTTCTACGACCATGAAATAAATAAATACAAAAAACCGTCAATGGGGAACTTTAATGAATTATAGTAATTTACTTTCGGGATGGTACAGCTATTAAAGTTTATAACGGGCGTAGAAGAACGTAAAAGTAAAAGAGTATTGGTAGAGTTGCACGGGACATAGATGTTCACTTCGTTGATGCTTTTGTTTTCTATTGCATCTATAGTATTTGATCTGAATATCTTGAACTTTTCTTTCAACTGTATCGTCAATATTCCTCGGCCACGGCCACAGTCCACAGTATTTTAGACAGTTGTTTTATTGTTATAATCCCACAAGTGAAAGGCAAAGGCAATTTATCCATACAGCCTAATTACATGCGATGTTTAGTCGTGACGCAAATACGCGCGATTTTTGGCATAATCATATGTTGAGTTTTTGATGCCACAGCCATAAAAAAAAGTTTCATTGTACAACGGTTTACCCGCGTGAAATGGTCATTGTAACCAATGATATAAAAACTATAGATACGTTATAGACACTGGAAAATGGCAACACAAAAATCAGGTAACTACCGGAAAATTCACAGACGCGGCTGTAGGCTTACCGAAAGTACTATTAGCACTGTTTTAAATTCTGTAAGTAAAGAAAACTCGAAAAAAACATGCCTTCATATATCTTCAGAGGATGTACAAACTACACAGCAACTGTTCAATATAAAAACGTGTCGTTTCATTCGCAAGTAAAACAGAAATAATAAAATTATTTTATTTTCTCGCGCCTAAAATGGCGTCTAGCATAATTAATACACCAGGAAAATGTACTCTGTAGTCTGTGGTACGGTGCGACACATATAAAATTCTTTTTTCAAATTTTGAAAAGTTTAGCTGTTTTTGAAAGCCGTAATGTTCGAGTATAACGTGTCTATTTAAGATACGTCTTTGATTGTAACACGACTTGGCAGGAATGAGTACTAGTTGAGACACTTATGACTTCTGGTTATGTATTAAGCAAATTACCATATGTTCGTAGAAAAAATGTTTTTGTAATAATATTATGAGCCAAACTATAATGAAGAGTGGATTCCAGAATATTTATGCAGAATTCTTTCGCGAAAAATCGAAAAAATCAATTTAATTCAAATAATTTATTTCGGACTCAGATCCATATGGTGTTAGTAACAATATAACTTATCCTAATGTTAGTTTTAGTATTTAACTATTATTATATTAAGTTATAATAATTATCAAATCGTTATACCTAATTTTTATACTTAGATACATTCTTCTGACCGCTTTTATCCACTCATCTCTTTTTTTAATTTCCCAATTTCGTCTCGGAAACGAATAAAAAGTCAAATCCCGACTCCAAGATTGGGAATTCTTGCACTTTTCGTTTTTGGAGAGACCACTTTTGAACGTTTTTGAGAGAATTACAAACGTAAACCGTACAGCTGACCGCACTCTAACGTCCACGTATTGCCTATATCGGCCACCACGCGGCGCCACTAGAGTTGTCCAAGAGGCGTCTAAGGTGAGTAGGAACACCGCGGGGTTTAGTGGGTATTTCGGTCCCATTTTTCGGGACCGGTGAGCGCAGCTACGCACGCATTCCCCGCGTCAGAAAGAAAACTGGGTTACATACAATTTTATTTGTCCTACAAGAACTGCACTCACACAGATAACAAAACCGTGTTAGATTAGCGCCATTACATTTAACACGAAGTAACTTTTTTAATAGCACACGTACGTTATGTTAAATTTGACCGCCAATTTCACTTCATTCTGTAATAAGTCGAGGTTACATCCGTACTTTTTGAAGTAAAACTTCTTTAGGCACGACTAGGGAGTAACTCATTTTTTTTTTCTGACGGAAGTAACACTTACCTACTACTTATTTGAATTGCGAATTTTGAGAATTCATTCGAATTTTCAAAATTCGAATGAATGATATTAATATAACATTTGATGCCGTCAATGGCCAATAACTTTTAGTTCAATCGCGCGTAAACGTTACACGCACACACAATTTCTTTTAAGATCCGTGAATATAATATACTTTGGTTATGAAAAGCAACTAATGGCAACCAGTGGCAGATGATCACACACTTAACTACCTACGCATGGGTAGGTATACCTATAATTCTCTGGATGTTTAGGTTAAGACATGGTAAATTTCGTGGTAATTAAAGTCGGATACGGATATCGGATATGTATTTTGCTAAATCAGCTGTGATCAAGGTTCGAATTAAAATAGCTGCAAGTATAATGGTATTGAACAATTTAGGATTTACACATACATATTAGTTAAATAAAGCAAACATCGGGCGGCAATCTTTGGAAATAGACTAGGTATGTTATATGAGCTCTATTCTATAGCTGCTAATGAATTATTTTATTTTCTCGCGCCTAAAATGGCGTCTAGCATAATTAATACACCAGGAAAATGTACTCTGTAGTCTGTGGTACGGTGCGACACATATAAAATTCTTTTTTCAAATTTTGAAAAGTTTAGCTGTTTTTGAAAGCCGTAATGTTCGAGTATAACGTGTCTATTTAAGATACGTCTTTGATTGTAACACGACTTGGCAGGAATGAGTACTAGTTGAGACACTTATGACTTCTGGTTATGTATTAAGCAAATTACCATATGTTCGTAGAAAAATTGTTTTTGTAATAATATTATGAGCCAAACTATAATGAAGAGTGGATTCCAGAATATTTATGCAGAATTCTTTCGCGAAAAATCGAAAAAATCAATTTAATTCAAATAATTTATTTCGGACTCAGATCCATATGGTGTTAGTAACAATATAACTTATCCTAATGTTAGTTTTAGTATTTAACTATTATTATATTAAGTTATAATAATTATCAAATCGTTATACCTAATTTTTATACTTAGATACATTCTTCTGACCGCTTTTATCCACTCATCTCTTTTTTTAATTTCCCAATTTCGTCTCGGAAACGAATAAAAAGTCAAATCCCGACTCCAAGATTGGGAATTCTTGCACTTTTCGTTTTTGGAGAGACCACTTTTGAACGTTTTTGAGAGAATTACAAACGTAAACCGTACAGCTGACCGCACTCTAACGTCCACGTATTGCCTATATCGGCCACCACGCGGCGCCACTAGAGTTGTCCAAGAGGCGTCTAAGGTGAGTAGGAACACCGCGGGGTTTAGTGGGTATTTCGGTCCCATTTTTCGGGACCGGTGAGCGCAGCTACGCACGCATTCCCCGCGTCAGAAAGAAAACTGGGTTACATACAATTTTATTTGTCCTACAAGAACTGCACTCACACAGATAACAAAACCGTGTTAGATTAGCGCCATTACATTTAACACGAAGTAACTTTTTTAATAGCACACGTACGTTATGTTAAATTTGACCGCCAATTTCACTTCATTCTGTAATAAGTCGAGGTTACATCCGTACTTTTTGAAGTAAAACTTCTTTAGGCACGACTAGGGAGTAACTCATTTTTTTTTTCTGACGGAAGTAACACTTACCTACTACTTATTTGAATTGCGAATTTTGAGAATTCATTCGAATTTTCAAAATTCGAATGAATGATATTAATATAACATTTGATGCCGTCAATGGCCAATAACTTTTAGTTCAATCGCGCGTAAACGTTACACGCACACACAATTTCTTTTAAGATCCGTGAATATAATATACTTTGGTTATGAAAAGCAACTAATGGCAACCAGTGGCAGATGATCACACACTTAACTACCTACGCATGGGTAGGTATACCTATAATTCTCTGGATGTTTAGGTTAAGACATGGTAAATTTCGTGGTAATTAAAGTCGGATACGGATATCGGATATGTATTTTGCTAAATCAGCTGTGATCAAGGTTCGAATTAAAATAGCTGCAAGTATAATGGTATTGAACAATTTAGGATTTACACATACATATTAGTTAAATAAAGCAAACATCGGGCGGCAATCTTTGGAAATAGACTAGGTATGATATATGAGCTCTATTCTATAGCTGCTAATGTTTACAAAAATAACCAAAAAACGGAACTGTTGAGTAAATAAAAAAGAAAAATCAAAAATTGAAGAATAAGTCGTTTAAACTAAGCGTTTGCCAAAACAGATTTCATTTCAATTTGACAGGGTTCAAAACACGTAACATACCTACCTCAATCTATAAAAGTAAAAAATAAATCATACGAAACGGCCACAAAAATAGTAAAATACGTTAGTTTTACGCTACTGAGAGGTACACGAGTCATTATTCACACAGCCTTCTATCTAAATGTTAGTTCAAAACCCATTACTATTGATAGACGTTCGTTAATCAAAAAATCAAACTATATTAATAAAAAAAAGCTTGAATTCCTGAGCAGTGCCACACGTGTGGATGTGTAAAAACGTCGGGTTCCCTGTCTAGTAGATAAGTTTGAAGGGTTGCGCGCAATCGGAGTAGTGTCTACACCTGTGTGCGTATATGTCTTAACGAGGGGCTGAACTTGCCCTTCTTCTCACGCTCTTGGGTGCAAGGTGTCGCCTGACGTACAAGTGCCATCGACCAAATTATGTTCTACAATAAAGTAATCATGTCAAATTTGAGGAAGGCTTTGTGATTTTTTATGAGATTGTTGGTATAATAACATAGATGTTTTGTAATTTACATTGAATTAACAACTTTTGTAACGATGTTTTGCTGATCAGTTGTTTTCAGTCATATTGTCGAGTTTTCAATTTTGTGTTTCTATTTGGGCAATATTAGCTCTATGTTTAAATCACGCAGCGATTTGCATTTAGGTATGTAACTTGACTCCCTAAATTTAGCCGATTAAATCACTTTTGGACATCATTTTTACTTTAGTAGAATGTAGACGCTTCTGCAATAAGTAGATATTACCTACTCGTACTTGTGCACTATTAGGAATTACGTCAGTTACGTGCACGATACCTTACAAGTTCCTTCCTTGCGACATTCCTCCTTCCAGAACGGTCAACATGCGTAACCGTCGTAATTGCATTAAGACCTGCAGACTGCAATGTCATCACTTTCATGGCCAATCTAGGTGTCAATCCGTGATTTACATGGACTTCAAACTGCCAAATATTATTTGACAATCCCTAAAAGTTGTGCCGCAATAAAAAAGTTTCAAACCCTTTACAATAATCTAAATCAATGAATGATGTTGTGTCTAATCTGCAGTCGATGTAGGCGACAGATGTGAACGACAGGGGGTTTAGCAGTGAAAATTCATAGATCTCCCTCTGTGTTCGGACCCTACCAAATTGTGCAAACTGCTCTCTAAGCGACGCATCTGTCCACTTGTTTCGTAGTGCAGGGCGTACTGGAAGCATTTCCGTCATCGATATAAAATCCTTGTATAGTTTCTATAATTACCAGTTAAATTTCCAAATACAAGGATATGATTTTCAATGCCAACGCTAAGTCACTTTTAAATACTTCCTTTTATAATAGTAACGTTGCTCAGACCAATGCAGCATTACAGTTCTCAGCTAACAGTTAAAGCAACTCAATTAAAGTAGGTACGGTCATTTCCTGAAAAGAGTACAGTTTGTGTTTGCCACACAGCGGAACTGGTATTGTTTCATACCGAGAACTGTACAAGTTTGACACAAATTGCGGTCTTTATGCTTCCTGTTTCCAATCCGAATATAAACATGAGCTCTTTGTCTGATGCAAGTACTTAGTCAACTAAAGACGCGACGATTGACTCTGACAACATATGACAGACTTGTCTAATGCAAATTCAACTCTGTCCTTCAAACGGGTAATCTATGATAGAAGTATATTTACTTTTACGGCGATAAACGCGGTTGTATTACCCGACGTTTCCTCCAATTGCAGCCAGACGTGAGTTACAGGCGTATATAATAAGAAACGCCATAGCTTCAAGGTAATCTATGATGTGCAGGAAACAAATGATAAGATGTATAGTTAAGATAATGAAACTAAAACAGGGAATGCATAACTTATCGACAAAGCGTATTCTCCTCCCTTAAGTAATCGGACTCTGCACTCTGTCCCTCACTAAGATAAAGTCGCCCTAGCATTCAAACAAGTGGCTCACCCACACTGGCACACAATCAGGAAGTACAATGAAGATTAAAGAGACTATACACACACGCACAGTTAATGTAATAATATTCGTGTTGGTACCATCCCGCGAGTAGAAGTAGCTGAATATAAATAATATTGCGTACGCACACAAAGGAAGAATTTAAATAAAGAGTCTCGCTCGGCTGTACCAGGAAGTAGCAGCTCACTTACACACACATACAATACGTCTATATCAGCTATAGGTAGGAGCGCTATGTGGCGCTGGCGCACACTTGTGCGTTAACTATGCGTGGGATCGCGCGCACATGGCCTGATTGGGACATACCAAGTGAGCCCCCAGACCATACACTTTTTTATGACAAGTAGTATGTTTACACACTATTTTTTTAATAGATAGCAGAGAATTCTCTTTATACCCATCATTGTATCAAATTAGGATTTTGGGAAACAAAGCCAATAGTACGAGTATATTGTGCTTGCAAAACAGCAATAACTCCGAAACAACCTTTTACGAGTCACAAATATTTTTTCAGACCCGATATTCCAACCCGAGATCTTGAAACGGTAGACTACCTCTTCGCCACGGAGGCTAGTCAGTAACATAAACGGAGCAAGTTTATTTCAAAATACATATCGTGATTTTACTTCCTGTTTTTATTCGTCACACGACGAAGTTTACAAAATATCGCACACTATTACATACGCTAACTGTAGTTGGCATCTTACTGACTAGCTAGCGAAGTACCCATACCCAGTTTTGCTTTTCTATTAGGTAAGTATTAATTACCAGTATTATATCAGATCAAAATACGGATAGGTCAAGAGCTTGATGCGGAAGGTTATACTTGTTGATACGGAACATACGTACCTAATTAGAATAATTGTGCTAATACTGATCCCGGAATGGAAAAACACTCATTAAAAAATTTTGTCGATAAAATTTTAAGAAAGTAGTTTATTAGATTTCAAAAATTTTTAAATCAGAAATATACTTACCTATTATTTAAAGAAAACATTCAGGACGAACTTTAAAAAAAAAGAATAATGATGTTGAATATTTGAAAATACATCGGCACCTATACAAAACACGCACGTTTTGTGCCCTCATCCATACAGATGCATTCCCAACCCGGTTTTTTGATCACGTCGATCCGAAATAAGCGAGGGTCGCTTTGTCATGTGACACTTGTGCGCACATTCACTCTCCCTAAGGTTACTCGTTAAATCAGGGATTAATTGTCCATTCAGGGTTAGTTCGCATTACTTTGTCAACAAAATCAATAACTACCCCATACTTTACCTATAAAATATTCACTACTATTTGATTTTAGGACTCACGCGTCGTCATCTAGTTGTATTACGAAAGTATATTTTCAGGCTACCCGCTTTTTAAATTCAATAAAATTTAGTTCATGAAACTAGTAAAACGAAATGTCAGTCAATAGAGTAAGTGGAAGTAAAATTGAATACCGGTTGGTTTTATTATTACATGAACTAGTTACATATTTAATAACTAAAACATACTAAATCTTCGGATTTTTGTTGCGTGACTACGAACTATTGCACGATGCACCTCTAGCCATGAGCATCGACCGAGGTCGGCGGAAGTTGACGATTTCTTACGGAATGTAATTATCTAATAGGAGTTAGAAACAAAAAACCAGAGTGATACTGTGTTCATCATGGAATATGTTTAATTTTTTTCTCTTTACAACATAAAGTATTGAAAATAGATTGAAAAATGTAAAGCGCACTCATAGTCCAAATAATAGAAAAAAAACTAATTTAGAACTGTCGTAAATAAAGAGTTGTGCTAAGTTAAGAAAATATAAATGGCACATCACGATGTCTTATAACTGATATAGGCCACGAACAACGCTTATGACCTTGACTAAGTAGGCCTGGTTAATGCATAATTATGCAGCGTCCGTGCAATGGTCCGACAGTAAGAAAATAAAATTAGGTCATTGCTAAAAGATAAACTAAGATTTATTGAAAATACAACAAAGTAAAAATGAGTCATGATTTCTCTACAAACGTAGAGTCCTAGCTCAGTAGAGTTACGTAACAAATCCTAAACATAGTAGGAATCTAGGTTACATGAGAAACAAACCAGCCCTAAACAAATAGCGGTTTCAATTTCATCACCTACTTACCCATGAGGTAACGTTCATAATTTAAATCATTTACTTGTGTAGAATTTTTATGTAATTTCATTGCAAAGTAAAGTACTGGTTTACGCTAAAGGTAGTGGCGCAATTTTTCGGTGTGACATCGTTGCCTAGTTCTTAGTGGCACCTGATTATGTAATGCGAGAACAACGCTTGTATCGGGGTCGCGGTCTGCCAACAAGCGCTCGGAAGTGCGTCGAGACGAGACTCAATGAATACTTCGAATGTTACACCACTATTTAGATCATTTATAGTGATAATCAGACGCCACCATTTAAATATGTAAATTACATAATTTACGAAATAAAAATGTAAATATATAATGTAGTTATCTACGGGACTATAGAACCTAGATTACTAGGTTTTAAATTCTCAAGCAAAATTATTAGTAGGTGTTGTGTTGGGGATGTTCATCCAACCTTTACACTCATGAATTTTTAACGCAACAGCATCATTTATTACATTATTTAGCAAGAACAAAAGTGTATAAAACTTTTATGAACGAGTAGGTATTTTAAGATATTAACATTCTCTAATCGCCAGCTTTCTCGTAAGCAATTGAACAAAACATAATACTTATAAAATATTTATACCTACCAGTAATTAGTCTGGAGTTCACATAACATGGTAGGATCAGTTTCCTTATCTAAGCTTAAGTTGATTAAATAAAAAAGTCCGATAGCAATGACGTATGAAACAGTACCTACACAACGAATAGATTAGATTTGCATACAATTTATGTTACAAAATACTGACAACATTCATAAATAAAATCTACACGGTACCTATGGCAACATTCTTGAGCGATTTTTAAGTAGAAGTGTAATCTGAACCAGGTCAGAAGGCAGGAAGTACCTACCGCGATTTCCATACGACTACAATATAAATGGTACAGTATCCGCCACAAACTTCCGGCCAGTTTATACGGCTTTTCTTGCAACGATTTTCCATCTGACGATAACATTTCATTTGGTTTTATAGATTTACTAGCTGTGCACAGAAATTAATTTAGTTGAATGTTACGTACGGTGCAAGGCTTTGAACTCTCAAGACTCTTCGAATAAGAAAATCTTATAAGAAGATCTCTGGCGTTTTCTGGGACGATGGCAAGAGACCGGGTGGTAAACTTTAATACCGTGAGAGATGGGTCGGGTCCTGGTCTGGGATGCAACTTGTGTTGACACTCTGGCCCGTCCCATCTTCCTAAAACAAAATTAAAAGCCAGTGCAGCAGCGGAAGCGGCTAAAAATATTAAAATTAATAAATATAAGGGTCTTGACTCATCGTATTGTTTTTTTTTTCAGTCGGTGTCGAGACCCTAGGTCCATGGGGTCCCAATGAGCAAAAATTTTTTCAAGAATTTAAAAAAGCGCCTTGTGGAGTCAACTGGTGACCCAAGGGCTGGCAGTTTTCGCTCTCAGCGCTTTTGCTATTCAAAGAGGCAATGCTGCTGGTCTTTTGGGCACAATGTCACGGGGGCCTTGTTTAGGTTTAGTTTAGATAGTAATAATGTAAATATTTATGTAATAATTATATTTCTGTGTAATTTTTAACAATAAATGTCTATCTTAAAAATTTCATATTTAAAAATAAATTAATAAATGTGTCATTTAAAGATCTCTGTTATTAACTGACTGCAAAAAAGAAGGAGGTTCTCAATTCCTCAGTATGTTTTTTTTCTATGACCAAACTCGTTAGAGAAATATGATTCTCATAACGCTTAATGCCCCAAAATTTCTAAATCCAATCTGATCTCATAATTCAAATTGTGATATTCGTGGTCACAATATAAATCAAATAATATTTGAACCGAATAAAATAATTTAATAAGCCTAACTCTAAGAATAAAATTGTTTTATAATATTTATTCAGAGTCAAAACTTACGACTACAGATAGCAAACTGTATTTGCATGGTAGCATACACGATAAAAGTACACACAGAGAGTAGACAATAAATATCTCTAGTTACGCGGAGAAGTCGTGATCGTCATCGGTTAGAAATAAGAATTCCGGGAAACTAGACTATTCGTGCTAGCCATTATCTTTGTGGAGCTAGACTTGAACGTTGTATCGCCTTATAGGACCCAGAAAGAACTCTACGAATTTTGCTCCTTATTTAATTCAAGAATTGAAACTTTGATATTTTAAAATTGCTTTATGGTTGGATCTGATGGGGCCTCTACCAAGACCTTTAAAGCCCAAGACAGTGTTGACCCAGCTGAAAAACAAGCGGACCTCGACATTGTCAATTTTAAACCCTGTTGCCAATTTGTCTGACGGCCACAAGCAAAGCCCTAATGAAAAGAAATTGGGTGAGCCGTACGGTTAGGCTGATTTGCTCGATTACTGGTTGCTTAAATATGAAATTTAAATACCGTCGTAGGTATGTACCTACTTAGGGGTCGTCCATTAATCACGTGAGGCTTGAAAGGGGGGGGAGGGGGTCTGACAAAAATCACGAAACATCACCATGGGGGGTGGGGGGTGTAGTGAGATATCACGTGTATTTATTTCGAACATCAACTTTACAACCTTGAATTTGAGATCACTGTAATTTCTGAACAACAAAACAACAAAACCTACAATATTAAAACTTGCATTGAATAATTCATAAAGCTCTTAATTCCTTTCTTACATCAGAAATTAATTGAAATCGGAATAGCTATGCGTTGATCATACAACACAAAAATCATTTTGTTTTTTATCGTGTCTCCCAAAGGAACCGCACGGAATATCGGCATCAATCCGATCAATTATAATCTCAAATTATGTCAGTATTATTTAAAATGGTACTATCCATAGTTTTGGCGTGATACAGAAAGAAATACAAAAAAAAAACAATTTTAGCTTCAGTATCGGATGTAATGGAAGTTAAGTACATAGATAGAATGTCTAGTAAAAAAATATGTCTTTGAAAATAATTACCAAATATATTCGACATACAGATTTTCGACTCTCTATAGCTTTATTATAAGTTATATATATATTAGACTAGCCATTGTACGCAGCTATGATCCCGTTCACCGATGATCATTTGGGGGAAGGCCCCTCTCCTTGTTCCGGAGATGCCTTCAGAGCCCACCCGCTCACCGCTCTGTACACTCTCTGCTTCCAGAGAAGCACTCGAGAGCGGTGCGATGCGGGCGAGAACCCTGGATGTGTTGGGAGCCCCCGACCGAGCCGAGCCGGGCCAAAGTGAATAATCTTTGGATATCCATGCCGGCTGTAGGATGAGGAGGGACACCGCGGGGTTTAGTGGGTAGGACGTTCCCTTTTCGGGACCGAGAGCCCCCGTAGCTAGGATGATGGTGCCAAACCACATTCCCCCCGTAACAAAAAAAAACGCAGCTCAGTCCACGTGGATATCGATAGTTAACCTTGATTATTGTACTTTTGTTCATAACTTCGCTTCTATTTAGCCAACTGCGATCAAACCAACCTAGATTAAGATTTTAAGCTTGACAAACTGACACCTGCTTTATTAGCTCCTAAATAATGAATACATACATACATACATAACATCACGCCTGTCTCCCAACGGGGTAGGCAGAGACTATGACTTTCCACTTGCTACGATTCTGGCAAACAACTTCCGCTTCTTCAACTTTCATAAGTGTCTTCATACATGCTCTTCGGTTAAGGGTACTCTTGACCTGGCCTTTTTCCAGAAGATTATCGATTTGATCGATATGAGTATGCCGAGGTAAATAATGAATATTATATAGAAACACGACGGGAGTAAATGCAACGGGAAATATAGTAAAATATTAATACCATATCTGTCTCTATTATGACGCAAACGAAGTTGCGCGGATTGGCTAGTATTCGTATAGAAGTATGGATAGATTTGAGACTTCTATGTATAAAATTTAAAAAAAAATGTAGTACTAAAAATACACGTGATTCGGCCCAGGGGGGGGAGGGGTAATCTGAAACCTCACCAAATATCACCAAGGGGGAGGGGGGGTCCAAAAAATGCCCAAAAAAACCTCACGCGATTAATGGACGACCCCTTACAATACTATTTTATCTGTAGTAACCGCTACAAACCTGCCGTAGTATGCCTCAAGTGCTAGATCAGAAGTTTTATATTTTTAGGTAACAAAAATGTATGACATAGACTGCAGCTAAAACCCGAGGTCTCGAGTGTGATACTGCAGTTTTATAAACTTTTCCAACATGAAAAAAAATAGCTCCTTATTTCACACATACACACAATACATGCTTCCTTGTTGAAAGCATGTCCTGTGTATGTATGATTTACATAATAATTCAATGTTATTAATAACTCTCTAGCTAAAGTCAGATACGGACGTCGTTTCCGCACATAGCCGTTCCTTTTCCGCGTTGCTACCATCATCGGAAGTTAGCACAGAGATTCGCGCGTTTTCCCCACCCTCCTCAAAACCTACGCCCCCTACATCCGGTGCCCGCAGGCCGCCGCTGTCCAATTTCCTCTTCCCGCGTGTATTAATTTCCGGCTTAAACTATTTCATGTCTTTCATTTCCTACTAATATTTATTCGTAATGATTTTTGTAACACAATTTCAATGTTTGTTTTTAATAAAGAACTGGCCAAGTGCGTTTTGGACTCGCGCACGAAGGGTTCCGTAGTAACCAAAAAAACTGCAAAAAAATCACGTTTGTTGTATGAGAGCCCCCGAAATCCCCCTTTTTTCTGATTTTAGTATTGTCATAGCAGCAACAGAAATACATCGTTTGTGAGAATTTCATCTCTCTAGCTATCACGACAGATATCTACCTATACAGACCACGACACATACCTATAACAATAGGTTCCGTTTTTACCCTTTAGGCAAGGAACCCTAAAAAAGAACCGTCATGAAGAGTGTGATGTCTAGTTTGTTTGTGTTTAGTTCAACCACTGCCTGAGTGGAAAAATCTCCGTGAATGAACTTCACTGGTACAAGTTTAGAGGTGGTCTACGAAGGGGCTTTTTCACTAAATTTTACTGCTTTACACCGCTTTCCTATCTAAGAACGTGCACAAACTTTATTTACATTTTCATTTTAATTTCCGATTTTCTTTTAAATTACCTTTTTCGTTGAATATGTTCTGGCCTTCTGAACTTTGTTTTTACAGGAGGACTAATTTTAATGACCTTGGATGAATGTTTACAATTGTAATAATGTTATCCTTACAAATGTATATGATTTTAAAAACACTACGTATATTATTCTTCTCTTGGGCATACGACTTTCTTGTTTTTTTACCGACTGAAGTACCTATCCATTGGCCGTAGACACACCGATGATAATCCTTGTTCAACTACTTTATTCATAACCGTCCAAAAGTTACGATGTTTTTACTAACTGGAAACTTGAAAAACAATGCAATCTTGTAAAAAATGTAAGTAATTAAAAATCCCCTTGAGCAAACCAGGACATTTTATACGTAGTGTAAATTATCAACCAAGGAGCACGTATAATAGCTATCTATTTATTTCATCGTAATTATACATAAATACTACCATCCGCACTTCCGTTTCCGTTGAGTATATTTTTAATTCTATTCCTTTTCTGCTTCCTACACCGCGTTTCCGTTACTTCATCACCACGTAAAGATATTAAAGTATTATTTTATTATTTCTATCAACTCGTATAAGAAAATCAAAACATTATTATAATATTATATCATGTCAATGTACGATTAATATGAATCCTTGAAACATAAAAGATCTAGTGTCTACGGTAGGTATGAAAGACGGTTACTTCAATAGATACATGCGCTCGCGCCTCACGCAATGAACTTATTTCGGATACTTCCGCATTTGCTCGGATTTGAGTCCAGTCGTTCATCGCATTCCGACTGGGTCACAACTCGTAACCTCATCAAATAGGTGTTTGTTACTATTGCCAGTAATTACTCCAATAACACTTGAATAATCTTTCACGTTAACTGGTTTATATAGCGGAAGCATGAAAGTACTTTATTTTATTGAAGTAGGTAACTATTAGTTACCTACTTGTCTTAAAAATACAATATTTTGCTACATTTGCACCTTTTGTACTATGGGAAGGCAGGTACATTGCTTACTGATTGTAAGCAACATAATGATTAAACGACAAGCATACATTCATAAAACGCAAACGAATCACGTTTCAAAACCGTAGACCTATCTGATAGAAGTTAGGTTTTCTTACATAATAATATTTGAAGTCGTATAATAAGTAATAGGTATCAAAGTTGAGTTATTACAACTTTAACAAAGAAAGTAGCAGCAAGTTCTGCGGTCACGGTCACGTATGACCGAACATGATGGTCTTTTTATTCTCTAAATTACTGCACATAACTCCACGACGACGATCGTCTGCACGCCGCCGGTACACTACGCTCGGGCCTCGGCTATACTGTCCGATGAGTTCGAGCGAGATGAAACGAGCAGGGAGCGCGGGGCGGGCGAAGGGAGCAACAGGTAAAGATTCCGAGGCCACTTCCGTCTTGGCTGCCGAATATTTCTGTCTCGAACCGGTAGTGGGACGGCGGCCAGGGCACAAACAAGATAATCTCAACCTACACGAATGTTAAAGGTATCCGTATGAACATTACCTCACCTAACGAACGCGGCTTACCTAATTTTGTGGCACAAGTGAATCCTAACGCCAAATTAACAAAATACTATACTAGCTTTAAAAATATACCTACCAACAATTTTATGCGTGTCGCAAAGTTCACAAACATAACGCACATTGCTTGTAAGTCGAACGAGCTCGGCTAGAACCGGTTAGTGCTCATATTGTCTCACTTGCACCAGGAAACTGCCGGCCGATTGCTAAGACGTTTCCTGTGCTTTGTCTCAATACTATCACGATATCTTATTTAACTGATTACTAATTGATTAAATTAGATCGGTGAGTTCCTTGTCCGAACGAACAAAGTTCCTACAGAACTCAGGAGTAAAATTATATTTTTGAGACATTACAAACACTTAAATGAATTCAAAAAAAACATGTTTTGAAAAGTCTCTACGTCGCGTCGGCCCGGAACTTAAACTCGTAAAGTCCATACAAAAAAACTTATAGCTTTGCGATTACTGTACAAACAAGGAAATATTGTGAGTTATTAAAAACTGGCGCGCTGACGTAATCCTGCCACATTAACTAACACTTCCGCGTGCCCTAAGCTGGCGAACTCGTACAGTAATCCTATTCCAACGCTCCTTTGTGCATAGTTACTTAAGATCTGACATGACAAGTGATAGTAGAGCGGATGGAATCCGTAGGCACCAGTCTACCCCGATAACGGTTTGCGGAATCAGTTCTCGTGCGTTAAAAATGGGACTTGGTCTGGCTCCCGAAGTTTATCTCAAATGCGTGAGTGAGGTGGCGCGGGGCCGACAGCGAGCGAGAGGGGAGCGGTTGGCGCGTCCGCTGTGCGTCCGCCCGCGCCGCCGCCGCCACCGCATCATCAGTTCACGACGGAAAGTTGCCCGCGACGCTTGTCTGCGAGCTCGATCCCTCAGATACGCTGCTGGTTTACGGTGTGCCGTAACACGACACGTTTGGAGGGACCGCCGCTGCTACGCGTGTGTCTGGTGCTTAAGAACACTTTATTCTGTGCTACTAGTGTTGTGATGATGTACATGTGCTGAATATTGAATAACCGTCAACTTAAGGATTTTTACGACGCAACCAGTTCCGGATCAGCTCAGCCGGTAAGTAGCGGTGCTTATCGCAGACCACGCTATCGCGGACCCACGCATTTCCGACCGTGTCCGATAAGCCGTCTGACTGTACAGTGCTAGAGAGAATGGACTTCGTAACCAGTCACAAAATCAGCGAGTAACAATACAAAACGCAAATTAAACCTAATTCGGCAAAGTGTTAAGTGTTCAAGTCTAAGTAGTGTAACAAGTGTCCCAGAAATACTTGAACATGAGTTTTACACGGAAATAAAAATGGGAGAAAACAAGTTAATTACTGACCTTATAGATGAGATAGCAATTAAATTGCATCTCAAAGGCAAAAAATGCAAATTTAACTCATTTAAATTTGTTTTTGACGTAATTTTTATTCATTTAGGCAAATATTTTAATTAGGCAGATAATATTCTTGTTAACACAAACAGCAAGTTAGTGGCCAATTTCACTGAGTATGCCAAGTGTTTTGATTAACAGAATGAATTACCAATAAATATAACTGAAGATGATTATACTTCTAGTAGCTCAGCTGATAGAACTTTGTTAGAAAACTATTTTAGGTTCAAACACTTTATGCAAATAGTTTTTTCAATTTTATTAGGTAAATTCCTCTATTATCTTATTGAACTTAAAAATGAACTGTAATTTAACTTTAAAGAATTCAAAAGGGTTTTAAACAAACATCATTTCAAGTACTTGAAAGAATTTAGACAGTTGCTAGTGGTTACTTAGAATATTGTTAGTCAACAACATGAAATGAATTCTAATAAGAAAATAAGTATGATGGTGTCTGATATAGTCCTGTTATGTATCAACATTTTTTTAGAGTTAAACGAAAAAGTGTTTATTGTGAATACTTATTTACATAAAATGGGTGAAATTGGTAGTGAGTATATGGGTTAAACGGGTAAGACCGACTTCAAAAATGAGACTAGTAAAAGTGTACAAGTCTAAGAAGGAATGGTAGTGGTTCACAAGTTGCCAGCTTGTGATAACCCTAGATCGGTACCACGAAATAATTTTAAAGGTAAAACAAGGGTATTAAATAATAATTATTTACGTAAACATACGTTACCACTTTCAAAACAAATAAAAAAGTAATAAACTCATGTAAAGAAAACCTATATAAGAAGAACAATAAATTATATAACCGTATTGTGTGTTTGAGTTATCGTGAATTCAAACAAAGGTCGTCAAATATACATATAATAAAAAAAAGTATCGATTTCAATATTGGTTCCACATAAATAAGTCACGCAAGTCGGCATTTCTGCAAAATTATGCTTTTAGCGTTGTCGAGAAAAGATATTTGACATAGGCCTTGGATTTAAGCAAATAAAAAGATACGCATCATCTGAGTGATAACAAAATTTTTATACTTAATAATTTGTATACTGTGGCGCCATCTGTTATCGAGTAGTTACACTAAACCTTTAAGTCGCTAGGTAGTATCGGGCGCCGCCGCGCCGTTATTAATATCGCCTGTGATTGTAATTTTCATTGTTTGTTGTTACAGAATACCGGGATGAAAGTAGTAAGTCTACAACTGCCATCTGGGCCCAGTATGGAGCGGCTACCGCTTCCATTCAGCCCGACGGACTTGCTGTGGCGGTATCCTCTACCGTGGGCGCCTCCACCGCCTTCACCACTTGGTGATGCAAAGGCACAGTTGCCAGCGGGTCTTCCCCCAGAACCAAGATTATGGAGCAGAGAAGACGTAGCCATTTTCATAAAATGGTGTGAAAGAGAATTCGATTTACCGAACTTTGACATGGATCTCTTCCAAATGAACGGTAATATGATATACAATATTTTAAACCCATATTACAGGCTGCAAGAGCCATTTTACAAAAAAAACGACTGCATAATTAAATTACATTAAATAATGAATACTTCATCTTTTTCAGGTAAGGCTTTATGCCTATTGACCAAAACGGATTTAGGTGAGCGTTGTCCTGGTGCTGGGGATGTTCTACACAACGTGTTACAGATGCTACTACGAGACGCAGCTTTATTAGGAAGAGTACCGTCGTCACCTGTAACACCTACAGCCCGCGCGGCACCTTACCCGCCATCGCCACATTCACATCCACCTACGCCAACCTGGGCTATCGATAGTTTTCACCACTTTCATAGTGCTGCAGCGGCATCTGCTCAACCTAACTCAGTGACGTTAAGTCCGGCACCATCAGTAGACAGCTCAGGAAGCCCACAAAGAGGAGATGCGATGAACTACGGACAAACCTATGCCCCAAATGTGGCTCCTACAACGCAAGCGCCAAGTTCAGGAAGCAATCATTCTGATTCCGATGAGGAACAACAATTTGCATCAGTCCCACGATCTCCTAAAGATGCCCCATTAATTAGTCCCGCGCCGCAGATGCATGCAGCACCTCAACACTCGCACTATCGAACTCAACACAGGGAATTCTTTCCAAATGATATGCCTGAATCTAATACAAGTAAGTATTGTTGTGTTATAAAAACATAAACATTTTGCAACTTCCTAATTGCAGTCATGAAACTAAACCACGTTATTTTAATTTCAGACGGAAGATTACTTTGGGACTTCCTTCAACAACTTCTTAATGATCCAACGCAACGGTACACTAACTACATTGCGTGGAAGAACAGAGAAACCGGAGTATTCAAAATAGTAGATCCAGCAGGATTGGCAAAACTTTGGGGAATTCAGAAGAACCACCTCTCTATGAATTATGACAAAATGTCCCGCGCATTACGATATTATTACCGTGTCAATATTCTGCGAAAAGTACAAGGCGAGAGACATTGCTACCAGTAAGTTTAGAAATTATTAATTTAAAACCAACTTTTGTATGACTAATTCTATATAGCGATAAAGATCTAATTGCAATATTTTTCAATTACAGGTTCCTGAGAAATCCCACTGAGCTAAAAAATATCAAGAATATTTCACTTTTAAGGCAGCAAATGAGCCCAACAAGGGTTGTGCCTCACGTTGCCGTAAAAGTGGAATTGAAAGAAGAACGCTGTGAAGTTGATGAAACTGTTGATGAGGACATGCCTACTGATTTAAGTATGGCGGCATCGGAACCATGGCGGAAGCGAGCGCGGCCTGATGGGATACCTGCCCCTCCTCCACATGACAAACATCATATCAGTGCTCTTATCGGTGACAATATGATGATAAAATCTGAATACGCAACAGAACATTATGCACTCAATCTCAAAAGTGAAAAGTGTGAACAATAATTACAAAAGACTTAAAACGTAGGACACTGAATCAGTGCGACGCGCTAATATAATACGCTAATAACTCCACCCATTAAGATTCTAGTCAAATTCCTCTCAGACAGGATATTGTCTTCCTCTAAAATATTTACGTACCTGATGAACTATACTGAGAGTACTTTGACAGATTTGGGACGGTCATTGGAGTTAAACAGGGTTTGGACCTAAATGATGCCTTTGTGCCAAGTGATTTTATACCTAATAGTGTCAATTATCTAATTAGTTTGTTGAAAGGGACAAGAGTTTATTTGTGTTATAATCATAAAAATGATTGTAAGATTTGTACAATGGATTTATCACTCGTGTAGCAACCTTAATCGATGATTAGAAATTGATTAGTTAGCCTACAGAAACAAGAAGTCATAAGCAACGATTAAATTCGCCTCTAAAGTAGCCTAGCCAAAACTCTTAACAACATTTTGACCACGTTTCTTTTTCAGTAGGCTAACATGATCACATTTAAAATGATGCCATCGTGCCAAGTAATTTATTTGTAAACGGTAACTCGAAAAACGTAGTAATTGTTTCAAAGTCATAGAAATTATTGCAAATTTGTCATATTATTGGCAATTGAAATTTAACCAATTTGTGACCTCATTAACTTTGACAATTTATAAAAATTAAAAAGCGAAGAGCCACAATGTACGGATCAACATATCTGTCCGTTACGGTCTCTTTTTAAATTATTTTTATGGAAAAGTGTTTCAAATACTTCTTGCGTGACATCGAGGATTATGTCCAATTCATACGTTACCAATTGGTTTATAGAAATCACATTACTTAATAGAAACTTAGCGACATTCAATCAAATTAAAGGGAAGAAAGAATGTTTGTGCCCCTCTTGATTGAATATCTCCTCTGTAATATCCCAAGTCATGATGGCTTTGTAAAGTTTAGGGGGTCGGATGCTGCTCCTAACTGATAATACAGAGGACTTCGGGCTGCAGAGGAAGTAGGATACAGCCGGGACCTCACTGTTGGAAAAATTAGCTCCCAATGAGCGCTGAAATCCTAAGGTCCTCAACAATGTCTGTACAAGTTCTGTTTAGCAATTTGTGACCTCCACTAAGCCAATTGTTCATTTAAATTTACATCTTGTGGGCATTAGTTCATTTAAATATAAATTACCTTTAGAAGCTGAAAATTACAACCATACAAAGAAATTATCAAACCTAGCAGCTATTGATAACTTTAAATCTTTTCTTGTGACGTGCGTAAATCGCACATTTAAATGCATTTGCGTAATTTAATTAGGTTTACGAGTGCTGTTATACCTATGATTTGCTAAAAAGGAAAGTAGATAATTTAAAAAGATTATTGTCATAAATAATGTAACGTCTTCCATTCATTCTTTTTGGCAAACCTTCAATTGTAGCAGTGGAATATAGTTACTATTATGTAGATCTACCACATATTTTAAAAATTACGTTGATTTGTAAAAGAAACTGTTTAAGAAATATTTATAAATAAATAATGACAATATATTGTCAAACAATTCGATAACATAGATGCCTTGAAATCAATAAAACGCCCACTGTGATAAAAATAAAAGTGGTAGACATAATTATACCTATGTAGTAGGGTAGAATAGAGTAAAGTACTCAAAGATTTCCAGCTACAATTTTCTGTGATCTCTTTAATCAATGTAGGTAGTTAGATATATTAGTGTAAACATATTACCTGTAAATATTAACTAAGTATGTATTAGGTACCTAAGTTACGATAAGAAACCGACTGTAAAGAGAATGTATGTATGATTTGTAAAATAAAAGTGGAGCTTTATCAAGTACCTAGAGTATATCAGTAAGTTTGAGTTTGTATTTTTGCAATTACTTATTTGTATTTGGCAGGGTTGCCACCGTTTCCAACTTGTTGTACACAATGCAATAAATGAAAAGGTTCACATTAAAATATTGTGTCAGATTTATTATAACTTAAAATAAATTGAGAAGTATATGAAAGAGTTTGTGTTTAATATTTTTACCTTATGCAAAACCCACAGAATATTTCTTTCACTTGTCTAAATACATAGGTATACAAAGAAAACACTCTCCGTAATAAACGTTTTTGGAACACAATATTTGTTCCGATCCAAGATTCAAACCCAAGATCTCAACAGTAGGTAACAATCGCACGCAAACACTGCCGTGTGCATCTGGATTGAGGGCCCAAAAATTAAATCTTCGCAAAACAAAATAAGATTTACAGGGACGTTAGTTAAAAGTTTCTTAAACTTAGGGCACTATGCCAAAAATTTCTTAAACACGAAATAGGTAAAGCTTTTATGATGAAATAACTTGGGCCCTCAATCCAGATGCCTGCATTAAGTGGCATAGTCTGATTCTCAGAAAGTACTACCTCTGGGCTGATAATTTTTATTTAAGGAGTTAATTAAGAATTTCTTAGAACTTGTAAGAAATTTTCAAATATGTAGAATACGATATTACCGAGTTATTGCGGTATATCTTGGGCCCTCAGTTCATTAATGTTTGTACTGAGGAACCATCAAAATATGGGTTTGTATATAGAGATACTTAAATACGACTGTAATATATTTTACTTAACCGCGTCTATAAATTCCTTAAAAAGAAATAATGACAAAAAAGTAAATAGTTAAAATTTAAATTGGTAATTGAATTTTCCTAAAATGTCTGAACTGAGGGCCCAATATTTTCGGCAGTATTGACTAGGATAAGGCTTCTACACTACCGCACATCAGGGTAAGTACTTTAAGAAATTTTTAATTAAAATTTAACAAAGCGTTTATTCTTCTAAATGTCATACTTTAAGAGAAATTTGAATTTTTAATTTTTTGTAGGAGAATATTCTGTAGGGTGACCATAATTTCCATGTAAGTATACAAAAGTATTCGATGTTTTCTTGTAGTATTTTGTAAAGCGCAGGTGGACACGTCCACGAACATAAATCAAAGTATCCAGTAAGTACCAGTTCAGAAGCTGGCCCGCTTAAGAAGAACTGACAAGAAACTCGGCGGGCATTTCTTTTTATTCTCTTTTTACAATAATTAAACTAAAAATCACAAACTATTGTTGCATGAATGCTGTAGAGCAAGCAGATTATTTACAGGCTTCCTTTTCAAGCAAATAAGCGTCAATTGTATAGTAGCCCTTGCAGTATAGTTTTTATACACTTTTTGAACTTAGTTAAGGGCATACTTTTTATTGCATTTAGAAGCCAGTTGTAAAAAAACGAATACAGTTAGATTATACAGGTTGGAAGAATTACTGACTGAGTGACTCAGTCTACATTGATGACCAGGAAGGCTATTTTTATGTCTGATATTTATATTATTTATATCGCTTAACTTAACGAAACTAGATATTTTTTTATAAAGATTTTCAAAATAGGTATACCTATTGCGATGCTACAGTGAGAATATTTATTAATATTTTTTTTATATTTATCATTCTCTTAGTTTAGAAGTTAAAAGGTCACACATTTTTCCACTTTGGAAATGTCTCTTGCGCAAACTATTCACTTTAGAAAAAAATGATGTTAGGAACCTCAATAGCATTTTTCAAGACCGATCTATAGATACCATACGTATAGGTTTGATGAAAAATAAATTTGTTCGCGTAACATTTTAGAATATATCTATTATATAATCTGTGGTAACATTGCCCCAGATATACCATGATACAGCGAACATGGATAAAGTACAATGTCAAAAAATTCTTTATGAGTTTATTATGTAGCTATTTCTATAATAAATAACTAATAAAGAAATTAATATTACTCTCTATGTAATCAATAATCAGAACGGGTGGACCCATTTCACTAATTCTTTTTTTGTTGTGTAAGGTATTGTCAGGAGAAGGTTCTTATGGAAGAAAAAATATTGTAGTAGTTCCCACGGGAACGGGAACTACGCGGGTGAAACCGCGTGACGTCCGTAAATAAATAGATAAATATTCACGGACATTACACACAACGCTATCTGATCCCAAAGTAAGCTAGGAACCTAACCTAACCTAACCTGCTTGTGTTATGGGTATCAGACCACGGATACTAATACTTATATACTTATTTTTTAATACATACGTATTATACATAGAAACACCCAGACTCTTGAGACAAACATTTATAGGTCACACAAAGATTTGTCTCCGGTGGGAATCGAACCCACGACCTCCAGCGCCGCAGGCGGTATCACTACCGACTGCGCCACAGAGGCAGTCAATCAAAAAATCAATTTGGTATTTTTTTCATTACCTATTCAAAAGTATTCTGGTTTGTGCGCGAGTATGCTTCCGAGGGTAGCTTTGAAAAAAAAGTACCTACATACATGAGATTACGTTCTGTTCCTTATTATTTTGTTTCCATAGCTAGTGACCCTCAGCGCTCCATACGCTGGTGGAGTGCACAGCATGGGCGCAACAGCGCCAGGTCGTTGTAGTGGGTCTGGACGTGGACTCTCTCGCTCGAGACCATGGTGCGAGCCATGCTCTCCAGCGGGAGTAAGTGGGACTGCGCCGCCTCTTTCTGCGAGCAGGTCATGCTCGTGAAAGAGGCGGCGGGGCGGGTACGGGAGAGAACTCTTCCCCCCGAGTTCCGCAGTCGGCGGCCTGGACGCCGCCGACGTGTCTTCGCCGAGGACTATCGGCCTCCATGACCGGGGGTCTGAGGACGGTGAGAGAGTCGCTCACCGTCCTTACAGAGGCAGGCCCATGACGGCAGCGTGACGTGAGGAACTCACGCACGACCCCCCTTAGAAGCGGGATCACACCCGAAACCCACCCCCAAAGACGCGGATTAGCACCCGAACCACCCCCTGGGCGAGGCTGCAGAGGCGGCTGTAGGTCTGTTGGGAGTCCTGGGACATCCTTCCGAGGGCTTACCCGGGGCTCACAACCATAGGCTGTTGGGCGTTGCGTGAGGTTTTTTAGTCGGTAGGAGTCCGGCATAACATCCATGAGGATTTTCCCTCACGTAAAAAAAAAAAAAAAAAAACACATTGAAGCTTGATTTAAGCATTCACATTACGTGAATGCGAACGAACATTTTTGTATGAAGTTTCCACCCTGTGCTATAAATGACAATATCAAACTCAAATCATCAAACTGATAATAATTATTATAAACTGCATTATTTAATTATAATTATTGCACCACACAAAACATCGCTTTTGACGGTTCAAGCAATAACAACCTTGTATTAGGGGACCATGCTGATTAGTCTCAAAAAGTAACAAAATCATATCTACCCTACAGTATTTTCTCCTACAAAAAATTGAAAAATCAATTTTCTCTAAAAGTATGACATTTAGAAGAATAAACGCTTTGTTAGATTTTAATTAAAAATTTCTTAAAGTACTTACCCTGATGTGCGGTAGTGTAGAAGCCTTATCCTAGTCAATACTGCCGAAAATATTGGGCCCTCAGTTCAGACATTTTAGGAAAATTCAATTACCAATTTAAATTTTAACTATTTACTTTTTGTCATTATTTCTTTTTAAGGAATTTATAGACGCGGTTAAGTAATAGTAGTTTATGACACTGTTGCATAATGAGGGTTCTTATAACACGAGTGTGTTTTAAAAAAACGAGCCGTAGGCGAGTTTTTTTATAGTATCACACGAGTGTTATAAGACCAAGTTATGTACAGTGTCATACACTACTTTATCTACTCTCATACTATAATACCTGATTTCATTTTGTTGTGATATATAGTTGCTCCTTGATTTCGCCGGTAACAGGTTCATGGTCATGTTTGACGCAGTTTCCAGAATGTCTGGTGGTGTACAATTACCACCATCCTCGCTTTAAGACATGTTTTTACACAAAAACTAATTTATTTTACAAACAAAACCAAACTTTGTTTAATTTAAATGTAAAATGTTGGCGCCAAGGCGCAAACATCGATTGCGCATGCGTGTTTCTTTTTTTTTTTTAGGCTGCGGAGACCATAGATTTAGGATTTTTCGCTACTCTGGAGCACTGATCTGTAATATTACCACACTGGATAGGTGGCTGTCAAACTAAAGTTATGCCTTCTTAATTCTCGCCATTGTGGCGCTGAAATCAGCAGCGCTGGTTCAGAGAACTAAAATTAGTGATGTGCCAAACTTTCTTGAACTGACGCGTATCGATAGATTTAATTTGAAATGAAAACATTTTAAGTATATATATTTTAAAATTAATTTTGTTTATAATTTGTTTAATATAAGAATATTACCAACCGAAATTACGAATATTCCCTTTAACTTCTCCAACTAAGCTAAATTGCTTGTGCTAGGAGTGGCCAGGATTCGAACCCGGGTCTTCTCGATCGCAAGACAGTCAGTCTTCTTAACCACTAAGCTATCGACGCTTTAATGAATATTGCTCTTAATAAGGGTGGTTTAAGTTGGTGTCTAGTATACCTACCTAAATGAAATAATATTTACCTGCAATTTGGCATACTCGTGACGCAAAATTGCAAGAAAATATTACTTTCGTTGAAGAGATTGAGAGAGGTATTAAGGCGCATCTCCACTTGAGCAGCCGCGGGGCGAGCTGCCTCAATCTGAGCGTGCCGCGTGCTGGGGAAATTACATGCATCTCCACTAGGGCCAAATTAATCAGCAACTCGGCAGCGTGCCTCAAGCTGAGCAACGAATTTCTATAGTTTCTTACTAGCTACCATGGGTGACGTATGCCAATTCGCTGCAGCTTTAGTAATAATAAATCCCTATAAAAAGAATAAAAGGCAGACAGACAAAGATCATTGTGCGGTGAACGTGGATCCCATAAGTGTCTGTGGCTTTCATACACTTACTTCAGTTAATTTGATGCATTTATCATTGTCCATTTCACCACGAAGTGAGCGTTTATATATATCATGCGCCATAGAAATAGAAAGGTAGTTATGTGTAGAAAAAAATAAAAATAAACGTGATTTTATTAATCATTCATTTATTTTACACTTTATTGTAAAACTATGGTACACTAGCGGACGGTATACTATTTATTAACCGGAAGTTCTTGTGTTATGCATAGAATAACATTTAACATCAAAATGATTAGAACACAGACGATCGCTTGAATTTGGAGTCCAGTTATGGGCTCCCATGTTGCCAAGCCATGCACTTCAGATTTTTGGATCAGTTGGAAATCTGCAATAAAATAAACATACATCAATAGAGTAAAAAATATTATGTAGTAAGTATTACCCACACAAGTTAATGTCGGAAAATAAGTTAAATAAATATTACTAATAAGATTTTGTTTGGTGACGTGATTTTGTTTGAAGGCGTGACCATATGTAATGTAAAATGATACCATTATTAGACATATTTCTTATAAAGAAAAGTTTTCGATCACATCAGACCATGATCAAGTTTATCGATACGACAACATGGACATCACTAAACGAAATTAAAATCCTATTTTTGTGCTTAAAAATAATGTAATCTTACCTATATATTATTCTTATACATATTTTGTAAATAATCAAGCATTTTACATGTAGGTCAGGCTGATTTAATGATAAAAATTACAAAAAATCAACTTACCTGTGAAATCTAATGTTGCTCCCTTTTTGAAGCTAATTTTGCAAAACACACATTTCACCATGTCTATTGCTTTTTTGTAACCACACAAATCCTCACTAAACTACACAAAAGTCCTTAAATTACGAAATAATTCATAATTCCCGGCGCGATACGGGAAGTCATTTGCATGATACGTCAGATTTAGTTCCTTGAACCAACTCTAGAGGCGTTTCAAATCGGCACAAATAATTCGCTGTCATTTGTATGAGACAGCCAATCCAGTGGTAATAATACAGATCAGTGCTCTGGAGACATAATTTTTTTTTAAAGTAGAGGTTTAAACTTATTTTCAGCTGGAGATTGTTTATGGTGTATCGTAATGATTAAAAAGTTTTATTATGATATAGGTGTCCATACAAGACCTGTATCGTAATAAAACTTTTTTTTTGGCCTGTGCGTAATGTTTGTCATAATAGTATTGATTTCAATTTTATAATCTTTGTATTATAGTATCAGAGTAGATAAAATATATTACAGTCGTATTTAAGTATCTCTTTAGACAAACCCATATTTTGATGATTCCTCAGTACAAACATTAATGAACTGAGGGCCCAAGATATACCGCAATTACTCGGTAATATCATATTCTACATATTTGGGAATTTCTTAAAAGTTCTAAGAAATTCTTAATTAACTCCTTAAATAAAAATTATCAGCCCAGAGGTAGTACTTTCTGAGAATCAGACTATGCCACTTAATGCAGGCATCTGGATTGAGGGCCCAAGTTATTTCATCATAAAAGCTTTATTTCGTGTTTAAGAAATTTTTGGCATAGTGCCCTAAGTTTAAGAAACTTTTAACTAACGTCCCTGTAAATCTTATTTTGTTTTGCGAAGATTTAATTTTTGGGCCCTCAATCCAGATGCACACAACACTGCCACCTGCTACACTCCGAGGCAATCGGAATTGAAGAACGAAAACAGTCAACACCACCACTCGACTATTCCTCGATTAATTGCAATCGTTTCAATCGTTTGAAAGAAGTTGCCATTTTGAGAAGATATTGTGCTAATAAAGGCTACTAGTAATACCTAGAGGCTTCGTTTTTAGGGTTCCGTAGCCAAATGGCAAAAACGGAACCCTTACAGATTCGTCGTGTCTGTCTGTCTGTCTTGTCCGTCCGTATGTCACAGCCACTTTTTTCCGAAACTATAAGGCCTATGCTAGTGAAACTTGGTAAGTAGATGTATTCTGTGAACCGCATTAAGATTTTCAAATAAAAGTAGAAAAAAAAGCAGTAAATTTTGGGGGTCCCCATACTCAGAACTGAAACTCAAAATTTTTTTTTTTTTCATCAAACCTACACGTGTATCTATAGATAGGTCTTTAAAAATGCTATTGAGGTTTCAAATATCATTTTTTTCTAAAGTGCATAGTTTGCGCAAGAGACACTTCCAAAGTGAAAAAATGTCTGTCCCCCCCCCCCCCCTCCCCCTCTAACTTCTAAACTAAGAGAATGATAAATCTAAAAAAATAAATAATGTACATTGCCATCAAAACTAACAACGAAAATTGGTTTGAACGAGGTCGAGTCAGTACTTTTTTTTAATATGTCATAAACCGCAATTTTCGCTTAGAGAAAAATCACTACCACTGCGAACGTGTTAAAACATCAATCAAACTTACAACGAACTACAAGAACTTTTATATTATGTTACTTGCTGCTTCCGTAGCAGCCTCCATGGACGAGTCCAACTCGCACTTGGCCGGTTTTTATAACATATCTAGGTACTCGTGACAAAAAGTGAGCAAGTGAGTTTTTATATTACAAGTAAGTGTACAATACATAGGCACCACGTATTGTATTGATTCCAGAAGGCAAGCAGACTACGAGTGGAACCGACAGTCCGGATGGGGAATTCCTTAATCCTGCGACATCCTCCCAATGCTTACCCGGGGCTCCCGACCGTAGGCAGTGGTAGGGGCATGTGTGGTTTTAGTCGGTACGGTATGAGTCCGGCATAGCATCCATGAAGGATTTCCACGCTTAAAAACAGCAGATCATGAATTAATCTGGTGTGCGTTCGTTCCATCATTTTCGATTTCAATTCACGTTGGCCATCGGAAAACTGGAAGTGAATCTTTATTTTGGGAATACGGTGGTCGAAATAGACTGAGAGGAATAGCTCTCTTTCGTACCTACCGTAGTAAACATCCCAGTAGGTATCTATGTTTAGACAAAGATCCCAAAATGATCTTTATCCATTATAAGCTAACACCAGGGCCCTGGGGCGTTAGCGAAGATCCCTACATCTGTCACATAAGCAGAGACGGGCTCTACGCACTTCTATATTGGGATATGTAACAATTAACCCCCAAACAATATCTAAGCAGGGGTCGTCTGGTGCTAACACGCCTGTATCGCCTTTCCTATTCGTCGGGAGAAGTGCCGGAGGCTTGGAAGGAGGCGAACGTCCAGCCGATCCCCTTTCTTGGGGATCGGCTGGACGTTCGGTCGGATCCAGCCCACTATCGTCCCATAGCCGTAACCACACAATTATTAACAAACAGCTCATGCGCTATATGGAGGATCACTCGTTACCTAATTAGTGATCGTCAATATGGCTTTAGGCCGAAACGATCAACGGGTGACCTCCTAGCGTACATAACCCACACCTGGGGTGAGGCTATGGAGAGGCACGGCGAATCTCTGGCTATTGGCCTAGACATCGCTAAAGCCTTTGATAGGGTATAACATGCGTCGCTTTTTCCAAGCTGCCGGCATGTGGTCTATCGCCTCAGTCATGCCGCTGGTTGGCCAGCTTCCTGCACGGGCGACGTATACGGGTTCTCTGTGATGGTCAGGCTTCCTGCTTTTTGCAGGTAAATGCCGGGGTACCACAGGGATCAGTATTGTCCCCAACTCTCTTTCTTGTGTAGGTATATATCAATGACATGCTGTCCCTTGGGTGCATTTGCATTCATTGTTATGCGGATGATAGTACTCTGCTTGGTAGCTATTCTGGCCGTCCAGCGGCGAGAAGAGGAGGGGCCAGGTGACGTGAGGAAAGGAGACGGCAACTCGTGGCGGATCTCGACCGTAACCTGGGTTGCATTGCCCAATGGGGTTCGGACAACCTGGTCGAGTTCAATGCCAGAAAAACACAGACGTGTGCGTTTACAGCTAAGAAGTCCCCATTCCTACCCCTACCCTCTCTTCAGAGCATTACGGTTTTACTAAAAGACAACCTAGAGATCCTCGGTTTAGACGTCCAGCGTGAGCTCTATCACAAAAACTACATAAAGAGTTGTACTGGGCTGGCCTCGCGGAAACTAGGAGTCCTAAATAAAGTGAGACGGTACTTCACGCCATGTCAGAGATGTTTACTGTACAAGACCCAGATTCGTCCCTGCGTCGAGTACTGTTCTCACCTTTGGGATGACTCCGCGAGGTACCTACTTACTAGATGCACTTGACGCTATGCAGAGACGTGCTATCCGAATAATTGGTTGTCCTGAGGTGACGGGAGAGGCCTCGAACCGTTAGCGCAGCGAAGAACCATAGTGTCCTTGGCTGCCTTCTACCGAATGTATCACGGCGAATGTTCTCAAGAGCTCTTCAACCTGATCCCACCATATCTTTTCCGATCCCGAACAACGCGTGCCGGGCAGAGATGCCACCCATACATAGTGGAGAGAATCTTCGCCAGAACTAAGCGTTTCAAAAGATCGTTCCTCTGTCTTACTATAAAAACTTGGAACGACCTGCACGCACACGTGTTTCCGTCATCTTACAATCCCGGGTTCTTTAAGAGGAGCGTGAAGAGGCACATCACAGGCCCGCCAACTTGAGGACCACTGTCAGAAGTGGCCCCCCATCGCTATATGCGCCACGGCTTCCCATCAGGCTGGTGGCGACGTCAATTTGGCGAGCTAAAAATAATAACAAAAAAAAATCCCGGGGTACCTGCACACAGCCTTGAGGGAGGTCAGTGTAGTTTTAGTCTGTTCGGGTACGTCATGCGAATCTCACTAGCACCGAGGGGGTTCCACACATAATAACTGGACATGACTTTATGAACCCTTTTGGAACTTTGCAGTGAAATTTGTCATTGATATTATGACTCAAAAATATGGCTTGCTCAATGAGTTATTTGAGGAAAACTGTATGTAGATATGTAATAAGTAAGCATAGGTATATGCCGTATATGTACCTATGTAATTGGTTGTGGGTAACTAAATGAAACAAAAATATTACTTGAAACAGTTTCTGTATTCATAAAATTATTTATTCATCACAAGTATCACATACTTCTCTAATTAAGCTTATCATCTAAGAAAAACGTTTCACTGCTCAGGAGGTGCATTTTGGAAGAATATAACATCATCTGCTATAATACTAGATGCTGTTCTGACTTGACCATCATCCATTTTTACCTCTCCATATGATAATTTACCACTGATATAAACTCTGTGACCTTTTTTTAAATATTTGTAAACTGTATCCCTAAGGCCAGGTTTGAAAATGCTGATTCTATGCCAGTCAGTTCTTTGTAGAATATCGCCAGATTCATACTTGTAACTGTAGTGTGTAGCTAAAGGAAAATTTATAACAGGATGTTCTTGAGTACCACGCTTCTGTGGATCTGCACCAACTCTGCCAAGTAGTGTCACCTGATTTATGGCTGTAATATATTGTTACATTGTCAATTTATGCATAGTATTTGAAGTAAATGCTTAAATTAATAGTAAGTTCAATGATTTACTAAAGTATATTACTAGACTGATCCAACCAACAACGGGATTTGGCAAACAATGCACTTTGATTCATTCCATGTAAATATTATTGGATAGTTGATACAATGGATTAGTAAATGATTAGAGAATAGATGTTTGACTATAAAGTATTAAATACCAGATATATGCATGTATGTCATCCAAGGAAGTGGGGCAATAGTCACTTATTATTATACAGGACCATATATTATATTGTGGCATAATTTGAGAGGCCTATATCCAGCAGTGGATGCCATAGGCTGATTTGATTGATCAATTTATTGATATACAGATTTGAATTACAGATCTGGAGGTTTAGAAAATGTCATGGGCAAAGCCATCTATTAAATACATACTGCTAAGTGCTACTAAACTTGGGAGTTCAGACCTACTACAGGCATGAAGGCTCAATGTTTGCTTGGCAAAAAAGTGAAAATAATGGAGATAACACTGTGCTGTTCATATAGCAACCCATTACAAAAAACAAAAAACACCAATCAGTACCCAGTTGTCAATAAGAACCACCAACCAAAAAATATTTTCTTTTTATAACACTAAGGTGGCAGGACAAGCATACGGCTCAGCAGAAGGGCTGGTGGTCACCGCAGTCTTTGAACGTTTGCAACACAGCTGTGTTGTGGTGCCTCCTGTGCACAGGAGGCATCACAATCGCAATACCGACCCTGTAATAACCTTTTAAGACCCTTTTGAAGGACACCATACTGCAGCAGTTTGGGAAAATCGAGGCAGGGAGATCACTTTATGACTAACCTAAGTAACATTATTGACAGCATTTGGACAATGTAGCCAGAATGCAAAATATTAGTTCTGTTTCTAGAATTCTTTGCCAAGCTATTACCAACCTTACCAAAGAGGTGTTGAGTGAGAAAAGGATAATATGTACCTTCTTCCTTGACTAAGAGATCACATAGAGCCCTAGAGGGCAAGAAATTTGAAGATGATAGAGCGACGATGGCTACTATCAGATTTTTTTAAAATTCTTTAGAAAGAGATGGGACTTGAATAACGAATTTCTTGGGAGACTATACAAAAATAAATTAAATATAATCAGTGTTTAATGTTACTTATGGATATATGCCATTGCAGACTTTTCTTAGAGTTTCGTTATACACTATTCTAACATAAATTTAACCCTTGATGCACTGTGCAGCAGAGGCTTGTAAAAAGAATAAATTTACCCAGTCCTTGTAACACATTTCATTGTTGCTCTGCTCCTACTTGCTGTAGCATGATATTATAAAGCTTTATGCTATAATGCCATCCTCAATGAATGGACTTTCAAACTCGAAAGAATTTTTTTAATTTCAATGATCAGTTCCTGAGATCCTAGTGTTATAAACAACCAAACAAACTCTTCAGCTTCTTAATATTAGTTAGTACAGAAATAGGACATACTTTTTTCTTGTTTCTGAGATTCATATCTAATTATGTTTGCAATAGGTTGGTGTCTTCTTACAGCCTGCTGCAAAACACCTGAGATCTGAAACAAGAGCAAAATTGCCAGGAAGATGTAAAAGGAGAGAAGAGAATTAATCAACAATCACACCAGTGCAAAAAAAAATATCTTTAGGTACTATGTTAGTAATTTATACATACTTGTGCTTACTTTTTAGTCGGATAAAAACACTTCGTTTAATTTGAATTGAAGTAACAACAGAATTACGTTATAATTCTGATGTAATTATTGTTGTATTAGTAGAACTAAGTAGGTAACTTTTGATGATCGAGCAACAAAATTAGTTTGACTGTGTACCTACTAGGTTTACTACACTACATACTCCAGATTTTTTATGACTACTATGTAAAAATATTTGATTATAAAAACTTTGCACAACCGTTTACCGGTAACAAGTGTTAACAATGAAAATCAAATAGAAAACATACAATCACTTACTTTTGACGTCGTAAACATAGTCAAATCCTGTAATACTGTAATATTATGAAAAATGCGTGTATTTTACCTATTTAATAAGAAAAATGGAAGATTAATTAGGAGGATTCTACAAGGCAAAATAAACATAACCTAACTTTCTTTGACATTTTTCTTTTTTTTAATATGGCTTGGTTGCTGAAACCTTTTGCTTCCTCTACACTACTCGCGAAGTTGGACGAATAATGGGCTCCCGACATGATCATGCCTTGCAGTGGTACTTAAGCATTGTGGTCCAGAGTTGTGTCCAGTACTTACACGTCTTTTCACACTTTCCTATTCCATGCAACAAGTCCCGGCGTCGTGGAAGATCGCGTATATACATCCTGTACCCAAGAAGGGTGACAGGACCGACCCGGCCAATTACAGGCCTATAGCCGTCACCTGATCACCTCCCTTTTATCCAAGGTGATGGAGCGTGTAATTAATACACAGCTCCTGGGGTACCTTGAGGAACACGACCTGCTCAGCGACCGGCAGTACGGTTTCCGTCACAGTCGCTCGACGGGCGATCTTCTTGTGTAACTAACACACCGATGGACGGCGGCTATCGAGAGTAAGGGTGAGGCTCTAGCAGTGAGCCTCGACATCTCTAAAGCCTTTGACCGGGTCTGGCACCGTGGTCTTCTTACGAAATTGCCCTCATGTGGACTACCCGACCCGAGAGATTATGCGGATGGGTGTCCAGCTTCTTGGCCGGTAGAAGCATCAGAGCCGCCGTTGACGGCAGCTGTTCAGACTGCATGGCCATAAACGCTGGAGTACCGCAAGGCTCAGTGTTGTCCCCTACTCTGTTTCTGCTGCATATCAATGGCATGTTGTCTATTGACGGCATTCATTGTTATGCGGACGACAGTACGGGGGACACTTGTTTCACGGGCCGCCCCGGTATCTCTCGGGACACAGTGGAGGAAAATCGTGAACAGCTTGTGTCTGAAATCGAGGCTTCTCTTACTAGAGTGTCCGATTGAGGTGAACAAAATCTTGTCCAGTTCAACCCTTCCAAGACACAAGCGTGTTTTTTCACCGCTAAGCAAACCCCAATTACTGTAGCGCCGCAATTTCAGGGCACATCTCTTTCCATCTCCAAAAGTACAGGGATCCTTGGCGTTGCCATCTCCAGTGACGTTCAGTTCCGTAGTCATTTGGAGGACAAGGCTAAGCTGGCGTCCAAGAAGCTAGGTGTGCTCAACAGGGCGCGGCGGTACTTCACTGCGGCGCAAACACTGCTTCTCTATAAGTCACAAGTGCGGCCGCATATGGAGTACTGCTGTCACCGCTGGGCGGGAGCACCTGAATATCAGCTTCGTCCATTTGGCTCGGTGCAAAGACGAGCTGTAAGAATTGTCAACGATCCTGTACTTACAGCTGGTGTGGAACCTCTTCGCGACAGGAGAGACTCTGCCTTCTTATGCGTGTTCTACCGCCTGTACAATGGTTTGTGCTCTGAGGAATTGTTTGATATGATGCCCACGGCTACGTTCTATCATCGCACCGCTCGCGACAGACAGGGAGTTCATCCTCACACTCTGCGTCCGGTGCGTTCCAGCACGGTTAGATCCGATAGGTGTTTTCTTCCGCGCACGCTTAGGTTGTGGAATGACCTCCCTGCCTCGGTTTTCCCAAACGCCTACAGTATGGGGTTCTTCAAAAGGGGTCTTAGAAGGTTTTTACAGGGTCGGCAGCGCGAGTGTGGCACCTCTGGTGTTGCAAACGATCAAATAGATGCTTAAGTTTGATATGTTTTGTACGTTTGTGGTATTCGTGCTTCGGATTGTGCGATAGCTTTATAGCAGACTCGTTATCCAAATACAGTATTTGTTTCTTCAAATCCACCAAACCTTTCATAAGGCTGTTCAGCCATATAATTTCTTGTGCTGTTTCACTAGCAGCAATGATTTCTGCTTCAGTGGATGAAATAGAAACAACTGTTTGTCGGTGACTATTCCAGCTGATTGCAGCTCCTGAGAATAAGCATACCGTTCCAGTTGTTGATCTGCCTGTTGCTTGATCTCCAGCAAGGTCTGAGTCAGAGTAACATAAAAGCCTTTGGTCTGACTCTTTTGATTGCTTATATACAAGACCTTTATCCGTCGTTCCTTTTAAGTAACGGAGGATACGTTTCACTAGCATGATATCTTTCGTACTAGGTTTCTCCAGGTTTCTGGATGCAACGCTCACAGCGTATGCTATGTCGGGCCTTGTACCTACGGCTAAGTACGTAAGGGCTCCAACGGCTTGTCTATATGGAAAAATGGTACCAACATCAGGTTCTGTATCGCTGATACTTCCTTTGATTATTGGCGTCGGTGTTGGTTTGCAACTAGTCATACCATACTTTTCAAGAACCTTCTTAATGTAGGCTTGTTGGCATAATGATATTTTGCCTTTTTCAGCTTTGATTTCCATACCCAAAAAGTAGGAAGCAGGTCGGGTAGTTATCTTGAATCTTGTTTTTCATTCCTTGATAAACTCGTCTCCTGCACTTGGCGTATTCGACGCCACAAGTCCGTAGTCAACGTAGAGACCAATCAAAACTTTTGACTTTCCTCTGGTTCTAACGTACAGACAAGGATCAGCTTCACTTTGTTGAAAGCCTGTAATTTTCAAGAATTCGGCAATGCATGAGTTCCAGCATCGAGGTGCTTGCTTCAGACCATATAGGCTGCGATTAATTTTGCATACCTGCTTTGTCCAATCTTGGAAACCTTCAGGTTGTTTCATGAAAATTTCTTCCTCAACTGAGCCATTGAGAAAGGCCGTAGCTACATCGAATTGGCGTAGGTTTAAATTTTCTTTAGCAGCAATTGCGATAATAGCTCGTATAGTACTTAGTCGAGCCACAGGACTAAACGTTTTGTCATAATCGATTCCTTTTTGCTGTGAATAACCTTTTAAAACTAGTCTAGCTTTGTATTTATCGATTGAGCCATCTGGATTTGTCTTTAATTTGAATATCCATTTGCATGGTAGTGCTTTTCTTCCATCAGGCAAACTGACTAAGTCCCATGTTTTGTTTTCATTTAGAGAGTTTATCTCGCTCATCATGGCTTTAATCCATTGTTCTTTATTAGGAGATTCCAATGCTTGTTTGTAAGTCACAGGATCTCTAGGTAAATTTTGAACCTCAGCAACAGCAGCTAGTACAAAGTCATCATACCGTTGTGGTTTTTGTATTGCTGATCTGTCTCGTAGACTGTAGCTATTCGGTTCAGACTCCGTGTCAACATGTTCATGACTAAGACTTTCTAGAATAGAAGTTTCGTAAAAAGAATCTTGTTCATCATCAACATTTTCATCAACACTTTCATATTGTAGAGTAGAATCTGCTGCGACGTTTTCAGTAATACTATCATTTTGTTGATTTTCAACATTTTCAATAAAATTACCTTCTTGCGTTTCAATGTTATCAATAGAAAGATCTTGCCGAGTGTCGTCAGCATCATCGATTTCTATTTGAGTTTTCATTGTTTCTGAAACCGAATCACAATTAGTGTTTTTATTGTATTTAAAGTTGTTAACACTAGTTGGACTTTTGTAGTAATCAGCCTTGACTACTTTCACATCTGCGGATATAAAAGTATTGTTCGGAACGTAAACCCTGTATGCTTTGCTGGTGTCAGAATATCCAACAAACATCCCCGGTATTGCTTTTGGAGCAAATTTATGACCTCTTGGTCCTTTCTTCAGAATAAAAGCTTTTGAGCCGAAAGGGTGGAGGTGATTAAGACAGGGCTTTCTTAACACCCATTTCTCAAATGGTGTTTTATTTTCTACAGCACTGTTTACACTTCTGTTTGCTAGGTAATTAGCAGTGTTCACTGCTTCTGCCCATAGGTGCATTGGCGCTTTAGCATCAATAAGCATAGCTCTAGCCTTCTCCACAAGTGTCCGATTCTTGCGTTCAGCGATACCATTCTGGTGTGGGGTATAGGGTGCAGATAAGCGTCGTGCAATCCCGTGTTGTTTTAAGTAGGCTTGGAATTTGGCATTGACGTACTCTGATCCATTATCCGTTTGCAAATGTTTAATTTTATTGCCCGTAAATTTTTCCATTTCTTGTTTGTACTCTTTGAACTTGTCTAATACTTCAGATTTATTTTTGAGGAAGTAGACCCTTCCATACCTACTGTAATCGTCAATAAAAGTAACGAAGTATCTGTTTTTGGCATGGGTAGGTGTTCTGATTGGGCCGCACACGTCGCTGTGGACGATTTCTAGACGTTCAGTGGTTCGAGGAGTAGTTCGTTGTGGAGGACTCGGTACTCGAGTCATTTTTGCTTGAATGCAAATTTCACAGTCTGGCAACGACAAAATCTCATTTTTATCAAAGCTCATGCCAGTCACTGTCTCGTTATTGAGAGCCAGTTGGAGATCTTTGTAATTCATGTGCCCAAGTTTTCTGTGCCAGTCTTGTATGGTACCTTGTTTGGTGTTTGTCGAACCAGTTGCAGGCGTTGCTGCGAAGCTTTGTTCAATGTTTGGTTTTCTTACATAGTAAAGACCATTGATCGACTTCTCTGCAGACAGTACAAGTTCACCTGACTTGTTGCGAACTAAAGCACGGTTGTTGTCGAACGAGACGGTGGCTCCATGTGAAGTCATTTTAGATACCGATAGTAAATTGGTAGAAAGGGAAGGTACATAAAGGGCGTTCTCCAGATGTACTTGTCGTCCTCGTTTTTCATCAGAAAATGTAATTCTTCCTTCACCCAAAATTTCTGTGGAGTGATTTTCTGATGCAAAGTTGAGTTTTCTTGACACAGTCTTCATGTTTTTGAAGTGCTCGTGGTGATGGGTCATATGTGAGGTACAACCACTGTCAAGTACCCAGTCATCCTGGTTGTTCCGTGTTAAACTAAGAAAACATTCTTCAGCGTATAGGGAATCGGCGTTTTTGCTAATGTTAGACTTCTGTTTGTCTTTGTTTTTCTTCCAACAGTTAGAGCAAACTCTGTGCGTCTTTTTCTGAAAGATTCTGCTTCCCGTTCTCTTACAGATTTTGCAAGAAGCTAAAAGTGCGTTTTCTTCTTGTTGTTGTTGGCCAGGTTCGTAATTGTCATTGTGATGACGAGCGTCGCTTTCTTCGATAATTTTTATTTTTAATTCTTCCGACTTTGGCAATATGTCGCGAGACTCTATAGCTACGCGAAAGTTTTCGTACTCTGAGGAAAGGCTGTAGAGCATCATGGTAGTTAGCAAATCCTCATTTATGGTGACATCCATGTCAGCGAGCTTATCGACGGTGTCCATAAACTTGTTTAGGTGTGTACGAACATCACTGCCTTCTAGTTTGGTCAGAATAAGTTGCTTCAATAATGTGGCTTTACGAGCAGGGCCTTTGCTCGCATGTATTTGTTTCAATTTATCCCACAAATCTTTCGCAGTGTTACATTTCTTAACCTCTTTTAGTTGGGAAGGAGCAATGATTAAAATTAGTTCTGCCTTGGCCTGTTTATCAGCTTCGATCTCAGCAGTATCTGCTTTTAGGTCAAGCGGAGTTGAGACATACTTCCATAGCTTGCTTTTGACCAATACAGCTTCGGCTTGTATCGCCCAAGTGTCATAGTTATCCTTATCAAGTGGATCAATGTGATACGTTGCTTTTGGCATGTTTATAGCAAAATAAAAACTTACGTAAAAAATTTCGCTATATTACGTCGTGACAACTTTTCACTATGAACATTTCGCTCTGCTACCATATGAACTTTTGTAATGTGGAAAAGTTCTAAGAAGATAAGAATAATAAACAGCTTGGTTAAAGCAAATAAAACGTTGTTTTATTATAGTTTTAAGAAATATGAATAAGCAGTTATCGAAATATATTGACAGTCTCTAAATCACAGTTCTGAGTTACTATAGCAACCAAACCATAGGTTGTGATACCAAAGAGACGACATCCATACAGTCTCTTCACAAAAGACGAGCTGTAAGAATTGTCAACGATCCTGTACTTACAGCTGGTGTGGAACCTCTTCGCGACAGGAGAGACTCTGCCTCCTTATGCGTGTTCTACCGCCTGTACAATGGTTTGTGCTCTGAGGAATTGTTTGATATGATGCCCACGGCTACGTTCTATCATCGCACCGCTCGCGACAGACAGGGAGTTCATCCTCACACTCTGCGTCCGGTGCGTTCCAGCACGGTTAGATCCGATAGGTGTTTTCTTCCGCGCACGCTTAGGTTGTGGAATGACCTCCCTGCCTCGGTTTTCCCAAACGCCTACAGTATGGGGTTCTTCAAAAGGGGTCTTAGAAGGTTTTTACAGGGTCGGCAGCGCGAGTGTGGCACCTCTGGTGTTGCAAACGTTCATAGGCTGCGGTGACCACCGGTCCTTCTGGTGGGCCGTATGCTTGTCTGCCACATACAGATCAGTGGCCACATTAGAGGTATGAAAAAAAAAATTGTCAATCACGTGAAATATGAATGGAAATTGCTTCAGTGTGCGTGATTTTTTTGCATGTGTGTGTGCATCGACGTATACTGAGAGTCCCAAAAGGTTACGTAGCTAGGAAGAGGGGTGATAGGGGTGGTCACAAGGGTCACCAGATAAATAAAAAAAAATCCCCTCTGAGAATTAAAAGAATAAAAGGCATTTTTTTAAAAAACAAAAATTGTACACCTTTTGGGGCGACTTTGCTCCCGATGATCTACAAATATTGGTATAATTAAATAAAATGCTGTTATGTTATCGTCAATAACCCTTTTTCAAATTGAAACAATCACACTCAAAAAACGAGAGTATACATATATAAGCAATATTTTAAAGAAAATTAAGTTCTTGTCCAGTCAAGGACTTAGTAATTACGATTTCACTCAACTTCCTCCAAGTGTACTGAAAAAAAAAGTACTGTGCAACTCCGGCGAGTAACTTAAAAAGATAGGTAATTTTATTACAATTCCAAAATGGTATAACACTTACTTGAAAAATTCTTACTAGGATATGTAAAAATAATTTTCGGGAACAATACCCCTGCAGAACAAAACATACCAATAACAATGAAACCAAACAAAACAAGTTTAAACAAGTTTGGTGAGTGAGAGAGACAGGAGATACATTAAGAAAGAGAAAAAGTAGGTAGGCCATCTCTGGTTAGTCAAATATGTAGTCGGTCAGTACATTACGATCTCTCGTTTACTGCGCATCCTTTGTATTCGTTTGTGTTCATTTTGTACTAACAACTTTGCTTCGCTTCTGGACTTGATTATTTCTTTGTGATTTGGACATTGTTTGTGATTTCTTCCAACGACCCGGCTTTCTCAAGGACTTAAGTGTACGATACTGTACCACAATGCCACCCACGTACACTGCGCAAGAATATGCGAACATGCATCTCATTTACGGCGAATGTAGATGTAATGCCGGTGCTGCAGCAAGACTACCGAGAAAGATATCCGAACGCCGCACGTCACCCGGATAGCCGTGTTTTCGTCAAGCAATCCACCGACTATTGTCTGAGGGTCGATTTCCACATCAAGCGGTTAATGAAGGCAGACCTCGGTTCGATGTCGAAGATGAAGTGCTTCAAGCCGTCGCAGACGATCCGAGTACTTCAGTTCGGGCAATTGAAGCAAGTACAGGTATACCAAAAAGTACTGCTCATCGCATATTGAAAGCCGAGAAGTTTCAGCCGTACCACGTGCAACGCGTACAGGGTCTGTTACCTACCACACGATTATCCTGCGAGACTGGCATTTTGTCGTAGGATGTTGCGCATGCATAGGGAGGACCCTCAATTTTTTAATAAAATATTGTGGTCCGACGAGTCTACTTTTAAAAAGGACGGATACATGAATCTACACAATTTACACGAGTGGCACATAGAAAATCCCCACCTACTTAGAGAAGATCGGTCCCAATATCGTTTTAAAGTGAACATGTGGACCGGAATACTAAATGGTAAAGTAATAGGACCCTTTGAGCTACCTGAGGCACTGACTGGCGCGGCGTACTTAAACTTCTTACAAAACGAATTACCAAATCTATTGGAAGATGTGCCGCTAGAAACAATGAGGAATATGTGGTTCCAGCATGATGGGTGCCCAGCACATTATGCACGTCCTGTAAGGGATTTCCTAGACGAAGAATACTCTGGTAGGTGGATGGGAAGGGCCGGTGCTATAGCGTGGCCAGCTCGTTCACCGGATTTAAACCCGTTAGACTTCTTTTACTGGGGTGCTATAAAAGAAAAAGTTTATGGAAAACCCATCACGGACTTGGCTGACTTGAGGGCGAGGATCACAGAGGCCGCGGAATCAATCAACAATAGAAAATTTGCTCGCCTCATTTTTAAAACGATGTAGGGCGTGTATTTATGTTGGTGGTAGACATTTCGAGCATTTTATTTAAATAAATAATTACAATTTTTTTTTATTTTTGAGTTTCATTTAAAACCATTGCAATAAAATTACCTATCTTTTTAAGTTTTAAGAAACAGAATAAACATTTAAAAATGTATTTGCGTACGAATTTGAGACTATTGTTTTATTGGTATGTTTTGTTCTGCAGGGGTATTGTTTCCGAAAATTATATTTACATATCCTAGTAAGAATTTTTCAAGTAAGTGTTACACCATTTTGGAATTGTAATAAAATTACCTATCTTTTTAAGTTACTCGCCGGAGTTGCATAGTACTTTTTTTTTTTCAGTACACTTGGAGGAAGTTGAGTGAAATCGTAATTACTAAGTCCTTGACTGGACAAGAACTTAATTTTCTTTAAAATATTGCTTAGATATGTATTGTTTTTTTTTGTTTCAATTTGAAATATGGTTATTGACAATAACATAACAGCATTTTTTTTTATTATACCAATATTTGTAGATCATCGGGAGCAAAGTCGCCCCAAAAGGTGTAAAATTTTAAGGTTTTTAAAAAATGCCTTTTATTCTTTTAATTCCCAGAGGGGATTTTTTTTATTTTTCTGGTGACCCTTGTGACCACCCCTATCACCCCTCTTCCTAGCTACGTAACCTTTTGGGACATTCTGTATGTACACATGATATTTTACCTGCTTGACCCCTTAAGATAGAGAGGCAATTCGGCTTACTTCGTCAAAATTTTACTTTGCCTCGGACGACTTTCGCCGAGGAATTTCATTCAAGTTCGCGAGTAGTGTAGAGGAAGCATTATGCAAAATGTTGACGAAGTAAAACGGCCTATACCCTAATAGGCTCCCGACACGATCATGCCTTGCAATTGTCCATCACGTTAAATATGAATGGAAGTTGCTTCAGTGTGCGTGATTGCTATGACATTGTACGTACTTGACCATTGCCAATTGACCATGTCGGGACCCCTTTACAGGTTATACGTGCATGACAATTGCCAATTGATCGTGGCGGAACCCCTTTATGTGATATCATTGCCAGTAATGAAAAATGCAGGAGAACCAACATTAAGAAAAATTGGCGTTTACAATAAAAAATTTGCGTCGTTCGTTCATTGCTGAATGACAGTTGTTTTGTGGTTATAAAGTTAGATTTTCTAATCTTCTCATCCAACCACCACCATCGCAATCCTGGAACAGTTGTTGCCTGTGAAGGATGCCGTCTGCTGCAGCGAATGCAAAGTGTGAGAGACCAGCCTCTTCGGAGGCAATGGAAAACTCACCGATACGACAAATTATCACCATACTTGAACACAAAATTCGTAATTTGGAGAAAAGAAAGGTAAGTCTGCCGAAACACTTTTATTAGTCAACAGAAACAAGTTGATATTTCATGCAAATTTCTCTATTGTTTTCTACAAATGTGCTGTGTATCTTCAAGTTCCAATTGTTTTAAAACGGTGCCAATGAGTAAAGTTTATTAGTATTCACGTATGTCGGTGAATATTGCCGCAGTCCTGCTGACGCCATTTTCATACATGTGCTCATGGGATGTTGATAGTAAAATACCATGATGGGTCCAACATAGACTGTGCCACGAATAACTTGGTTTTTATTTTACGCACGTGTCGCTTTCTATACTCATTCTTTTATGTTCAACAATAGCTGGGATATTAATTAATTAAAGATACTTGTCTTGATTTGATAAAGATTAGATTATATCTGGGGATGTCTTGAGTGTATTTATTTATATAAACAATCAAATTTATTGCAACTCCTAACGCAGTAACATTGTTTACCTTTTAAACAAACAACTAACAATGCACCAAGGTAAAAACACATTTAGTTGTTTTGTTTGTTGGCTCAAGTTTGTTATGTATTCAGAATTGTGTTTACTTACTATGTAACTTACTTGTACTAATGTATTTGCTACTAACAAGTAATTAATTGTTTTTGGGTAAGAATAGACCTGTGTATGTCATGGCAATTAAGTTCTAATTGCATTATTATCTAGCTATTTAATGCTAAGCGCTCAACAATAAACCACAGTAGCCAAAGAAATAAATGAAGTTCAGTATTAGTCTCCTTGTAATAGCTTCCAAAGGGATCATATTCCTGGGATTAAAAGTAAAATGTCCAGGCTATAATTTATCCCTGTACCAAATTTCAGCCTGATTTGTTCAGCAGTCAGTGTGGTTGAGTTACAAACATCTAAACATCTTCACGAACATTCACATTATGAAATTAGTATTGTAGGAGTCTTGTGTGGCAATCTTTATCCTGTAACATCATTGTAATTGCAATAATGATACCATGTGTTTAGTGTCCTTAATGATAAATAAGTGCCTGGAATTATACTATAACTGTGTCTATGTTTTATTTGTTATAGAGTAAGCTGACATCATATCGAGACCTGCAAAAAGCTGGTAAAGAACTTAATTCTGACCAAAAAGTTGCAGTAGCCAAATACGATGAAGTTGCTCAAACACTGGAATTTGCACGGGATTTGTCAAAACAAGTTACTGGTATAGCCGTGTCTGCAGAACGTGAAGCCAAAAAACAAGCAAAGAAGGTAAGAATGATGTGACATGTACTTCATTTGAGTAGACTTATCGTCTCATCAAATTGTTCTTTCCTCTCTATCTTTAGCCAATCATCCGACTATCGATATCTTCCTGCATCGCAATTATCAGACTGGGCCTTCATATTTCACAAATTCATAAAAATAGATAAATCCTGACTACTTGTGAATATTGGCACATTTGTATGATTGTCTGACAGGGGATGTCGGTGTAAGCACTTCAACACCAGGATACCCATATTATTTGAGTAAGGGGCTTTTCTAGCCCATAAGCTATAGCTAGACTACATAACTCAGTCCTGGCTCTCAGACATGTTCTGAAGAGCTCTTCAACCGGATCCCACCCTCTCCTTTCCGATCCCGAACAATGCAGCCGGGCAGAGATGCCACTCATATGCATTCGAGGAGAGAATCTTCACCAGAACAGAGTGTTTCTCTGTCGAACTATAAAAACCTGAAACAACCTGCCCGCACATGTGCTTCCCTCATCTTACAATCCCGGGTTCTTCAAGAGGAGCGTGAAGAGGCACATCACAAGGCCGCCAACTTGAGGACTACTGTCAGAAGTGGCCCCCAATCGCTAGATGCGCCACGGCTTTCCATAAGGCTGGTGGCGACGTCAATTTGGCGAGCTAAATATTTAAAAAAAAGACTATATTCACTACATAGTACTACGTTTCATACAACATAATGATTTTAATGTCTTTGGGCGAGGATGAGTTATGTGGTCTAGCTATAGTTTCAATACAACCATTATTTATCTATTCTGATTGCCACTGCTTAAAGTTTTTAGCTGACCTTTGTCACTGCAATTGTTTGGCGATTTTAGTGTGATTATTGTGCACATTTCTGGCTATAGTAGAATTTCCTTAGTAGTTCAGCAATAAATAGTAAATCCTTAGGAATGAATAGATTTTCAGATGTGCATTTGACAAATTTTGCTTTGTAAAAATATACAAGTGCCTGTAAGTAACTAAAATTAATAGAAGCCTGTAATTATACAATAGATAGATTAAGTGTCTGGTTGCTCTAACTGAGTATTCGCAAGGACACAGTTTATCTTTCCATGTCTATTGCATTCTCGGCTATTAGCAATATTCTGTGATCAATAATTACAAATACTCAATTAAAGAAAAAAAAAAGTACTTAATTGACTGGCGTTGTGGTCCAGTGGTTAGGGTGCCTGACTACGGATTCAGAGTTTGTGGGTTCGATTCTCTTCCTCGAGGACAAATCTCTTCCTGTGATGAACACATTGACTTGTTCTGTATCTGGTTGTAATTTATCTGTAATATGTATTTTGAAATACACAGCATTATGTTTATCAGTCGTCTAGATCCCATAACACAAGTAAGCTTGTGCAGACAACTGATAAAAAAATATTAGTTTAATTTGGGCTAGATGATGTTGTGTGAGAATGTCCACAAATATTTATTGAATAACGATTCGTGGTATTATGATGATCACTCATGCAATGTGTAGTTCATAAATAATAAAAGTTGCTGATATTTCTACAGGAAGCCTGGGTACGCTATGCAGCTGAAACGAATAAAATCCGTGAGGCGTTGCTTGTTTTGGACTGCCTCAACCAAATGGGCAGTGTAGAAGCTAGAAATGACTTCTTGTCTGGATCTAATGGTGCTGCTAAACTTACAGAAGACGATCTTAAGATTTTAGACGATTTGTGAGTATATTATTTTTTGTTCTGAAATTAAATTGTCAGAATTACTTGTTACCATTGTGTTCTATTGCAAATTTCTTTAGAAGCCTGGGTTTACTGTAAAATTTGTACAACTGGGTTATTTTGATTTGGACCATAAAATGCTGGCCTTTTGAAAGAATGCGCTTAAAATAGAAGCATTTCTCAATGATAAAATTTTTGCTTGCAGATATCCCGAAGTCACTCCCAAACATGAAACAAACGAAGAAGGACAGCCGGGCTTCCACACCCAAAGTATAAAAGCGGCTGAACATCTGTACGCAATAATCGACGGCAAACCCAAGGAAATCCTGGGTACCACCTATACTCACATAAAAGAGATCGTGGGCGCCGTCCACGAGTGCGGCTACTTCGACCGGTCGCTGGACGAAACGCCGATCACCATAGAGGAGAACCACGTGTCCGTGTCGGAGCCGGAGATCGCCGCGGCCGTGGACAACGAGGCGGAGGTGGAGGCGGCGGTGGGAGCGGGCGCGTACCCCGCCGCGCTGCCCGTGCCGCCCGCGCCCGCCGTGGTGCCCGCGCCCGCCTACCCGCTGCGCGCGCTGCCGCCCATCACGCTGCAGGAGGTGGAGCACGCGTACTTCGCGCAGCAGTACCCGCAGCAGCGGCCCATCGCCGACGTCATCGGCTCGCAGAACTTCTTCTTCCTGCAGGAGTCGGAGATCGACAGCCCGGCGGGCACGCCGCAGCCGCCGGCGCAGCCCTCGCCGCCCGGCGCTATCCCCTCGCAGACCTTCACCAACCAGCACTTCGTGCAGCCCGCGCTCGCGCTGCCGCCGCAGCCGCACTTCCCGCCGCACCCTGACCACGCCTTCGTGGCGGCGCCCGCGCACCTGCCGCCCGTGCTGCACCCCTACCCCGCCGTGCACCCCGCGCACCCCGCACACCCCGCGCACGCCGCACACGCGCCGCACCCCGCGCACGCCGCGCCCGCACACGCCGCGCCCGCGACCGCGCCGCCCCCGCAGCCCGAGGAGCGCGCCTCGGGCTCGCCCGCCGACGTGAACCACGACGACGAGGTCAAGGAGAACGAGAGCCCCGACCGCGAGGACGGCTCCGACCGCAAGATTCACGGCCAGGGCGACGGCCAGTCCAGGTACAGGCGGTACGGGCAAGGCGGCGGCGGCGGAGCCCGGGGCGCACCTAACGGACACCGCGGCCGCGGCAGCTTCGGGGGCCGCCGGGGTGAGGGTTACCGCGGGCGACACTCCGCCGACTACCAGGGCCGCTCCGACAAGGACGGCTACCAGGGCCGATCGGACAAGGATGGATACCAGGGCCGCTCGGACAAGGACGGCTACCAGGGCCGCTCGGACAAGGACGGATACCAGGGCCGCTCCGACAAGGACGGATACCAGGGCCGCCAGTACGACGGCTACCAGAGCAGGCACAAGGACGGCGGCTACGGGCGGCGCGGCGGGGACGACCGCGACGGCTACTACGGCAATGGCGACGCGGCCGACCACCAGCAGGGCGAGAACGGCCGCGAGCGCTACGGCGACAGCCAGAGCTACCAGGGCGGGTTCAAGGGCCGCGGCAGGGGCGGCCGGGGGGGCCCCCGCGGCGCCGCGCGGCCCGGCCCGCCGCGCCCGCACCACTACCCGCGCCGGCCCGACAAAGTCGAATAGTTCGCGTGGATCTCGGATGGTGCGTCGCGCTATCGTTATAAAAATGTATTATTATGTTGATGGACAAATTCATTCGTGAAAGGCAGATTTCACCGGCAACAACGCGCTGTGGTTAACAAAAAAATGAGAGATTATGATGAAAAAAATAAGAAAAATAATAAAAAAAGAGTAAAATATTGAAACTGAATAAAAAATAAGTTACTTGAGTTAGATGTATGATATATGCAATTATTGTAACTTAACGTAATACTAGATTCTTGTATAAGTTATGTTAGGAAGGCGCGGGCCCGCCCGTGTCCCACGCCCGCGGTGTAAGTACAGGAGACGTGCACTCGCCATCCAACTGGGACCTCTTTCCATTTTGAATACGGTTCTTTTTAAATATTCGTTCTAAATATGTTTCACAATTTTGTTTCAAATAAACGATTATCATAGTATATTGTGACGAAGCATCCATCTCAACCATGTAATTTAGCTATTACTGCGCGTTTTTTTTAAATAATTGTTGAATTAAAAAATTATATATCTAACACCTGTGTGTATATACAGAAGAGCTTTAAGTCGCGTGATGTCTTTAGCCTCGCTCGTGGGGTAAAGTCTTTTATAATTACAAATTTACGGGTTTATTCTGGCATTACACAGCCATAGAAGTTCGCATGCTTAAAACTAAACATGGTTTAGTGTTAATTTTAAAATATCGAAATTCAAATAGTAATAAACTATTTATTTTATATAAGTATAAAAAAATTTTTATACAACCGTTGGTTTTAAAAGTGTCATGTGATTTAAAGCTCGCCATGTGTATTTATCATGTTGACATGTATAATTTAAGAACCTAACTGGCCATATCAAAATAATTAAATATACAATTGAAAGTATATTCAAACCACGCAAATAGCTCTGTTTGTCCAATTGTAATTATTTATCGCGCAGATAGAGCTATTGCGTCAAGTTCAGCTTATGTTAACGTCTATGGTAATAGGTTGGTCTGAATTATTTTTGTTTGTCTTGTCCAAGCTTTTTTTTATATATTTCTTAACATTGTTCTCAATAGAGGCTGTGTGCAAGCAAATTAAAAGTATTCTATGAAAATTTAATTGACTTAATTATTTTTGTAAACCCAACCCTTAATTTTTAATGTAAGGTAAATCCTACAGGGATGCTGTTATGCCGGACTCCTACCGACTAAAAACCACACTTATCCTACCTACAGCCTACTGGCGCATTTGAGGCTCCCCGCATGCTGCGTATCGACTAATATAATCAATCGGCCGTTTGAAACGACCACCACGGTTTTGTAGTGTTGACTAGAACGACTATCTAACTAAACAGTGCCCGCATGCGGGTTACATTTCTAACAATACCAAAAAATGAGAACACGTCGACGGCGGGCCCGACGACGTCTTGACCGCGCCTTCTACTGTGCCCCCTTGCGCCATTTAAACGGTGACGCAAGGGCCCTCGCTTCCAGGTCCTATGGCGGGGTCCCGGCTAGGAGATATGCAGCCTCAACTGAGATCGTGCGGTATCCCCTTATCACCCTGACGGCCATCGCTTTCTGCGGGCTATGCAATCTAGCCGGATTACTGGACGTCAGGGTCTCCGCGCATACGGGGGCCCCGTGTAGGGTTTTTGTGGTATTCAATTTGTGTGAGAAGTATTGCAAATAATTTCTATGTAATAGTTATACCCTAAAATATCCAATGAATTACCTAATACATGGGCATTAGAAATTCATAAATTGGAGAGAATATTGGAATATGAAACCTTATTTGTAGCTTTTCAAAATATTCTACAACCTTAAAATAACAAATTAACATGTACCAATCACGTTAGAAATATATTCGCAGATAGACAAGCAATCAGTAAAATATAAACTAATATCACAGCCCGTAGTTTTCATCAGACTACGGGTGCTATAATATTAAGAGAACAGATTTGATAGTTTGTATTGAATATATGCTCCGAAACTACTGAACCGAAAATTCATTCACTATGGGACAGTTACGTTATCCCCGGGGCTATATTTTATCCCCGTATATGCCCACGGGACGGGAACTAAGCAGGTGAAACCGCGTGACATCGGCAATCCTACTATCCTACTAATATTATAAATGTGAAAGTTTGTGAAGATGTTTGGATGTTTGGATGTTTGTTACTCAATCACGCTCTAACGGCTGAATGGATCTGGCTGAAAATTGGTACAGGGATAGAGTATAATCTGGAATAACACATAGGCTACTTTTTATCCCGGGAAAATGTTCCCACGGGAAGCGGGAACGGGAACCAAATTTCACGCGGGCGAAGCCGCGCGCATCAGCTAGTGCATAATAATAGAGGTAAAGTACCGAGGCACAAAATGTCCGAGACCGGAGATTACGAACTTCAAAGTCATGTATGGTTGAGGTGTTGTTACTATTATAGTTAAGATTACTACAATCCGAAAATGACATTGTACCTACTGCACCTGGTATCCTGGAAACGTAACTAGTACCTACTTGACCGATATCAGCATTACCTACATGAGGCAAATAATATAATGCGGTGAATTTAGCTGACGTAGCCTTCATGTACGTGATAATGCAAGTCTCCTTCACCCAGCCACAGGTGAGGATGACACATACAGGGTCGGCAGCGCGAGTGTGGCGCCTCTGGTGTTGCAAACGTTCATAGGCTGCGGTGACCACCAGTCCTCCTGGTGGGCCGTATGCTTGTCTGCCACCTTAGTGGTATAAAAAAAAAGCACAGCCTCAGCCGGGATGAAATATACACAGCCTCAGCTGTCATACCGTAATCCGAAAATGACATTGTACTGCACCTGGTATCCCGGAAACGTAACTAGTACCTACTTGACCGATATCAGCAGGAGCTACATGAGGCAAATAATATAATGCGGTGAAGTTAGCTGACGTAGCCTTCATGTACCTACGTGATAATGCAAGTCTCCTTTACCCAGCCACAGGTGGGGATGACACATACAGTCTCAGCCGCGCCGGGATGAAACATACACAGCCTCAGCTGTCATACAGTAATCCGAAAATGACATTGTACTGCACCTGGTATCCTGGAAACGTACCTAACTAGTACCTACTTGACCGATATAAGCAGGACCTACATGAGGCAGATAATATAATGCGTTGAAGTAAGCTGACGTAGCCTTTATGTACGTGATAATGAAAGTCTCCTTCTTCCAGCCAGGAGCCAGGTGGGGATGACACATACACAGCCTCAGCCGGGATGAAACATACACAGCCTCAGCTGTCATACAGTAATCCGAAAATGACATTGTACTGCACCTGGTATCCTGGAAACGTAACTAGTACTTGACCGATATAAGCAGGAGCTACATGAGGCAAATAATATAATGCGGTGAAGTTAGCTGACGTAGCCTTCATGTACGTGATAATGCAAGTCTCCTTCACCCAGCCACAGTTGGGGATGACACATACACAGTCTCAGCCGGGATGAAACATACACAGCCTCAGCTGTCATACAGTCGCAGCCGACCTAAAAAGGAGTGCGGTGGTTATACCATGCACGCTGTTGACTTACCGTGTGAAGTAGGAGAGATTTTTTTCATCATGGATGCTATGGCATACTCCAACCGGCTAAAATCAGTCAGATGTCAGATGGATGACGACTTTGTAACTTGTACATTTACGAGCGTTTTCGTACTTGGGAAAGCACGTTTAACCGTTAGTCTCGGTCGTCAGTTAGATGGCAGTCATTAAACAAGGTTGATGGCCTTTTGGGCCGGCTTGAATAAATTGTAACCGGCAAACCATCTAGGTATAAGTGGAACAAAAACTTTATGTATGTATAGAATTAGGGAGCAGGACAAAAAAATTACACATTAATTAAATAGCGGGTAGAAAGTAGCAGGTATGAGTTAGTTCTTCAATAAAAGTCATGTTAGCTAGTAATAGGTTTTATTCGATAAAATTGCCGTTGCTGTCTTATAGTAAGAAATGGATTCAAAACAAACACGACCTTTACCTGTCCAATCTGAACAAAATAAATAAAGTTCTTATTAACTTTAATTACCAGACAGAACCTGTATTTTTACAACGCTAAATAACTACTGCAAAACTACATTTGCATAGTCATATTTATAATAAACCTATACAACCTAAAGCAATTATACAAAATATATTTTCAGTGTACTTACATTTAAGATAGAAAATATAATATCGTCACATTTTGTTCATTTACAAATCATAGGGCATATTACACCAGTCGTGCCGAAATGTACCACTTACCTAACTGGTAGATATTTTTATACAACTGTATCGGTAGGTCGGAATGTATTACACATTCGAAAAGGACGTCACCATTGTCGAACATAAAAAGGTAATGTGTGTGTGTATGTGTGTGTGTATGCGTGTGTGTGTGTGGTGTGTGGTGTGTGGGTTTGTCATCGTGTTTGCAGTTAAAGGTACCCTCACTATCAGACACTAATAACTGCTCTTTAGAAAACAAACCAGTTACTTCGCTTACCTACCAAGTTACGAGTTTGCTTAAATTTTAGTAACCGCAGCGTCCGCAGCTAAGTTGTAGGGTTGCCAAACGTCTCATTACTCGAGGAACATTTTGTTATTGGTTACAAACACAGACAAACCTTCGCGTGTCAGTCCCAAGGAGAGCAATAAAATAAAATTATTACTAAATTTAATACGAACCCCTTTCAAGCCTAGGTTTTACATATACTTGGACGTTTAATATACTTGGGTTATAATTCAAGCACCTTTAACATTGATGCTTAAAACGGAAACCGTCCCGTACCAAAGAGAGAAGCATTTAGAAATTATATATGTCTCATATCTATCTTGTGTTTATGGAGTTTACACAGATATAAACTTTTCCATCTAGTTCTATATGTTAGTCCAAGCTCTGCACATAATGTAGAAAATCAGTGAAATGATATCTTGAATTCGCATAATTCCTTAGCATTAAACAAACAAAATCATAAAGACCTATCGCATATTACATCTAAATAATAGATATCACAAAATCAATATTGATACTTAGAAGTACCTAGGATAATATAGCCGATGTCGGGAGAGTGACCAAAATAGAAAATTGAAAACTTTAGAGATATTGTTAACTGCTACAAAGTTGGCTCGCGTCTGTAGCCCGTGTTTCCAACGTGAGCTGAGCGGGCCCTTTAATGAATCCGCTTAAATCACAACAGTAAACTGTATACTTATTTTCCCGCATCCGCACCAGTCAGTTAAGAGTACCGCGAGTGAAGATTCGGAGTGCACTTCCCCATTATTCCTCCGTGGACCCCCGTACAGTCTTTTGAATATTTTAGGTTAAATCGCATATACAGTCCACTATAACTTAGCTTAAGGCCCGCTCCGCTCGCGGCGTAAGCCGGCTTTGATTCAAACTTATGAATGAATGATTTCAATATCGGTTTATACCTAAGTCCATGATATTTACTGACATTCAAATAATTCAGACTGGCTGTACATAGAGGAGTGCTTGTGCTTACACTTACGTGTGGCTATGAAAGTTGGGTGTGGCAAAAGTTAATGCATTGCAAATATACATGCTCTGCTGTAAGAAAATAAGCTAAGTATGCTAATTGTGCTATTATTATCTTTTTTTTAATTTTAGGCATTACGATTTGACCATTAAATATTTATTAACCAGAATCATTCTTTAAAAGTAATTTTAGCATTCTTGGCGATTTGTAGCAAATATCAATAAATTATGAACAGTATTCTCCCGACATTGGCTATTGTATGTCGATCGTTATAATAAGATTCCTTTTAAGACCGGTTTCACCGAGAGCTGAGAGGAACCATTAATGTACATTGAGGGACAACAACGCGTTGGGAGAAGTAGAAAATCATGGCCGAGGAACATCAAGGAATAGACTGGAATAACTAGCGCAGAGGAGCTCCTCCGTTTGGCTCAAAACCGTATGGAGTTTCAAAAGTTAACAGCCAACCTTCAGTAGCGGAGAGGCACTAAAAGAAGAAGAATATAACTGTGGCGAGGTGGAGGGAAAAAAATATTCAGTTTACATTGATGGGCCCGCTCAGCTCGCGATGGAAACTGGGCGTTGTTTCCGGCATTACCTACCGCCAAATTTACAAAAATGTGCAATACATAGCTTGAGGCATAAAGTTATTTAAGACTCTCACTTCTGTAAGTACTTACTTACTATTGCTTTTGGACACTTCTCATTGCGTATAGCGTTGTGGAAAAAAGGGTGAAAGAGAAGAGACGGGGAGAAAGTGTTTGTAAAAGAATTGTCAGTACAATTTGTTAAGGAGCTCAAAGCATTTTTTTTTTTGGAAAGTTTCATGCATATCTGTAAATATCTTACATAAAACCCGAGCGAACATTTTGTCAAATATTTATGAAAGTTTGTTAAAGAACTTGTACCAAATAAATAGATGAGATTTATGAAACAAATGGTCATGTAAAATTAAAAGGCTAATGTCAATGAACTCGTACAAATCTACAAAAAAATGAGGTTAAACTATCTCCACAAAACCAGAACATCATATTTTTACGGCGAAGTTTTAAAAATAGCCGAAAGTACTTAAGCAAAGACAAGAAATTCACCTTCTCCGAAAATAACTGTTTATTTCTTATAGATCCTATTGTGATTCTTTTTCATTATATCTAAGACTGGGTGTTCACAGTGTTTCTTGAAATATTCATTTAGTTTTTTTACAGCATAGACTTGTAGAGAAAGAATTAATAGCTACAGTATGGGTAAAGCATACAATGGCACCGGTGTATTGCAAATAAACTAATCAACAGCCAATCAAATGAAAAATATCGACAAAACCGACCACTCAGTAGTCTTCATTTAAAAAATATAAAAGATCCCGCCCAGAACGTCGCATCCTAAAATGCTTGAAAATAAAATTAACTTACATCAAAATTACATACATACAGCACGTTTCTTCTCTGTATAAAAAAAACAAAATGTAGTTTAAACACATAACCCCTGCGTTGCGCAGTCGGGTATATATTGTCCGTACACTGTAATTAGGCAAAGGTTTCGTTTGTATTGAGCGCGGAGGCTGTTAGATCATTTGTCTCGACATGGCGTGACGTAGCTTCCGTTCCCAAGATTCCGCTTCCGCCCATGAATGTCGAACGTCGCGGAACAGCTGCAATACACACAACAATATCTATATTAATAAAACAACGAGGTTACTCACCATCTATCAACGCTCAGCTTGCGGGTAAGGTACCATTATAATCTAGACGCCCACTAATAAAGATTTTTATTAGTGGGCGTCTAGATTATCTCTACTATTATAATATTGTAAAAATAGCTGTGACGGTACATTAAAGAAAATTTTAAAAAAATAACTAAAACGACTAAACTCTATGATTTTTTTTTTCGTGTCTGTTCGTTTGTTTATTTGTTCGGGGTTGGAGCAAAATCCAGTGGCCTGATCAAAATTATACTGTTAGGATTTTGTAGGTATATATTAAACTTAGACAACGCTGTTTGTTTCATCAAAATCGAACCAGCGAAAGTGATAGTACAGCTTGAGCTATGTTTCACTAGACCCCCTGTGCGTTTCAGAGGTCAAAGTCGATTGGTTAAAATCATCTGGCGAACGAAGTCGCGGGCAAAAGCTAGTATTTTATAAAGATAAAGATTTTTAAAACTCCATACCTAAGGGGTAGATAAAATAAAAAGTCTATCACGGGTTAAGTCGGACGCACAGCTTATGTAATAATTATTATTACTACCTACGAGATAACAAGGGCGCAAAACGCGAGGCTATGGCTATAGGTACCTCTATTACCATAGAGGCAGTAAGGAAACGGATGGTGCCCAGACCATAACCTCGCCATTCTTGAGGAATACCATTCACCCATCCTCTAGTTTGGAGAACTCCATGGCAGCTTCCCATAAACGCAACTTATCAAAAGAGCAAAACTAATAGCGGTTTCGGTTAATTGGACTAAAACATGAGTTTTTCTTGTATTTTGCATCACAAATGTAATTTTGTGTTCAGAGTCATTGAAAATGTTACAGAAGGCTTGAATAGATTTTATCAAAACTAAAGTGGCGTCATTTGAATAGGTAACAATTGACGTCTCTCATACATTTATTAGTGAAAGCAAAACGTAAAATTACTCGTATCTGTCATTATTACAATAAATATGTAATCGTAATTGAAAAAAATTAAGCAATTGTGCAGTTCTAACAAAACGAAAAAATATATTATTTTATGCCCGCCGTAACAAGGTTGCGTTGTTGAATTTTGATGAACTGTCAAATGTTACCTATTAAAATGACTTTGCTTTGCTTATACAAAGCGTGCAAAACTGATGGAAATATAAACAATGAACATCCTCAATTGAGATTGAGAGATATAGCCGCCGAACTTTCTGTGACTCACGAGTTGATCTGTACCAATGCCATTTTAAGTAATCACTTGGGTTTAAAACAAGTTGCCGCTCTCTTATTCCTAGAATTTCTTCAAAACTCAATCGTTAAAGTTGCTGAGAAAATGCCAGTCAATTCCTGTTCAAAATTCATGATACTCATTATTGCTGGTAACGATACGTGGTTTTGCAAGTTTCAAAAGCTAAATAGTCAATAAGCTTTGGAGTGGCGCCTACCAACTAAACTAAAACCGGAAAAACCGTCAGTCATATTTACTGTTTTGTTTTGACTATCGCGGTGTTGTGCACTTGGAATTCTTGCCCAAAGGTCAAAGACGATAAATATAGAATGTTATTTGAGCGATAAGCGACGTATAAGAGAAACACATTTCACAAAAATGGCCAGATTTGTGGAAAGATAATTCTAGGATTTAGCACCATCATTGAGAATGAATTTAAGACCAAAAAGTCAACGAATACCATCGAGTAACCACCTTATTCACGAGATAGGGGTCCAGCCTACTTCCTATCTATTTCGGAAACTCAAATTACATATACATATTTACATTTGTTAGTTAATAATGTACTATTTTAACTCCTATAATCTCGCTACATAAGTGTTTTTGTATTGGTGTGCAATAAAGATTATTCTATTCTATTCAAATGACCACTTTGATCGATAGAAGACATAAAGGAGAATTCATGGCTAGAAAGAAGGCATCTTTCAGGATCCTGGAAAAAGCGTTTAAACCTGTTTTTTGAAGATCGGATTATTCAATGGCGCAAGTTTACTTTCTTGTCAGCTACCTAAAGACAGTTTATGCGTGCGGATAAATTACCATACATAGGGTAAGTTTAAAATAAATACTACTGAGCGTAACTGTATCAAAATTGGCTTTATTTGAGTTTGCCCTTTTAATAAGATGCCCTTGAGCAAATTAAGGACATGATTTGTTTTGGAATTCTGTATCATGTTTAAAAACTTCCTACATCACAAACCTTATTTTTTATTCGCATTTAAAGTTGAATATTTGGAACAATGATTCTATACCGGTAGGAAAAGAACGTACATCCAGTAGGGATGAGTTCCCATCATACAGTTCAACATATTCCTCACCTGAGATAACCAGCTTTCGTCCGCCAACAGTTCGTTAAGAATCACAGTGGTATCCTTGCTGGGGTTCTGCAATCTCTTCTCGGCGACCCGTCTACTGCACTCGGCGTACATTAAATACTTTTGATGAGATATCCTCGAGTATAACTGTATCCTACTGCAACACGCCGCACATACTAAAAACTCCTGGAAAAATCAAAAAATACAGGCGTTTCAGCTTTTCAGAACAAAACTCTGCAATCAGAGTGTTCTCAAATTGCACTTAGCCTCTGGCCTATTTTAAGTCTTGATAGAGATGTGGAACATCGTGGTGATTTAGTGGCAACTCGGATCCCTCTCAGATTTGGAAGTCTACACAAAGGTAAAGGTGACGCTTCTCAATGCATTTCACATCACCCAAATAATAGCATACTTATCTCCAATACCTCCCTTTCATAAATGTGGAGGACTAACGCTCCATATTTACAACTTTGAAAATAGAATGTGGATAGGAATTCTGTCATTCAAATAATGAGTTTATCGCAGTCAACTACTAACTGAAGGCCTCTTATACATGTTCGAGTTTGCTATACATGTTCGAGTTTGCTATACATGTTCGAGTTTGCAGTGAAATCAGTAGTAGTTGTAATACACATCACAAATGAATGCAAAAGAGGGTAGATCTTTCTTTATACTACAATGGTGGCAGACAAGCTTTCGGCCCACCCGATGGAAAGTGGTCATCGATTCGGTGACCACTTTAACGTAGTAGTGTATTGGTCACCACCTCCATATATTACGAACTTGAAAGACGATTTTCGCTTTCAGTTCTATCTGCTAGTGCTTGAGTTGCTCCGTGATCATGGAGTTTGCTACAAATACATGGTAAATATCCCATTAATTCTAATACTAAAGTAATATATTTACCTTTTCATAAGCTAATCGTGCCTCCGGTTGAACAGGCTCCAATGTCCCAGGGTTGTACGGCTGTCCATACAGCAGTAACCTCGCTACAGCGCCTCTAGAACACGCCCTACAAACGCCCGTACCAGCCGTCACACTGAGACTGGGCCACGTAGCTACGGCTGCGTCTAAAGTTCTACCGCCCACCCCTCCCCCACCAGCCAAACCACTAGATACACGATTTCGCATCGTTTCCGTCACCTCGTCAACCGTTTTGACGTTTGAAAGGAAATATTCGTCTGAAATGTAATAATAAATAATAATAATAATAAATATTCACGGACATTTACACACAACGTTATCTAATGCCAAAGTAAGCAAGGAAGCTTGTGTTATGGGTATCAGACCACGGATATTAATACTTATATTTATACTTTTAAATACATACATATTATACCTACATAGAAACACCCAGACTCTTGAGACAAACATTTATGGGTCACACAAATATTTGTCCCCGGTGGGAATCGAACCCACGACCTCCAGCGCCGCAGGCGGTATCACTACCGACTGCGCCACAGAGGCAGTCCCAATAATGTAGTATTATAGACTTAATATAGCTACAAAGTGGCGTCATTTTAATAGGTAACATTTGACGTCTATCAGTTCATACATTTATTAGTGAAAGCAAAACGTAAAATTACTCGTATCTGTAATTATTACAATAAATATGTAATCGTAATTGAAAAAAGTTAAGCACATGTGCAGTTCTAACAAAACGAAAATAGAAATTATTTTATGCCCGCCGTTACAAGGTTAAGTTGTTTAATTTTGAAGAATTGTCCAATGTTACCTATTAAAATGACTCCAATTTAGTTTGGCAGATTCTGTTATTGTCGGTTAGCTAATGTTGCGCATTACAGATACTGTTGCATTTTAATAATGAATGTTGTTTGCGAAAGTGCAGATTTCAGTGGTTGCCAAGGATTTTTTTTATTTAACGTGAGGGAAAATCCTCGTAGGATGCTATGCCGGACTCTTACCGACTAAAAAACCTCACGTAACGCCCAACAGTCTATGGTTGAGAGCCCCGGGTAAGCCCTCAGGAAAGATGTCCCGTGACTCCCAACAGACCTACGGCCGCCGCTGCGGCCTCGCCCAGGGGGTGGTTCGGGTGCAATCCCGCGTCTATGGGGGGTTTCGGGTGTGACCCCGCTTCTAAGGGGGGGCGTGCGTGACTTGCTCACGTCACGCTGCCGTCATGGGCCTGCTTCTGTAAGGACGGTGAGCGGCCCTCTCACCGTCCTCAGACCCCCGGTCATAGAGGCCGATAGTCCTCGGCGAAGACACGTCGGCGGCGCCCAGGGCGCCGACTGCGGAACTCGGGTGGGAGAGTTCTCTCCCGCACCCGGCCCGCGGCGCAGTCCCACTTACTCCCGTTGGAGAGCATGGCTCGCACCATGGCCTCGAGCGAGAGAGTGTCCACGCCCAGACCCACTACGAGGACCTGGCGCTGTTGTGCCCACGCCGTGCACTCCACCAGTGTGTGGAGCGCCGTGTCATCGCTGCGGTCCTCGCAGTGCTGACACTCGGCCGTGGTTTCCCGGTGTTTTCGCCACAGATACCTACCGAAGCTACCGTGCCCGGCAAGCATCTGTGTCAACCGGTAGGAGAGAGCACCATGTCTCCTCTCCAGCCACTCGTCCATGACCGGTCTGACGGCCCCGATTGTGGCGAATCCCCCCTTTGGTTGCTCAAGTCGCACCTTCCATGTCTCCACGGTTTCCTGGTGGAGCAGGGTCCGCTGGGCCTCGATTTCTCGAGACGCAGGCCTTTGGCCCCGCTCCAGCGCCTCCTTGCGCCATCTGAACAGTGACGCAAGGGCTCTCGCTTCCAGGTCCCATGGAGGGGTCCCGGCTAGGAGACATGCCGCCTCACCGGAGATCGTGCGGTATCCTCTTATCACCCTGACGGCCATCACTCTCTGCGGGCTCAGCAGTCTAGCCTCATTGCTGGCCGTCAGGGTCTGGTTGCCAAGGATCGTCAATACTGAACAATGGGATCGGACATCATAACTGATACCGCGATAATATGTGTGGTATTGGTATATTACTTATTAAAAGAAAAGAGCTAGTTACTCTAAGTAATATACCGCACATATCAGCTATAGTGTTTCACAGCCAATAAACACTGCAAGAACTTTTGCAAACTTTTTTTTAGTCAAAATTCTTTCCGGGTCAAAATCCGTTACAGGCTTTTCAGGGAGTCAATCAGTTCCCAAGTCTGTGAAGTAGTTGGAGTTTGAGGGATAAATTTCAAAAGTATGTTATTCGATATAGAATCAATCAAAATACAAGACAAAGGACAGTCACAACTCTTGCTATTCGTAATATGTAATGTATGACGGAAATAACTCAATAAATAACTGCATTTTAGCTATGGACGGATATTCTCGAATATATATTTTAAACTTACCTTGTTCTTGAAATATTTCCGTAAGAAAATTAGGGTCTAATGCGTGAGATATTAAAGTTTGTATATAAACTTCAAAGTTTTCTTGATACATTTGCGTTTCTAACATCCTCTTGTCAATAAAACTGCAGTCATCAAAAGGCAGTTCACTTCTAACTAGTTCTACTATTGTTTCTAAGTGAGATTGTGTTCTCACTTTAACTGGTACTTGTGTGTACAATTTTTTATTTTCAGGATTCCATACAGTGTACTGAAAGAGAAATAATAAATTATACTTTATGATCAGTTAGCATACTAATTGCTTTTCAAAAATAATCTTAATGTTCGGGCTCGTTTCATCGTAAATCGAATGAATATAGGTGCAATTCTATACATTCGTGCAGTGTAACTTTATAAAAAGTGCCGGTAGATGGTGCCTATGTCGCCCCAAGACGTATAATAAGGTGGAAAAATTTGGTTGGTTCCCAGTAGGTTTCGGCGGCCGGTGGTTAAGGCGTCTGTGCGGTTTGCAGAATACGCAAATTCTTTTTCCTTAATTAAAATTTATGATCAGTTAGCATACTAATTGCTTTTTAAAAATAATCTTAGTAAATTATACTATTTATACTGTTGATTGATGACACTTAAAGGAACTTGCTACACATTTTTTTTTGTATAACGTGAGGGAAACTCCTCATGGATGTTATGCCGGACTCCTACCGACTAAAAAACCTCACGTCACGCCCAACAGCCTATGGTTGGGAGCCCCGGGGAAGCCCTCGGAAGGATGTCCCAGAACTCCCAACAGACCCACGGCCGCCACTGCGGCCTCGCCCAGGGGGTGGTTCGGGTGCTATCCCGCGTCTTTGGGGGGTTTCGGGTGTGATCCCGCTTCTAAAGGGGGGCGTGCGTGAATTTGCTCACGTCACGCTGCGTCATGGGCCTGCTTCTGTAAGGACGGTGAGCCGCCCTCTCGCCGTCCTCAGGCCCCCGCTCATGGTGGCCAATCTTAGACCATATATCACGGGACTAGCCTTTGCGAACCACCGCATACAAAAATATTCTGCTAGTTTTCATAGCGGGTGAAGGGGGAAACACAAAGACATATAAAATTTCATTATATTTAAAAATGTATTAATCGACAAACGCGTAATGGCTGTTGTGTGTTAATTTTTATTGTACAATCAACTACAATGAAATGTACTAGTTTAATCATATAAAATGATGTACTGATGTACAGTGCTTTTTATAAAGCCAAAAGACCAAAATGGTCTATTGGCTTGGCAGAAAACAATGCTTAAGTAAGGCGCATCCTGTGGTTAGATGATCTAAGTGGCCACTAGTCCTCGGCGAAGACACGTCGGCGGCGCCCAGGCCGCCGACTGCGGAACTCGGGTGGAAGAGTTCTCTCCCGTACCCGTCCCGCCGCCTCCTTCACGAGCATGACCTGCTCGCAGAAGGAGGCGGCGCAGTCCCACTTACTCCCGCTGGAGAGCATGGCTCGCATCATGGTCTCGAGCGAGAGAGTGTCCACGTCCAGACCCACTACGAGGACCTGGCGCTGTTGCGCCCACGCCGTGCACTCCACCAGCGTGTGGAACGCCGTGTCATCGCTGCGGTCCTCGCAGTGCTGACACTCGGCCGTGGTTACCCGGTGTTTTCGCCACAGATACCTACCGAAGCTACCGTGCCCGGCAAGCATCTGTGTCAACCGGTAGGAGAGAGCACCGTGTCTCCTCTCCAGCCACTCGTCCATGACCGGTCTGACGGCCGCAACTTGCCCCACATATTGAAAAACTTTACTATAGTCATCTAGACAGCATTTAAGAATGCCGTGAGCCGAAACCGGTCAGGTATTACTTACCCCATCAAAAGTAACTATAATGTTTGTGATAAGGATATCCTTCAGATAGCCGCCTCATCTGGTGGGAAAGCCATAGCGAATTGAGAGCCACTCGCACAGTCCACAAAATTATGGATCACAAGTTGGCGATCCATAAACAGACATACTTGTGAACTGGGAAAGGCCTACTTCCAGCAGTGGACTGCTATAGGCAGATTTGATTGATTTAAGTTGGCGACACAATGATAAGCCTTAATTGTACGCTGCTGAAGCACTCGAAGTCATAAGAGGGGGAAACTACCTGTGCTAGCGTTCTAAGTTTCTATGCTAAAAATGCATATTTTTTACATACATACATATAGCCACGCTCACGCCTTTTATAAAAGTATATATTAATATAATAGCGACAGTAGTTTCTAGTACATTTTATTTTATTAAACTCGCCAAATTGCTGTCGCCAGCCTTGTATATGTATATTGGAAAGCCGTGGCGCATCTAGCGATTGGGGGTTACTCTCACAGTCCGTAAGACGTATTTACGTTGAACTCTTTAAAGCTAATTTGCTTGTGTTAAAAGTGGACAGTGTAATTGCTGAGTAGTGTGTTCAATTCACACTAAGCAATAGTCGCTTATAAGCAGGTTCTAACAAAATGAAAGCGGATTGTCAATCGCTTTCTTTAGAAGTGCCTAAGACAGAAGGTAGGTATTCCGGACGCTACCAAAATTCCGTCACGGATGACGATTCTACACTTGAAAAATTGGGTTCAATATTACAACCGCATTTTCGGTCTACTTAATTTGCTTATAACAGATTAAATTATTATAGTATTACAGCAGTATGGTACCAATTGTCAAGGCAAGGTAAAACAATAGTAAATGTATGCATACGACAGGGTTAGGTTACCAGTTCAAAGCTAGGTCACGTATTCTTTTGACGGCTTGGAAGTTAAGACGAAAATTTGTTCATGTCTTTTTTCATTGACCCAAATAAAATTTCACCAACTTTGCAACGTTTTAAGATTTCGATCTACAATACCTTATTATTAGGTATATGGTATATTGTTGATTAAAGTTTTCAGGTCATTATAGTTGACAATTGGCGCTCAAGACCGTACTTACTGAGCTACAATAGGGTCAACATAAGCTGATGTCTCCAATAAAATTATTGTTGTTTCCAATAGAATCGAGGTAGGGATCTCATTCTACAATCTAGAGCAGGCGTGGCTAAACGGTCTACCGTGGAAAGGCTCATAATATAATCAATGTATTAAAATCCTATACAATTGTTTACTGTTTTTGTAGATCGTAGTGTTTTGTTAATAAACTGTCGTTCTTCAAGTTCGCCACTCCTGACGTGGAAGAATATCATGTATATTGGGTGCGAGCGAAGCGACGATAGAGTATTTGTTGAAGGAGTATTTAATTCGAAAGCTTTGGTCTATATTTTATATACCTTGGTTAGTTACAACTAGTAACCAAGGTAACAAATTGACCATAGTCCATCCACAGACCAATATATTTCGCAATACTGTCGTTCGTCTAGTTCGGCACTCCTGACGTGGAAGAACACCCTGTATATGTGTGCGAGCGAAGCGACGATAGAGTATTTGTTGAAGGAGTATTTAATTCGAAAGCTTTGGTCTATATTTTATATACCTTGGTTAGTTACAACTAGTAATCAAGGTAACAAATTGACCATAGTCCATCCACAGACCAATATATTTCGCAATACTGTCGTTCGTCTAGTTCGGCACTCCTGACGTGGAAGAACACCCTGTATATGTGTGCGAGCGAAGCGACGATAGAGTATTTGTTGAAGGAGTATTTAATTCGAAAGCTTTGGTCTATATTTTATATACCTTGGTTAGTTACAACTAGTAATCAAGGTAACAAATTGACCATAGTCCATCCACAGACCATTATATTTCGCTTATATACTTTCGTTCGTCTAGTTCGCCACTCCTGACGTGGAAGAATACCCTGTATATGTGTGCGAGCGAAGCGACGATAGAGTATTTGTTGAAGGAGTATTTAATTCGAAAGCTATGGTGCTTATGTTACTTTAGTTACAAGTAGTAACCAACGGAACAAATTGCCAAACCAACCAACAAACCATAGTCCATCCACAGACCATTGATCGTCAGTAACTATTTATTCTGTACTTATTACTTAGAATTTGTGCAGTTATGTTATAATTTATAAAACACATTCTGCTCAGCATACTTCCTGTGTTTTAATTACATCAGTATTCGAAACTCTTTCGATTCTTCATATACTCGTAGGATAAATAAGTGACACTAATCCTACTTCCTACTAATATTATAAATGTGAAAGTTTGTGAAGATTGTTGTTACTTGTTGTTGAAGTTTGTTACTCAATCACGCTCAACGGCTGAATGGATTGGGCTGAAATTTGGTACAGAGATAGCTTAGTCTGGAATAACACTTAGGCTTATACTTTTCATCCCGGGAAAATGTTCCCACGGGAACGGGTACCGAATTTTACGCGGGCGAAGCCGCGAGCGTCATCTAGTAATATATAAAAGGCTTACCGTGGATATATTACGATATAACACTTTTCCATTGTCTTCGAAAGCTTCATATTTCTGTAGTAACGTTTTGCCATCCACTCTCCAAATGGCGGGCCACATTTCATTTAAATCCGTTTTTAGGGCTATAAATTCTCCAGACTGAAAGGCATAAATACAATTTTTTTTTAAATGCAGCAAAGTTTGAAGAAAAGTCTTTTACATAAAAGGACAGTTCATATGGCCGCTTTGAAGACAAACTATTTGCGACTCAAACTGACACTTTGCGGCGTGGTAGTCGCAGTGCGGCAGGCCTTTCTCTCCTACACATTAAACATGAAAGTGGCAAACGTCTGCGGACATGTCTTTAACAAAATTGGCACAAAAAATCCATAAGAACTCTATGTACATCTGAATTCGTTTCCAGGTGTCCTACTACAGTCGATCTTCACGATCTGACTAGCGCTGTGAAGTACCTATTCTCAGACTAAAAGAATATAATGACATATTTGCGAATATCTAACTTCAGGATATTTTTATGTCAAACACTGCATGAGAAACCAATAAGCAAGAGAGCAAATTGCTTCTAACCTTACTTATAAAGGCGAAAGTTTGTGAGCGTGCATGTGTTGATGTTTGTTACTCTTTCAGCTGGAACGACTAAACAGATCTAGATGAAATTTGGTACTGGGACAGATTATAGTCTAACTCTAGATCTAGAATAACACATAGGCTACTTTTTATCCTGGGAATAAGTTCCCACGGGAACCTTGAACGAGAACAAATTTTACGCATGCGAAGCCGCGGGGAACAGCTAGTTTTAAATAAATTTAGAATTATTATAATCCGTGTAATTTTACGGCTAGACGACAACAATAGCGGAAAAGTTAATTTGCAAGTACAATGCGTTATTCGGTTTACCTACCAAAAATTACGTGTGACCTTGTGTTGCCTAGGTATTCGGGTGGCAGATTACCTATTGCCTTTTAAATGGCTATAGGTACCTACCTATTAATTAAATCCAATTAAGTATACCTACCTGCAGTCATATAGGTACCTACTTTTGGAAACTATTAGGAATAGTCGCCGAAAGAATATTAATTAGCAGGAAGCGAACTTGAACTTAAAACTCAAGACAATAAGAACATTATTTATTTAGGTCAACCTCAGTAGTTAGATTATAATTATAAAATACTAGCTGTTGCTTCGACCGCGTAGAAGTCGTTATCGCGTAATATCATAACCCTCCATTCGCGTAGTCGGATAAAAGTAGCCCATGTCCTTCCCAGGGCCTCGAACTATCCCTATATCAAATTTTATCTCAATCGCTCCAGCCGTTTAGGCGAAGTGTAACAGACAGACAGACAGTTACTTTCGCATTTAGTAGGGATGTTTTTATACTGTTTGGACAACACAGTATGTATGTAGATACTTGCATATTGGCTCTACAGTCTACACAGGTATTTGTGGTAGTGAATAAACGGTTATGCAGGAATAAGTAATTGTCATCATCATCTCAACTGACTATCCTCCATAGCTAAAGACACAACATTCGATCTTGAGTCGCCCTCATCAAGAACACACTGTGTGTGACTTGGCATCCAGCTCTACTAGAGCACTCAAATTTGATATGAATCATGTTATTGAACAATGCTCTTTGTTATAACTGCTCTTAAAAGCGATATATAATAGAGGTTTCCTTGTTTAAATGATGTACCTATTTGCAGTCATCTCACTAGGCATTGGAGTATGAAAGTAGAATAAGTAGATAGATGGGGGAGGTGTCTACTGGGTCTGAGAGAAGGCTATCTCCTCTTTTTCAGTATATAGAAAGTGTAACCAACAGGGCCGTGAATAAGTTAAACTAATGTAATAATTCATACCTGATATGGCATTTCCTCGACAGGTCTCGTATTGTCTAGTTGTCCACTACTGGATACTTGTTGATGAGATTTGATGTGCTGCATATTTCTATTCCCTTTATTGTCGTTATCTGTTGCTCCATATAACCCATATCCCATGTTAGCTCCATGAGCTGCAACTGATTAAGAAAAACTAATCTAGCAAATCACCACCAGCTAATCGCATAGAATATAAAAGGATTACTTACTTCAGGGAAAGGCACTACTAGGTATTATCCTGCTCCATCGTTTTACGTCATGTCAAGCATTAGTAAAATTATAAGGAATGCTACTTATGAATAAATTGCGGCAAAAACTAATTAACAAAACCATTTCCCCCGTATTGCGCGCGGTAATCTAATATTTCTTTGGTAGGTATTTATTCTTTATCAGTGTCATCTATTTGGCGAAAAAAACAAATTATTTATCTGATCACGAGGTCAAAGTTACACTTTTAAGGTCTCCCCCCCCACACTAGATTCTCCGAGCGTTGTCGTCTAGTGTTCACTGCCGAATGGTATGCACTGCTATGTAAGTGCAGTTTTCTTCGAACAGGTAGCGGGGCGAGGGATTTGAGTTGTATATTGTATCAACTTGTCCGAAAAAAATGTTCTGGCCTCGCATTGGTGAGACGTATGCGTTAGCGTATCCGGTGTACGGCAGCCATCACTAGCGCTGTTGCTCTGCTTCTCCAGCGCATCATCTATGCTTGTTGTGAAGACAATGCTCGAAAAAGGCGTAAGTATGGAGTTCCCTAAGTATCGAGCCTGGGTTTTCGTTAGTTTATGCATCAGAATCAACGAGAACCAACGCTCGAGTTCAAGCATCTTTGGAGCTACTGCCGACAGTAGGTAGGCAATACTCTATCTATACGGTAGGATGTCTGTGGATAGAAGGCTGCAAACCATGAGGCAGGTCATGGTCAGTAGCGTAAGTGTTTTGCAAGAAAGTGATATGACCCAAAGAGCGGAGGCAAAGGAACGAGAGAAATAGTACCCGCCCATACCGGAGAAGTCTAGATGGGCGCCAGAGATCCCAGAACGGATGAGAGAACCAGAACTGATGAGGAGCTAGCAACAACGGTTCGGGCTTTCTATCGTACATGATAGCAGATGCTAGGCTAAAGTGAGAAGTTACGGCGCAGTGTTCGAGCGCTAAAATAACGATTGGTCCTCAAACAACTGGCTGGGGTTGCCAGGATTTTCTATCTGGAGTAGTTATAGTTTTGGTGACTATACACTATGAAGCACAGATTGCTTTTAGTAGTTTTAGAGGTCGACACCTGATCTAGCTCTCCAGTAAAAAGAACGAAGAACGAGAAGTAAAGATTTGACACGTGAAGCCGAAGATAACATAATAATAGGTATTAATAATAGTGAAGCATTGTCTTTAGCAGACTGTGCGACGACACGAAGAATAGGTAGGTAGTACCTAACTAATGTATTTATTGCGCTAGCTGACGTATAGTGATAAACAAAGGTCACAAAAAAAATACAGAGACGTTCCGGTAGATACCTAAACCTTACTAACAATTTAGTGGACAACGAAGTGATTTTTTTAATATTATAGAAAACTACGATTATCGTTGGTACTTTAGTTGAAAATGGAATGGTTTTTTTTAGTTAAGTTCTATCATTAACTACACAAATAGCTAATTTATGTAATTTCGCGACTTTTCGCCGTTTTTACCGACTCAAATCCATTCATCTTCGCCTTTGCTACATATTAATAAGAGTTACTAGTCTCTTCGAAACATAATTAGGCTTCATCAGAACCAGTTTCGAACAAATAACAAAAAACATCGTAATAACCAGTTTCAAAACTCCGGTTTCATAGGGGGCCGCAGATACATCCCCATTATTACGAAAATAATGATAGCAATAGATAGTTTCCCTGAAGAGAACGTTTATAACTAGGTAGGATGGGTGAAGGAATAGGAATGCCAAATGATGAATGAATCATCACTAGGATAACATGTACACACTTTACAATAGTGATAAACTAACAAGGCTTTAAAATTAACATAACATAGTTAATCATTCTTTATTGTAGTAGTTGTACATGTTATCCCTATTGTGGCGAAGTGAGGGGTGCTACCAGGAATAATTACAAATTAAAATTATTCGACACATTATCGGTAATATACTCATGTTTATTTTATGTCTTCTCCTATTATACAAAATTATTTACATAAAATATTGAGAGTTGTGCATAAACAAATAACAATTAAATAGAAATACAAAAAACTTAGATTCGGGCATGGCCTTCTTATACAATATCTCGCACTTACTCATAGCTGTCAATGTATTATGCAATATTTCCCCTTACAATATAAAATCACTTTCTTTCAGCTATATAGAATATGCATACACTATTGTAAGTACAACTAATCTCAAATACTGTAAATACAATACATAATTTTATATGTACAACAGACACCCATTGGTTTGTATTCCATAAAAAAATATACCACAATTTTGGAATTATTAATGGTAGCACCCCTTCAATAGCGAGTATGACAAGAGTCACAAATTCTACAATTTACAATAAAATGGCACTAATAATGTGTCATTAACAACAATTTAAGTGAAATCTTGTTACAGACTAACCCTAAAAATATCCACGTTTACTAGGATAGGGACATCACAATAATTCTTTCACAGAAGATATTTACAAGTTATAGATTTCATCTAATAAAAATTTACATTATCACAGTTAAAATGTAACAAGTTTTCACGACATCCTGCCTAAGCGGCAGTTAGCTTGCTCCTGTCATACAAGCTTCAGGGCTAGCTCTTCACCATCGCGCTCTATTTCGTAAGTGGAAATCTAATAAATTGAACGCACCTTCGTCGGGCTGGTGTTGGTAGTAGTATTGTTGTTGAGGCGCTACTTGCAGCGACGCCACGGGCGCCGGCGCAGGAGGTCGTGGCTTCTTAGGCGCGGCCGGCTGAGGTGCCACTACCGCCGAAGGGGTCGGTTTGTTCATTGTCGTTCGACCCTTGTTCTTTCCTTTGTCGTTCAGAGGTGTACTAGGCACATTAAGCACCGGCTTGTTAAGCCTTCTAGCTTCCTCCTCTGCATCATAGGCAGCTTCGTCGCTACCATCATATTTTCGTTTCCTATCTTTATTTAAATTATAATAGCGAGGGTCATCTAATTCTTTTGTCTGAGACGTAAGAATATTTGACGTCGCGCCATGTATTTGATTAGCACCCAACAAGCCTGTTGTACTCATACTCGCCGAGGAGCCCATGACTGGATTACTAAGTGACATCCCTGAATTTATCACATTCGCGGGTGCCATGGCTCCGTTAGCACTTTGTGTGGGATTTGTATCACATTGGCTTTTATTATGGTCATTCTGAGCATAAGGCTTATTATTTGTTGTATTGTTGTGTGTAGTTCTTGACCACGTAGATTTTCTTGCACCTCTGCCGGCCGGGGGAGGTGACGTATCACGTTCACCTTGTAAAAACTTCAAATAAGAAGCCATGAATCCTGAGCCGGGACCCGTGACGGGAACATTAAACTTTTTATCCATTATTTTTGAATTAGCGTCTTGTGAAGTGTTGTTAATATTCTGCTGCTGTGAAGAGGGTGCTACCGTCGATGCAGTATTAGCTCGTTGTTCTGCAAGGAAACCAAGTTCTTCCTCTATATTAGGTACTACCACCTTAGGCTGTTCCTCTTCACGCGTTTCAGGTGTTGAAAAAGTTGACGAGGAAGCCGAAGGTGGAGTCTCACTAAATGACGACAATGGTGTTAATTCCACGGAAGATTGGAAATCAGGGTGTGGGCCTAGGTGGAAGGGTGGGAAGTATGTTAATGTGTGACCGTGTGGCATTGCTAATGCTTGATGTTGGTTAGCAAAATTTGTGCTATGTAAAGGAGCTTGAGAGCCAAATGCTGAGGCGCCGGGAAACATCTTGGGAGGTGGAGGTGGTAGATTCCATCTTTCAAAATCAAAATAGCTTCCATTTTGTTGCTGATTACTGGTCGAACTATGGGCAGGTGGAGGAATTCTGTTTGCTAAATAATCAGCTACAACAACATTTGATAGCTCATTCATGTTTGTATGAGGGATAGGCTTTTCAATGCTTTTTCTTCTGGAAATTATTTTACTGGGTGTTGTTGAATTTGATGCATTATTTTGACTTTTACTTGTTTTTGTATCCTGTATTTGACAACTTTGTTGTAAGCTTTGTAAGTTTTTTACTATACTCATAGGATCACCTCGACAACTAGACAGATCTTGTAATGCTACATTGCTACTATCAAAATAGTTTTGTTGTTTATCTGTTATGCTAAGTCTACTTGAAGATTGATTCTGAGAAACAGATTCCTCACTATGAGTATTCTCTGATATAGCACCATTATTATAACTAGTGCTATGGCTATTGCTAGAATACTTTCTGGGTTGTTGCCTGTCATTCTCCCAGCAACTTTGACCAGAACTTTGACTTCTTTCATACCTATTTTCATTATATGTTTTATTTTGTTCTAGACCTAGTGCTCTAGTTATTACTGAAGGATAGGCTACTTGACTGTTTTGAGAAGGTGATCTAGTTACAGAGGCATCTAAGGGAGATCTAGGTGCAGGATTGCTTACTTTATTATAGTGGTCACCATGTTGCTGAGGGGAATTTATTGAGTTCATAGGACTGTGGTACATAGGATATGCTGGACTAGACCCGTGATCTAAAGGAGATGTCTGTGGTGCAGCTTGCAAGGGACTGGGTCTCCTAGGCAGCACTCCACAATCTGGACCATTCTGTGAACTACTGCTAGAATAACCTGTATCTGTACTTGAGCTACTTTTTGCTCTTACATGATAATCAGATTCAATATTATTTCCACTTTGATAATGTCTAAAACTTGAATTTTGTGTAGTGGAATATTGAGAATTACTTATTCTATTAGGCTTAGATGAACTACTATTACTACTACTGTAATTCAATCTACCGGGGGCATCCATTATAGAATAACTTATAGGGGACGATTGGGGTTGTACTTTATCAGTAGGTTCACAACTTTTTCTTTGATCATTATTGCTTAATTCTGGATATATTTTACTTTGTGCTTTTGTCTGTACTTGAGGAGGTTTCACTGAAGGAGGCACAAAACTATTATTACTAGTTGTTCGGGACGATTTTTCATTACTGCTTTTGGGAGACTGTGAATTGTAAATGGATGCTGATGGCCTTGATGTGGTACTGGGAGTGGAACGGTAATCTTTAGTGGTAGGAGTTGAGGAAGAGGTCACTGGTGGAGTTGACACAATACATGATTGTTGAGAATGAGCAGTAGAACTTGCTGAACTTGAATAAGACTTACTTCCAGCATAATCCTGTTGTGTTGAAAGTTGACCAGTCTTTGCACTGCTTGTACTATATGAATCACTCTGATTTCCAAAAGGAGGAGATTGAAAAAATGTTGATGGCGTAGATGTCACTGGTTGTTTTGGTGCAGTAGCTGGTGATCCAGACCTATTTGTCTGTTTACCGGCACTGGACAGCTGCGAGTTCAAATGGTTGTTGAGAGTCTGGGCGGCCGCAAAGTGTGCATTGAAATTATCATATGCTGCTGATGATTTAGTTGTCGCTGGGCTTGGAGATGAGGGCACAACACTCTCATGAGGTAAAATTCCAAAAGGGCTAGGAAGTTGGTTGTTCCCTTGCCAACTTAAGCCTGCAGTACTACCTGGTGCAGCAGACTGGTCAAAAAATGAAGACCCTTGTGCTGCTAAAGTTTGATGAGAATAATTTTCTCGTAAAGATGAGAGTTCAGACTCCACTGAAGATTGTTTTGAGGCAACTGCTGCCTGAGCTTGAGCTATAACTTGTCGGTGTTGTGCTTGCAGAGCAGAAGAATTATAGTGAGCTGGCTTTGGATTTGCATGGTGAAAGAGGGGAGAAAACACGGCATCATACCCAACAGCTGGTGGTGACAGAAATCCAGCAGGGTTAAAGGGTGCTGTTGACGAGCCAAGGTGCCCTGCTAGGGATGCTGTCGTTTGAGCTGCTTGTAATAGCAACTGACTTGTAGTAGATGGCACTGATTGGCTGCCTAATCCTGAACCGCCACTTGTTAGGTGGTGATGGAAATCTCCACTTGTAGCACCGGCCTGAACCCCTGCTAACCGATTGTATGAATATGCTGACCATGGTCCTACTGGATCCATTACCACCTACGTGATTCTCCACTTTCAATGTATTTAATATGTCAATAGAAGTCCACACTGTCATCCATAGTTTGTAGCACACAAATCAATTGTAATTTGATCTACTAGCACTTTTATAATGTCCTGGATCCCATTTTGCATTTATATATTCTTCGTGAGACTGAGGTACTCCTGAAAATAAATAAAGATACCTAAATATCAAAACAATACACAACAAGCATACATTATATAGATCTTACAGGAAACAACAAATGATAAGTGTTCCAATAATAACAAATTTAGGTAAGAATTACGTACATTATCGTTTCTAGAACACTAATTCAGTTCCAAAATAAAAAATCTAGTGTTATTGAAACAAAAATAATCCGGCGCTTCACTACAGAAGCGTCAATGGGTGACGGAACAATACAAATCTTGTTTCACTCTGTCATCACATTGTACACATGTAAAGAAACATACCATCGCCTTGGTTTTCCACAACCATATATCAATGTGGTTTCGGAGGACGCTCACACGACAGATAACATCATAAATATGGCCTCGACTCTTCAAGAGCTCGTTGTGACGGGTTTTGTCTATTGTGAAACGAATAGCAACTCAAGTAATAGGTTGTACACAATGTATCATATAACGATTTACACTCTGCAATTACAAAACTTCAGCTGTCGTTGGACTGACAATATTTCAAAAAAACTAATAACTTTATTTACAAGTACAAATAGGACAACGTTTTGCCTTTCACATTAATCGCCGCCATCTTACTTGTCGAATCTCTGTCTCATCGGTCGGTCGCTCGAACGAACGAACGAAAGACCGCACACAAACAAGCGATATACCGCCATCTGGCGTCAGTCACCTTACATTTCAGGCGGATACAAGTTAAAAATGTAAATTGAATTAAAATTATAAATTTCAGGCAAAAAAGTATTTCGATTTAATACTTTATACAATTATGTTTATGTATGTACCTCTGATTTTTTTATATAATTAAAACGATTTTTCTTCCTTGTATGTTTTTGGTTGGCGGGAATTCTAATTTCAACTATGCGACGTCGTCTTGTCTGAGCTGTCGTCTGTCATTCATTGAATATCATTGCAAAAAAAACTCCAATTGTGTTTCGAGGAAGAAACAATGACCTTGGGGATGTTATTCATAAATATAATAAGTAATAACTTTAAGTTGTGTTTCAATTTAGAACAATAAAAACAGGCCCCTTATGAGAATGGGTTAATTTGAGAACGGGCCGTTACGATAATGGACCGTTTTAAGAACGGGCCATTTTGAGAACGCGGACTGTTTTCAGAAAGGGACGTTACCGATCGAATCTCCATTATGGAGTACAGTATAGTTACCGTCTTTACCATAACATGGCCATGGCTAACATGCCCGTCAAAGAGAATACAATACTACGTAAGAATGCCCGTGCCCAAGGTTTCATAGACACAAATGGGGCCTCTGCGATAAAATGAGGTCGATTGCTTCCAGAGATCGGTCGCTGGCAGCGGCGGGAGCTTGCAATGATGTCTCCACTGCACTGACCTGAAAGATTGGAGTTCTTTTTTTCGTTTTCCTTAAGTCCTATATGTGAGGCCATAATCTTGAATTCTGTTGGCCAGGTCTTGGGACCATGGTAGAAAGTACGCACGATGCGCTGCTTTGACGTAACATGGCAGTCGATGCTACTTACATAAGTAGGTACCTACCTATTTAAATGCCATGGGCGACTTGAAAATTTCAAGAGCAGTCTGCAACCTACTGCGCCTGTCCGTTTCAACTTCATCGGTAGGTACGTACCTACTAGACTAGACTAGAATAGGTAGACTCCCTTTATTTCCCGTGGTCCACCTCGTATTCCACCTGGTGTACCACGGGAATTTTTTTATTACCCGTGGTATCTATAAAGTCTGTGGAAAATACCCCAATTTTGTAAATCTGTAGAAGATTTTCAATTTGATGACGATTTGGTGGGGGGAGTGGTCATGTCTTACGTGCGGTGCCCCTGGGTGGGACAGCGCCTGCCCCTTCTATTTAACGGATTGCGAACAAACAAACGTTCTTTTTACGATTGTTTGTTCGCAATCGGTTCAATCCAAATCTCTTGATTTACGCTAAGTCTGACCAAGACCTTGCAACTGTCCAGTAGTCGGCAGCAGCACTGCTGCTGCCGACCGCTTTTCAGCTTCCTGTGATGTCTCGGGTTCTCTGTGATGGTCAGGCTTCCTGCTTTTTGCAGGTAAATGCCGGAGTACCACAGGGATCGGTATTGTCCACAACTCTCTTTCTTTTGCATATCAATGAGTGTTCCCACCATTTTACCACACCAATCTGTCCTTACCAACAAAGTGTTTTTTTTAGGAGCGGTACGCATCTACGCGCCGCCGCCGTCATCCCATCTAGCCAGCACTGCTGCTGCCGACCGCTTTTCAGCTTACTGCACGGGCGACGTATGCGGGTTCTCTGTGATGGTCAGGCTTCCTGCTTTTTACAAGTAAATGCCGGAGTACCACAGGGATCGGTATTGTCCCCAAATCTCTGTCTTCTGCATATCAATGACATGCTGTCCCTTGAGTGCATTCATTGCAATGTGGATGATAGTAGATACTCTGCATGGGAGCTATTCTGGTCGTCCAGCGGAGGGGCGAGGTGAAGTGTAGGAAAAGAGGCGGCAACTCGTGGCGGATCTCGACCGGGACCTGGGTCACATTGCCCAATGGGGTTCAGACAACCTGGTCGAGTTGAATGCCAGGAAAACTCAGGCGTGTGCGTTTACAGCTAAGAAGTCCCCATTCCTACCCCTACCCTCTCTTCAGAGCATTAGGTTCGGTTCACTAAAGGACTACCTGGAGATCCTCGGTATAGACGTCCGGCGTGAGCTCAGTCAGAAAAACTACAAAGAGAGTTGTATTGGGCTCGGGCTGACCTCGCAGAAACTAGGAGTCCTAAATAAGGTGAGACGGTACTTTACGCCACCAGAGATGTTTACTGTACAAGACGCAGATCCGTCCCTGCGTCGAATACTGTTCTCACCTTTGGGATGACTCCGCGAGGTAGGTACCTACTTACTAGACGCGCTTGACGCTATGCAGAGACATGCTATCCGAATAATTGGTTGTCCTGAGGTGACGGAACTGTTGGCGCCGCGAAGAACCATAGCGTCCTTGGCTGCCTTCTACCGAATGTATCACGGCGAATGTTCTGAAGAGCTCTTCAACCTGATCCCACCATCTCCTTTCCGATCCCGAACAACGCGTTCCGAACAGAGATGCCACTCATACACAGCAGTGGAGAGAATCTTAGCCAGAACTGAGCGTTTCAAAAGATCGTTCCTCTGTCGAACTATAAAAACTTAGAACGACCTGCTCGCACACGTGTTTCCCTCGTCTTACAATCCCGGGTTCTTTAATAGGAGCGTGAAGAGGCACATAACAGGTCCGCCAACTTGCGCACCACTGTCAGAAGTGGCCCCCATCGCTAAATGCGCCACGGCTTTCCATCAGGCTGGTGGCGACGTAAATTTGGCGAGCTAAATATAAAAAAAAGTAAATAAAAAAAACCGTGTTGCTACTCACAGCCGGCAGCAACACTCACCACCGGAGCAACCCACTGGTGGGCTGTTCCCGCCTCGGCCGGAATTAGCCAGGCCCAGAGTAGCACCACTCCCCAACAGAGGAAGGGGAGAGGTTACTACTCCGTTGACCAATATGAACCACGAGGAGAATCCGAACCATTGGGGTCCTTATGATGTTAGTAGGACCCCGCATCCCACCCAACTCAAAGTGCGTCCAGATTATTCAGTGGTATTATTATTAAGCATACGGCCCACCAGATGTACCGGTGATTACCGTAGCCTATTGAAGTTTGCAACACCAGAGGCGCTACAGCCGCGCTGCCAACCCTGTAAAACCCTTCTAAGACCCCTTTTGAAGAACCCATACTGTAGGCGTTTGGGAAAACCGAGGCAGGGAGATCATTCCACAATCTGTTTGCGCGGAAGAAAGCTCCTATCGGATCTAACCGTGCTCGAACGCTCCGGACGGACGCAATGTGTGAGGTGAACATCCTGTCTGTGGCGATGATAGAATGTAGCCGTAGGCATCATATCAAGCAATTCCTCAGAGCACAAACCGTTGTACAGGCGGTAGAACACGCATAAGGAGGCAAAGTATCTCGTCCTGTCGCGAAGAGGTTCCACACCACCTGCAAGCATGAAATCGTTGACCACTCTCATAGCTCGCCTTTGCACCGAGTCAAATGGACGAAGCTGATATTCAGGTGCCCCCGCCCAAAGGTGTCAGCAGTACCTACTCCATGTGCGGCCGCACTTGCGACTTATAGTGTTTGCGCCGCAGTAAAATACTGCCGCGCCTTGTTGAGCACTCCGAGCTTTTTGGCCTTGTCCTCCAAGTGACTACGGAACTGAACGACACTGGAGATGTCACCACCGAGGATCCCTATACATTCAGAGATGGTGAGGATATGTGCCCTGAAATTGTGGCACTACCACAGACTTACAATAAGTAGCAGACAAAGCATTAGAGATTGAAAAGTACGCCAAAACTAACACATATAAAAACCACACACACTAACGCAACTACAGGGAAGGAGTTAGCCGCCTAGTTCAATAAGATTTATTTTAATGAAATAAGAGTATCTTAAAATACCTCTTTTAAGGTTCTGTAGCCAAATGGCAAAAAACGGAACCCTTATAGATTCGTCATGTCTGTCTGTCTGTCCGTCCGAATGTCACAACCACTTTTCTCCGAAACTATAAGACCTATGCCAGGCCTCCGTCACTCGCTACAAGTCGTTTTATAAGCACCTACTCCTAAGTATTATGACGCAGAACTAACGTGGCCGACCGGCAGAGGGCTGCCACACGCAAGACCGAGCGAAGTGCGCACAACCAATGTACATTTCCCGCGTAAAATAATAATTCGCTTTATTTAGTCTTGCTTTTTTTTTCATCTCACTTCCTACTAATATTCTAAAATTTAATGCGAAAGTGTTTAAGTGCGCATGTGTAGATGTGTGAATGTTTTTTACTCTTTCACGCTCTAACGGCTAACGGATCTGGCTGATATTTGATACAGGGATAGATTGTAGTCTGGAATAACACATGGGTTACTTTTTATCCCGGGAATATGTTCCCATTGGAAGCGGGAAAAGAAACAAACTTTAACGCGGGCTAAGCTGCGAGCATCAGCTAGTTATAATATATTTCTTATATAAAGAAGAAGAAGTTATAAAATATTATTAACTTTTTTTTCAGACACTGTTTATTGTTTTTTGTAGTTATATGTATTTTTGTTACATGCTTACAACCCTAATGTTATCAATAGTTGTCACTCGATGACGCAATCATACGGTGTGCGCACGAATCTCGACTCTCGGAATACGTCGTAGAGCATGTTTTCCACTGTAGCGATGTGTTATAGCTAATATTTTTGAGGTTAAGTATGGGAGTGATGTATCTGTTACGTAGTAACTATTATTTAATCTGTGCCTATGCACTTGAAACTTGGTAAGTAGATGTATTCTGTGAACAGCATTAAGATTTTTAAATATAACTAAAAAAAAGCAGTAAATTTTGGGGGTCCCCATACTCAGAACTGAAACGAAAAGATTTTTTTTCATCAAACCCATACGTGTGGGGTATCCATAGATAGGTCTTCAAAAATGCTATTGAGGCTAAAGCACCTTTAGAAAAAAATGATGTTACAAAACATCATTTTTTTCAAAGACGTGTTATAATATAGACACGTCATGTACGAACATCACGGCTTTCAAAAACGGCAAATATTTTATACATTCAAAAACAGAATTTCTATGAAATTATCTATGATAGCATGTATCGAAATTAAGGCAATTGCCTGACTTTTTTGTTACCATTTTTCAGTGTTGATAACGTATCTATAGTTTTCATTTATCATTGATTTTTTTCTAAAGGTGCTCCCTCACCGGGAGCATTCGCGCCTAATGTAATGTTACGAGTCGAGAATTACAGCCAGTGTGGGAGGTGAACCGAGCATTGCAATGCGCACCTTGTAATGATACAAGACGAGGTTACAGCAGTGAAGCAGGTGATCCGAGCATTGCAATGCGCGCCTTGTAATGATACAATGTGTAACGTTTTGATCCAACTCGTAACATCAATGCGCTTTTTTTGTAGCGGCTGGCCGGCCGCACACTGGTCCGTATTATAAATAGGTGGACATACGATCTAAGATGTCAAACGCTTTTGGGAAAAAAATAGTAGTACGAGTACGAATTTCAGGTTAATTTTGCAATCCAATATGGCCGCCGCGCCACCATTGTAAAATTTCATGTTGGATATCGTTAATGGGGTTTTTTGGTATGCTGAGTACGAATTTCAGGTTAATTTTGCAATCCAATATGGCCACCGCGCCACCGTTGTAAAATTTCATGTTGCATATCATTTATGGGGTTTTTTGGTATGCTGAGTACGAATTTTGGGTTAATTTTGCAATCCAATATGGCCGCCGCGCCAAATTCACAAAATTTCATGATGGGTATCGTTTAAGGAGGATTTTGGTACGCTGAGTACTAATCTCATGATAATTTTGCAATCCAATATGGCCGCCGCGCCGAAATCACAAAATTTCATGATGGGTATCGTCTAAGGGGTTTTTTGGTGTGCTGAGTACGAATCTCATGATAATTTTGCAATCCAATATGGCCGCCACGCCGATATCACAAAATTTTCGTGATGGGTATCGTTTAAGGGCATTTTGGTATGCTGAGTACGAATCACATGATAATTTTGCAATCCAATATGGCGGCCGCGCAGAAATCACAAAATTTCATGATGGATATCGTATAAGGGGTTTTTTGGTATGCCGAGTACGAACTTTGGGTTAATTTAGCAATCCAAGATGGCTGTCACGCCAGCGTTGCAAAATTTCATGTTGCATATCGTAGAAGGAGTTTTTTGGTTTGCTAAATACGAATTTTAGGTCAATTTTGCAATCCAAGATGGCCGCCGAACCACCGTTGTAAAATTTCATTTTGGATATCGTGAAAGGGGTTTTTTGGTACCTCAGCATACTGACAGAAATCTCGCAACAGTGGCGCGGTGGCCATATTGGATTGCAAAATTAACCTGAAATTCTTACTCAGCATACCGAAAACCCCCATAAACAATATCCAATATGAAATTTAACAACGGTGGCGCGGCGGCCATATTGGATTGCAAAATTATCATGAGATTCGTACTCAGCGTACCAAAATCCCCCTTAAACGATACCCATCATGATATTTTGTGATTACGGCGCAGCGGCCATATTGGATTGCAGAATTATCATGTGATTCGTACTCAGCATACCAAAAAACCCTTTAAACGATACCCATCATGAAATTTTGTGATTTCGGCGCGGCGGCCATATTGGATTACAAAATTATCATGTGATTCGTACTCAGCATACTAAAAATCCCTTTAGACGATACCCATCATGAAATTTTGTGATTTCGGCGCGGCGGCCATATTGGATTGCAAAATTATCATGTGATTCGTACTCAGCATACCAAAAAAACCCTTAAACGATACCCATCATGAAATTTTGTGATTTCGGCGCGGCGGCCATATTGGATTGCAAAATTATCTTGAGATTCGTACTCAGCGTACCAAAATCCCCCTTAAACGATACCCATCATGATATTTTGTGATTACGGCGCAGCGGCCATATTGGATTGCAGAATTATCATGTGATTCGTACTCAGCATACCAAAAAACCCCTTAAACGATATCCATCATGAAATTTTGTGATTTCGGTGCGGCGGCCATATTGGATTACAAAATTATCATGTGATTCGTACTCAGCATACCAAAAAACCCCTTAGACGATACCCATCACGAAAATTTTGTGATTTCGGCGCGGCGCCCATATTGGATTGCAAAATTATCACGCGATTCGTACTCAGCATACCAAGAAACCCCTTAAGCAATACCCATCACGAAAATTTTGTGATTTCGGCGCGGCGCCCATATTGGATTGCAAAATTATCACGTGATTCGTACTCAGCATACCAAGGAACCCCTTAAGCAATACCCATCATGAAATTTTGTGATTTTGGCGCGGCGGCCATGTTGGATTGCAAAATTATCATGAAATTCGTACTCAGCGTACCAAAATCCCCCTTAAACAATACCCATCATGAAATTTTGTGATTTCGGCACGGCGGCCATATTTGATTGCAAAATTATCATGTGATTCGTACTCAGCATACCAAAAACCCCCTTTAACGATACCCATCATGAAATTTTGTGATTTCAGGGCGGCGGCCATATTGGATTGCAAAAGTATCATGAGATTCGTACTCAGCGTACCAAAATCCCCCTTAAACGATACCCATCATGAAATTTTGTGATTTCGGCGCGGCGGCCAAATTGGATTGCAAAATTATCATGTGATTCGTACTCAGCGTACCAAAATCCCCCTTAAACGATACCCATCATGAAATTTTGTGATTTCGACGCGGCGGCTATATTGGATTGCAAAATTATCTCTTAGTCTTTCTGTTCCCGGTTTCCATTTCGGAGTTTCCAGTTCTATGATCCGATTCAAAATCGCAATAAAAACCATTTCTGCTAATAGTTTTGCACCAATTTTTTTAAAACCTTCTCCTGACAGAAACAAACACAACAAAAAAGAATTAGCGAAATCGGTCCAGCATTTCACGCGTGATGCCGTGACCACGGAAATCGGGCTTCATTTTTATATATTGTATACTCAATATCATCGAAGATTACAGGCATTATATTAAAATGCAATTCTGAACTAATTAAATGCTGAATCACAGTTTTCCACACTTATTTTTATGTTAGCATTAATTTATTCTTGAAAAGAAGTGCCTGAGTTTGGCCCCTACATTAATGAGACGTATCTAATACGTCAAACTGCAGCATCGGCAGCTTAAATCTTTCAAAAACCAGGCGGACGTCATTTTTTTTAAAATGTCATGTATAGTGTTGCTATACGTGTAGAAACGAGATAGCAGCATTCACTAACCCCTTAGAGCGAGCGGAATGGAAAGACCAACGCACACAAACATAATTAATGTTTCGTCTGCTACTTATTGTACGTCTGTGGGCACTACAGTAAATGGGTATGGTACCTACTGTGATCTTATTGGACAAGGGGCGTGGCTAAGCTAGGTATCATCGATGACACACTATTTTCTAAACGCGAATGAACTACTAAAATACCTGCATTGGTATGACCACGTATAGCAGTCGTCTCTCGGAGTCTGATCATCCTAGGTAAGTACCTATTTACTGTGTGGGAAGAGGAGAAAACGGTAGCTTGTTAGTTGCGATTCACAGAGCAACGCGCGCCTGTTCGCGTTGCTCCATGTTGCGATTATACCATGTCGTAGTTTTACGAGCGATGCTGACATGACCCTACGAGCTTCCTATTCTTTATGGTTGGGCGTTAAACACTCCTCGAGGTACTTAGTATTTTTCGCTCAGATATAGTAGAGCGTATCGTATATACAGGATGAATTTTTGAAAAGGGCTTGGATGGCCAAATCCTAAACTATAAGGAATAGCTAAAAATGCTCAAAGGAGTCACGAGCCCGATTTTGATAAAACTTAAAACGTCATCATTAGATTTTTGAAAAACCAATAATCCTAGCTGGGAATCGAACCTATTGATTTTGAAAAAAAAAACACATCCTTTATCCACCACACCATATGATAGTTTCGCTGATAAGGATCAAATTCTGCGAAGTAATGTTAAACGGCAAATTTAAGGAAAGTTTAGAATTTTGATGGAATTCATATTTCTTGTACCTAAATTTAGTATCATAATTTATTTCGTTCGAATTTCCAGAATAGTTCGTAACTATTCCGTGTTTTAAATCATGCTCAGAATGATTCTTTGGAGAATATTCTAAACGGAATCAATAATATTGAATGCAGTATGATCGTTGAGGTCTCGAATCCAGCTATGTATTAAAAACAATGGTCTACATGTTGAACAATTCATCAGATAACGTAAGACAAATACGAAAGATGAGCACTTTCCCTTAGTTTGCCGTATGTAATTACTTCCCAGAATATGATCCTTAATAGCGACACTATCGAATGGTGTGATAATATAGGGTGTGTACTTTTTTTTCAAAATCAATGGGTTCGATTCCCAGCTAGGATTATTGGTTTTTCAAAAATCTAATGATGAGGTTTTAAGTTTCATCAAAATCGGGCTCGTGACTCCTTTGAGCATTTTTCGCTATTCCTTATAGTTTCGGATTTGGCCATCCAATCCCTTTTGAAAAATTCATCCTGTATAGGCGTAGATATGCCCATATATAGGTACGATACGCTCTACTATATCTGAGCGAAAAATTGATATCTAGATAGATATAGAAGCTACCGTACGTCGAAAAAAGCTAGCCGAGTGCGTTACTGCGCCTAGTGATGCGGTCCAGTATGGTCTTTAGGCGTCCTTGGTTGTTCAGGCCGTTCAGGGTAGGTACTACGAAGAACTTTTCTCTTGTGTGGGTTGTTCTATTTAATTTCTAAGGGTACTTCGCTTAAACCTCGAGTCAACTCGTTGTTTTGCCCCTATAATTCCTTTGGTTAAACTTACTTAATTGGCGGTAATTGGACGGTTTTAGTTTGAGATAGGTAAGTACCTAAGTTTAAAAATCGCTAATGAAGCAGAGTATTAGTCGCTGAAATAACCGATCGAGCGTTCACACGATACTGAAAACTCTAGAACAGGTTGGCATGTAAAAAAGAAAACACACAAAGGGGCTCAATTGTTTAATTTATTGGACATATCAATTTTCGGTTGTGCCTACTTATTCAATAAAATAAAAACTTCTTTGGTACATTATACTTTTCAAAGGAATATTGTTCTTAATTTTGGATATCCTAAAAATAATGTTTGTCATAGATGGTTTCTGTGACAAACTAACAGCAACATTAGGCGAGATTAGATTTTCACTAGGCAATCTACCACAGGTTTGTTAGATACCAGTCACTAAGGAGTGACAATGAGAGAAAGAACCAAAAATTTGATAACACGGTTTCCAACACGTAATGATTGACAATAATTACTTTTCACCTTTCGGCCTACTTTAGACTAAAGTTCGATTTCCATGAGTAACTGGGTTGCCGCGAAGTCAAATACACCACGATAACAATTCAATTAAGACTTTGATAGTCCACCTTTAAAGCCTTTATATTTAACAATTCCTCGGACTTATTTTAGTTTAGGAAGACTTACATATAAACAGAAATGCAAGTAAAACTAGGTTATAGAAATAAAAACACGAATAAACTAAACAATCCTAAGATGAAATCACAATTAGCTGCCATGTATAATAAAATAATAAAAATCAATATGTATTATTTTTCAAAAATATTAATAAAATTACCGATGACTCAATTTTGACGACAAATCATAAAAATATTTTCTCAATGCTTATATTTATCTCATGAGTATTGTGTGCCTATAAATACGTATTTAATTTATTAATTATAAGATGCGAAAAAGTGCGCTTTGGATACATAATAACCCTGGGGCTATCCTTTCAAAGGGCATACCCAGGCCTCCCGGCCGCGGGCAGAAGGATGAGCAACGTGTGGGAGACCTGCATAGCACCCACACTTTAAAAAAATGGGCATTCTAAAACTAACTCTGAACTTCAACACAAGCTAACATGTGTATAACAATTTTGTCAACTTGCGTATGTATGTACCATCGAAGAGGGACAGAAAAGTAAATATGTATTCCCAAAACGTACAGCGGGCCTAAAAAGGCAACATTGTATGTTTCATTATATGAAACATAAAATTCATATAATTTGAAATACAGAACATACAAAGCAAACCAAACATTTTACGTTTCATAATATGAAACATACAATGTTGCCTTTTTAGGCCCTCTGGTAAATTTGCATTGGAGTTTCTGTGATATAAAATTTCTTTATCTAGTTTTCGTATTTATTTTGCTGATACCACGTAACCTCGTTTGGAGTTAGTTTTGTAACGCAAGATGTAAGGGGTGGGTCGGGGCGTTAATTTGACCTGAAAATGGTGCACCTGCCAGACGCCAGACGCCCTTATGGGCTGGGGAAGTCGAATAGCAGTCAATCCTAAAAATGCCAAAACGAAAACTGGACGCCATTCCAAATCTATTGGATGGAAGCAACTGAGATGTTACTAAAGAATAAAGGGTTACAAGTTCGGTATTCATAAAAATGGCAAATGCTATAAGTATATTCGGTGGGCGTATTTAATTATTACATAATGGATATAAATTAGTATAGAATAAAAGGAACACCATTGAAAGAGGAACATGACATTGTAAATCATAAACAATAGACTTTTTCTACTACCATTTGGTAATTTGCTTAATACATAACCACAAGTCATATCTCAATAGTACTCATTCCTGCCAAGTCGTGTTACAATGACCATTTCCACACGGGTATAGTAAGTTCAACTCATCTGTGCGCGCGGCCCTATGTGTAGGTAAACCTCGTATAAACACAGTGACTTCGTGTGCGTGACAAGAGGTACAGTGAAGTACAAAATACAAAAACACTTGTTTAACTAAAATAAAAACTTAAGGGGTGAAATTTATGTTAAACATAATTATTAATATGATTTGCTGCTCAAAGAATAAAATTGAGGAATTTTAGGATTGGCTGCTCTCTACAAGGTTAATTATAAATTCAGACTCCATATCAAAATGTCCATAGTAATCTTCTTCTTTGTATTACGCCACATCTCTTCATCAATTTGACCTAAACGTTCGTTTATTAATTTCATTATTCCCTTCACATTTTGTTCGATGTTATGTGAAGCATTTTTTTTTAAATTCCCCATACATTTTCGATTAGGTTTAGTTTAGGATGATACGGTGGTAGCCGAAGAACTTTTAAGCCATATGGCTGAAGTATGTCATCAATCTCTTATAACAAACTACTGACCCTTGCAACTTCGTTTACGTCACATAAGATGTACGAAAGGAGAGGTATTTCTTCCTCAGACTCATCAAGCAGCATGTAAAAATATCGGGATTAAAAGTATTCCAGAACATTCTTCGTATTCTAAGAGTAGATTGTACCAAGTTTCATTTAAATCAATTTAGTAGTTTCAGCGTGATACTTATTTGGGATACAGACAGACAGACAGACATGAAAATTTTTCATTACATTTTCGGCTTCATTATCGATTAGAGAATGCCCTACAATTAAAATTTTCAAATTATCTTCCATGTACAGACTCTCGACCCTCAACAGTTTCTTTTTGGATGTAAAGATTATGGTCTTTTTAGGTTTTAAATCAAGTCATACAGATAAATTTTTGTCATATTTGCTGTATAAGCAATGTTTTTTCTATCGACCAACTCTGCATTTCTATTTTTTTGCATTAGAATTAGGAGCTCTATCATTTTTTGACTATTCTGTAGGCCTTTATAAGTTAGACAATTCTACCATACATTATTTTGTTATTTTTAAGGGTTAGGCAGCGTTTTGGTTAAAAGCTCCCAGACACCTTATTTTTTTCCGACATCTCTAACTAATATCGTTATATTTTAGTCAATGTATATAAAACTCAGCAAATTATATTAAGTATACGCAAACCGTTCTCAAGAATCATTGGTGATCTCAGCATGAAAATCCATGCAGTAGTTTTTAAGTTTATCGTGAACAGATAGACGCGGCGGGGACTTTGATTTATAATAATATGTAGTGATAAAAAATATTAATTACATCGAATTGACACATCAAAAATATTTTTCTGACTTCTTAAACATTTTCTCCGTGAAGAACTAGACATTTTCTTTAACGACTGTACCCATGGTATTATCACTTAGAACACTGTGTAATGAATTATAATGTAACCAACTTACACAGGATGTCAACGTTGCAGTTACATTGAGACTTGTCATGATATTTAATTTTGTTTCATTATAACGTAAGAGTTGCCTTCAAAACGTGGTAGATGACGCTGTATGCTTTTTGTTTATTATAATTTTTATTTCGCGGCCATGCAGATAGTTTCCTGCAAAGACTGCTTGGCACCGCTGGTGTCGTCAATAAGTCGAGTAACGTCTCTATCTCATAATAAACAAATGTACTCTGTGAAGACGGCCGCGTCACTGCCACACAAATTAAAGCTGTATAATTACTAGCGCACGCACACATAGCGCCGCGCGCACTGATGAGTTGAACTTACTATAAACCTTTCTAGAATGAAACTTTTTAATTTTTTTTATGGCTATGCTATGGTATTAAAAAAATCAACGTATGATTATGCCAAGAAGCGCGCGTATTTGCGTCACGACTAAACATCGCATGTAATTAGGCTGTATGGATGAATTGCCTTTGCCTTTCACTTGTGGGATTATAACAACAAAACAACATTGCGCGCGCCGCGCTATTTTCGCGCCATTGTTAACTTTTATCTACACTTATAAATAAAATTGTTTTGAAAATGAGTGTTTTTTGTATTTATTTATTTCATGGTCGTAGAAAAAGTTTTGTATGCCACTGCCGCACTCAGCTTCGCTTCGTGGCACAAACTAGCACTCGTGTTACAATAGCTATCATTTCTAGACAGTGGCATAACTAACTATTAGAGGTATGTATGGTCAGTAATATCAATGTAGTTAAGTTTTAGTATAGGTGCAGCATAAGGCATGTAATATTCCTTGTTCTTCAACTGACTTTAAGTAAGAGAGCAATACCTATTTGCTTTCCAATAGAGCAAAATTGTGTGATGATCACAGAAAATAAATTAATTCTAAAATTCATAATATCTGCCTTTGGTCGTATTCTCATATCAATTTAATTATCATTCATAAGAACCTTTTAAATCATTTTTACTCTCGATATGCTTTTATTGAAAAGGTGTCTGATTTGAGTCAAAAATGTACATAAGTATAGGAATGTATCTGTAAAACAACCAAACAGAACAGTTGTGTTTTTTGGGTTAAAAAGTGTATCAAAAAACGATGAAGGGATTCTCTAGGAGTTTATGTTTAGTATTGTAATACGAAATTTATTTTGGCACAAGATTCGGTGCATGGGTTATTTGTAAGTGATTAAAACTTTAAGTTTTGATCTATTTCGAATATTCAGTTAGATAGACTACAATCCTATTAAATTAATGCTTAGTACAGTCAAGAACTTTAATTAATACCCCAATTGATGTAGAATATCAGCATTGCATAATGAAGACATGCAAATGTAGACGAATTTCACTTGATGGACCGAAAGACGCAAGGAGCAACGTGACGTGTCTAGTCGTAGTGCCGTGAAAAGTTTTGGACCTAATTGTATTATGAATGTTCTACAAACATTTCTATAAAATGGATACCATAATTAAAGTTCATGATTGTACCTACAGTTTTTAAAGCGCAGTAATAATAATTATCTACTACACTCGAGAGCAATGAATCCGGGTCACTTAAAGAATCCTAAAAATCTCGGAAACTAAAAATGCTAGGTTAATGCAATAAATTGTATTTAATAGACAATGTAATACTCCTTAAATGAAGGTATTAAAACTTCTTAGTTATTGTAAAGTTATATCATAAAAAAATCAAATTTGAAAAAGGGCCACTTTCGAAGATGGAACTACGAAATTACAGCATTTGGTGTTGCTTTTGTTTGTAATCTGTCATTTATGTGGGTACATAAACCATGTTGATAGTGCTCTATATTCATTAATCAAGCTGAAATTATGTCGCTTACGCCTGAAGAATGCACCAGAATACTTACAATGCTGGAAACCGGCCGGAGTCAGCGCGATACAGCCAGGACTGTCGGTGTGTCGCTGTCAACAGTACAAAGAGTTCTCCGACGTCACGAAGAAACTGGTTCTAACCTACGCAGACCATGAACGGGCAGAACCAGGTGTACCACAGCACGAGAAGACCGATACTTGGTGAACACCATGCTTCGAAATCGCTTTCTCACAGGAACTGAACTCACCAATCAGTTTCGACGCCTCGGAGGAAGTAACCCAAGTGCATGGACAGTAAGACGTCGGCTTGCTGAATCTAACTTAAAACCCCTTAGACCTGCAAACGGCCCTAAACTGGAGCGTGGGCATCGTATTTCGAGACTAAGATATGCCCAGAGCCACGTAAATTGGAGTATTGAAGATTGGTCAAAAGTTATGTTCTCCGACGAATCAAAATTTATGCTCTACAAGCACGATGGAAGACACAGAGTGTATCGAAGACCAGGGGAAAGATTCAAGCAAGCATGCATCGAAGAAAAAGTAGCCTACGGTGGTGGGTCTGTACTTGTGTGGGCCGGGATTTCTTCTGAAAGTCGCACAGAGCTGGTGATCATAGAAAACGGCTCTTTAACTAGCGTAAGATATGTGGAAGAAATCCTCAATGATCACGTTGGTCCATTTATGGTCAATTTAGGTGAGGATGCTATATTTATGCATGACAATGCCCGACCTCATACAGGTAGGATTGTGAATGACTACCTTCAAGAGATGAACATTACTTGTATGGAGTGGCCAGCGCGCAGCCCGGATATCAACCCGATCGAGCATGCTTGGGACGAGCTAGGCAGATGCGTAAAACAACGAAACCCTCCCCCAATCACGCTTCGTGAGCTCAAAATTGCTCTCACAGAGGAATGGGAGAATATTCCCCAAAATCGTATAAGGAACTTGGTGTACAGCATGCCAAACCGCGTAAACGCAGTAATGGAAGCACGAGGAGGCAATACGAAGTATTAAAATTCAAGAAAATCGTAATAAAGTTCAAAAATTTCATGTTTCCTATTTTTGTTTTAAGGAGAGATCGGCAGTTTTTTCTTTATGTAATTTTGTGTTAATAAAATGTATGGTGACTCATATTTTTTTTACTTTCATTTAAGGAGTATTACATTGTCTATTAAATACAATTTATTGCATTAACCTATCATTTTTAGTTTCCGAGATTTTTAACATTCTTTAAGTGACCCGGATTCATTGCTCTCGAGTGTATTAAACTATTATACCTACTGATAATGAACATGCAGGACGGCAAAAACTACAAACAACCATTAATTCAGAAAAGAGCAAATTTTAACATCGAGAAGTTTACGGACAAAGATAGAAGATGAAACCGCAACATACGCAAACACGTGCGTGCGCGCGCGTATATAAACCTCGCCGATTGTTTCAAGACGTCAAATTATAACGAGTGATGCATTTTGACACAGGATAAAAATGTATTACTTACTGAATATCAGTTTATATACTTACTTAAATTAAAAATTATTTTAGTATCTTCAAATCTAAAAGTAGGTAGTAATGTGTGCGTTACAGAGTAAAAAGGATTGTTTGATTGAACTATATTTTAGAGAGCGCGTTACAATATTCTCTTAGCGCTATGGAATACGCTAACAGATCCATTTAATATTCATAAAAATATGTTCCTAAAGACTATGTAGCTATGCAAAAATACATACATTTCTAAGAAATTACATCTCATTTTATCATTACGAAGAAGCATGATCCGTAATTTATATGCAGTTATAGTAAGACGAATAATAATGACAACTTTGTTTTAAAATTTTGATATTTCATGAACAATGGACACGAAGACTTACAAATTCTGACCGTTCGTCGAATCTACTTCGCCGACAATTACACGTTACGATATAAATTGATATACATTAGCTTATACATTATTTATTGTTTGATGGATAGCGAAGTAGCTTCGATTTGGTAGAAATATACATGTAGTACACCTAAATGTTACATCACAATCTATTATATAATTTTTATTTTGAAATTACAATTATGCGCTAGATTATAACTGCTTTTTAAAATTCTTATCTTATCAAATGTACTGAAAAAAAAATAGAGAGTCCGCAATTATATGATAAACTTTGACCAAACCACTAAATAGACATGCATATGCGTTACAGGTAACGCAGATTCATTTTGAACATCGAGCGACGGCGTGTATGAACGCCATGGTATTGTCTCTTTTTTTACAGACGTAAAGTGCGACGGCGTGTATGAACGCCTTGGTATTGTCTCTTTTTTTTACAGACGTAAAGTTTAATCTATCTCTTTCAATACAACGCATCTTGCCCTCTTTTATGGCTCAACTAGTTGCTAGATAGTCAGGGTTGTGTGATCGATGATTCTAAAGCGATTTAAACGCTCACATCTAACAAACTGCATCATAATATCGTTTTGTAATATATTTAAGTATTGAACATGAACAATAAGTGAAGGTTAGCAGATATTGCTTTTAGCTGTGTGAAGCGAAAAGTGATAAAACGCAAAAGTACTTTCAGGTAGGTACACATTTGGATTCAAAATGTATCATCAATCAATCAACTCAGCCTATGGCAGTCCACTGTTGGACGTTGGCATCTCCCAATTTACGCCACAATACTCGGTCCTGCGCTTTGTGCATCCAGTTTATCCTCCTGAATGCGCCAAGATCCTGCAACCTTTTTCAGGTCGTCCGTCCACGTTTGCCATTTCGCGGTCTCCACTCCAGAATTCGTGTGCTCTATCAACCATCAGTTCTTCTACATATGTGGCCAGCCCACTGCCGCTTCAAAACGCATCCCCTGCAAGCTATGTCGACCACTCTAGTTCTCAACGGAAAACATCATTTCGGATTTTATCTCTCAGAGACACCCCTAGCATAAATCGTGCCATAACTCGCTACGCAACTTTAAGGGCATGGTCTAGACCTATGTGAGTGTCCACGTCTCGGAACCGTAGGTCGTAACTGGTAGAAAGTACTGATTGAAAACTCTCGTCTTCAGGCATTGCGGTATAGGCGAATAGAAGATTCGACGCCGTTTGCTGAATGCTGCCCAGCCCAAGCGTGATTACCAGTCAGAGGTAGGTGTCTCCTGGACCAACTCAAGCCTCGATTCTTTAACGCAGATTGTTCCCGGCATGACGTGCACATTGAACACGACCTTGGTTTTATGCATGTTCATGCCGAGGCCAAAACGTCGAAGCTCTCCGCTTAGACTGTGCAGCATCTCGCTCAACTGTTCCAGCGTTTCTGCTACTACCATGATGTCGTCGGCAAACAGAAGGTGAGATACGTTTGCCGTTTATATTTACGTCCCATCCATCCCAGCCTAACGACTTGAAGACGTCCTCAAGCGCATTGGTGGAGAGCTTTGGAGATATATCATCTTACTGTCTCACACCTCTGCGCAGTGCTATGGCATTGGTCTTAACTAGACGTTCATGGTAGCGAGTCAATCGATACAACACCGTCGCAGAGCATCTTGGACTACCCAGGTTTCGATTCTGTAAGGAGTCCACTCTATTTAAGAAAGTATTTACAAACATTTACTGGATATATATTTACCTACTAGTTCTCAAATACCTATAGCAGATTTATAGAACTAAAAAATTTTAATAAGTTTCCTTTAGTTTCTATGTTATTCATCATCTAAAAGAGCATATTTATTGCATCGAGAACGAGGTATGTAATACGATGGTAAAAAGTGTGTTCAACTTTATTTTAGTAGGAGACATTTATATCTAAAATATTCTATTAGAAAATATATAAAAAATATCCTAAAATAGCCATAAGCACCGTCACTAAAAAAATAAAATCTTTGGGATCATTTGGCAAGTTAACAAAAATAATAGTGATCACATTAAAAACTTAACAATACAACTATAAAATAATCAGACCCTGATAACTAATATCAAATAGGGAACAACAAAATGAGTATTATAATATAGTTACATAAAAATAGGTTTCCTAAAGTAGAGCCGGCAAAGAACATAATGATTTTTTACAGAAATTCTTTTACATTGGTATCGGCATTTAGAATTTGTATAGTTACATAATTATATTCATTTAAAAACCATAGCACATTTCATGAAAATATTTTAAAAGTTTTTGTGATGAAAAAGGTTTTTGAAGGGTTTTGAATACCTACTTAACTCCTTTGCCGACTGTACATTACTTTAAACCCCCGACACAAAAAAAGCCTACAACAAGTTCACTTCAATCGATTCTGGTAACGTACGTCTAAGGGCTTTATTACGTCATGGGGTCATCCTTCCCAGGGCTTTCCCGGGGCTCCCAACCGTAGGCATTAGGTAGGAAACTTGTGGTTTATAGTCGGTAGGAGTCCAGCATAATGCTTGGTACTCCATACTCAAGAAATGCTTGAGGTTCGTTTTTGCCTTACAATACTACACGCCAGCGTTTATTTATTTTTAAGAAGTGACTCTTTGAATTGCTGATAGATAACCTGCTTTCAAATTAAAAAAAAAAACATAGTCAATTTGGTTGATCCGTTCAGGAACTACATATCAGTAAAGCTTCTCTTTTTGTGTCGGGGGTTAATACAATGTCAATAGCTGTCTCAATTCGGTGGCTATCACTGGTTTACATAAATATCGATACAAGATCAGCTCAGCGATCCGCCTTTTGAGATCAAAAGTATCTTAAGAGTATCATAAAATTAAATGCCTTGAGTGAGTGAGTTTTCAAGTACAATATCAAATTCATCGAGTGGTTCAAGTATTTGTCTAAGGAATGTAAGTAAGCCTCGTTTGCGAAGAAAACTTTGCTCTTCGTACATTTCGATGGTGACGCGAGTCATCGACATCGGTACGAGCATTCGGTGTAGCCAATGTTCACTGCAAATAATTAAAATACATCATATACATACCTTTATATATAGCTTTTATCCCCGATTAGGGTAGATAGAGGCATAAAATACGTCAACATTTCACCTTATTGATTTTTGTCCCAGGTATTAGGTGGTGAGCCTATTGCCGTGTTGCAATGGACAGGCGCAGGTTTATGTTGCCCTGCAGTTGACATTTTTAAGCCGTCCATAAGGCCTTCAACTTGGCTCAGCGACTATGATGTTAATAATCATATTATACACAGGAAGAAATTGGGGTCCCTCGCGGTCGTAAAAGGCTTTATGGAAAAGTTTGAGCAAAATTATTCTTTGAACAGAGAAGGAAACATAGGAAATAAAATCCTATACCAATCTTCTGGTCGGTCAGCCTATGCTATTATACTAGTAAGACACAAAAAGCCTCTCTCCCAAATAGACTAGTTGCCTATGTCCTGAATCACTATTGGAGTAACATTGAACAATAATCACATCCCCTCAGAAAGTACCAGAAAAAGTCATACACTACTTACCGTAGACTAAGACAAATAAACAGCTGAAACTTTCCGTCCTTGCCAAGCGTGCGTCCCACAGAATTGATTTCATCCATAAGGTGACAGTAGCATCGCCAGATGGCTCTGTGCTCCTGGTCTTGACGGCAGTTATACGCCATACCGCAACTTTTATTATTTTGGGTGGTTTGTTCGTCGCATAAACTCATTTTGAACTCGTCTTTCACTTTAGCTGCATAGAATAGACGGGAATATAGTTATTATGTTAAAAAGTGAATAGATTCGATTACATATTCTATCTCGATAGACATATAAATTATCAACGAGTAACTCATGTTATAAGATGAGGCAAGTCAAACTAAATGACTGCGCTTGTGTTTAGAAACGTAAGGAAAGAATGTGTATGAACAGTTAAATTACCTTTGAAAATGCTGTGAAGTGAAAGTTAAAATTGTGGAATTCGTGTGGTGTTTCAACAAAAGTGCATAATCTATATATATAAAAATGTTGTGTGCGTTTGTGTATCTATTAAAAACTCAAAATTTACTGAATCGATTGAGCTCAAAATTGGACACGATATACAAAAGGATTCAGAGATGGTTTTAGGCTACTTTATACACTTTTATCATAACAGCAATAAGAATAAAATAGCTTTAAAAAGTGATTTTACCAATAGATGGCGTTGGTCGTTTTTTTTTTAATTATATTCCGCCATCTTCAGAAAAAAATATTATAAACAACCTATTTAGAAGGTACCTACCAGATTGATGTTTTCTAAGAGAAGTTTGATTGCGGCCTCCTTGCATTCAGAATAATAAAAGAGAGTACTTACCTAATATAGAGGTCAGATATGTTTTGCATGTTATTTTTGAACTTTTTGGACATTCGGAATTTTGGACTTTAGACTTTTGGAATTTTAGAGTTTTGGAGTTTTGGACTTTTGGACTTTTACACTTTTAGACTTTGGTGTTTTGGACTTTGGACTTTTGGACTTTTGGACTTTTGGACTATTGGACTTTTGGACTTTTGTACTTTTGTACTTTTGGACTTTTGAACTTTTGTAGTTTTGGGCTTTTGACCTTTTGTACTTTTGGAGTTGGAGTTTTGGTGTTTTGGAGTTGTAGAGTTTTGGAGTTTTGGACTTTGGACTCTTGGAGCTTTGAACTTTTGGGCTTTGGACTTTTGGACATTTATACTTATGTAGTTTTGGACTTTTGGAATTTTGGAGTTTTGGACTTTAGACTTTGGAATTTTGGGGTTTTGGAGTTTTGAAGTTTTGGAATTTTGGAGTTATGGAGTTTTGGACTTTTAGAATTTTAGACTTTTAGACTTTGGAGTTTTGAACTTTGGGCTTTTGGAATATTGGACTTTTGGATTTTTGGAGTTTTGTACTTTTGGACTTTTGGAGTTTTGGACTTTGGAGGTATGAACTTTTATACTTTGGACTTTGGAATTTTGGAGTTTTGGACTTAGGACTTTTGGAGTTTTGTAGTATTGCAGTTTTGGAGTTTTAGAGTTTTGGAGTTTTGGAGTTTTGGAGTTTTGGAGTTTTGGAGTTTTGGAGTTTTGGGGTTTTAGAGTTTTGGAGTTTTAAAGTTTTGTAGTTTTGGAGTTTTGGAGTCTTGGAGTTTTGGAGTTTTAGAGTTTTGGAGTTTTGGAGTTTTGGAGTTTCGAAGTTTTGGAGTTTTGGAGTTTTGGAGTTTTGGAGTTTTGGAGTTTTGGAGTTTTGGGGTTTTGGAGTTTTGGAGTTTTGGAGTTTTGGAGTTTTGGAGTTTTGGAGTTTTGGAGTTTTGGAGTTTTGGCGTATTGGAGTTTTGGAGTTTTGGAGTTTTGGAGTTTTGGAGTTTTGGAGTTTTGGAGTTTTGCAGTTTTGGAGTTTTGGAGTTTTGGGGTTTTAGAGTTTGGAGTTTTAAAGTTTTGTAGTTTTGTAGTTTTGGAGTTTTGGAGTCTTGGAGTCTTGGAGTTTTGGAGTTTTAGAGTTTTAGAGTTTCGGAGTTTCGAAGTTTTGGAGTTTTGGAGTTTTGGAGTTTTGGAGTTTTGGAGTTTTGGAGTTTTGGAGTTTTGGAGTTTTGGAGTTTTGGAGTTTTGGAGTTTTGGAGTTTTGGCGTTTTGGCGTTTTGGAGTTTTGGAGTTTTGGAGTTTTGGAGTTTTGGAGTTTTGGAGTTTTGGAGTTTTGGAGTTTTGGAGTTTTGGAGTTTTGGAGTTTTGGAGTTTTGGAGTTTTGGAGTTTTGCAGTTTTGGACTTTTAGAATTTTAGACTTTGTAGTTTTGGACTTTTGGACTTTGGACTTTTGGACTATTGGACTATTGGACTTTTGGACTATTGGATTTTTGGACTTATTGACTTTTTGACTTTGGTTGAACTTATGAACTTTTGAACTTTTGGACTACTAACTCCTATGTATATTTCATGATATTTCTTTCGAAAAAATAAGGTCATGAAGAAGTTTCACTTCTTACGTGTGTACAATACGTACAGTACACGCACACTTTTTTTTTTAATGTACCCATCATTTTGTTTGTTACTAATATCTCATAGGTACATAAAACCACCATAAAAAAGTCACAGCGAAGCGTGGCAGGGTACCGCTAGTGTATTATAAAGTTCCACCAAGTGCCAACAATCAAGAGTATAAATGACTAAGCCGCCGCCTCTTTATTACATGAGTTACTTGTTGATAATCTCTCATCCTCAGCTAGCTGCCAGAAAGTTTTGATCGTAATATAATCAACAATATGTATCTATTACGTTGTCTAATCAATAGCATAGAAATATGAAGATACAAATAAATAAAAGATCAAAATAGTCCTTACCAAAATAATCCCAAATAAAGAGATTCTTTCCAAAAAGCCTGACTGACTTGAAGCCGCAAAGGAAAGCTTGCTCCAGACATTTGACCAGACCATTCTCGCCACAAAGGAGCACGCTCAATGAGTTGGCATCTTTGTCCCTCTTCGTTTGATAGTGCCATTTCACGATAGCGTTTACGCAATCACCTGTAACAGCAAATATTTTACTCTCATAGGCTTTGATACAAGCTTATGGTTTCATTGGTATCGTGAATTCGTGATGGCATTGAAAGCGATTACCGCGGAGTAAAACTAAGGCAATCAAAGATCAATTTGTACGGTCACGACGGTAGCGACACGTGAAATGCTTGTACATTCCGGTACGAATGAGAAAAATTGTAAATTGTAGCACAGTATCTATACGTCTAATGAACGTGAACTTTAAGACGCTTACAGCTTTATATGGGGAAGAAGTGCATAAAGCTATTTTTAACGAATTATTGTCGAATTTCGACGACGAACAGTCGAATATACCTACATATTTGAATTACCATAACCCGATAAGCGTGCCATGTTTGTAGTTTACAGACCTATACATGTTAGTTATGTTAGTTACAATATAATCTATAGTGGAATCTATATAATACGCAAAAGTGCGTGATTTTAAGTGTAGCAGAAAAGCAGTAGTATCGTTTTGTAGTCTGCAAGTCTTGGATGGTAGTCTAACCTTGAGTAGAAAGTAAACGGATTATTTGGGGTCCATGATGTCTAATTATCTCAGATTCATCCATATCCAGTTTTGACAGCAGGGCGACGCCAACAACCTTTTATAAATCCTAGATGACGATGAGTACGATGATTTTACCAATTTTAACACCGATTTCATATGGTTTATAAAGCAATGATATAACAACAGCAGGCAGAACGATTTATAATGTTGAAAGCTTGATTTACAACCAAAAGTAATTGACTATCATGCGCGAGCGCAGCGCTTCAGACACATTAGCTAGTAGGCGGTATACATTTCCTATCTTTGGCACAGTAGGAAACAAAATCAGGGCCATTGTCTTTGGTGTGGCGTTCACTACGGTGTTTTATATTCGTTTAATCAATTGATCTAATGTTAAAAAAACTGAAACAAGATCCATTCCAACTCCGATTTCGTAAATGATAATCACGAAAAGTTATCTTGTTAGAAGACACTACTATCAGATCTTCTAATTTTCTCGTATGGCAGTTAATCAAGACTTCTTTTAAGGCTACGTGAGGTTGAATTGACATCTTATACACAAAAAAAACTTAGTAAAGAAGGTGTGTACGTCTTTAAGTAAATAGAGGATATAATTACCTATCATATGCTGTATAGTAGAGGTAGACAGATGAGTAGTAGTAGGCGTATGAGGTTGTAGCGGCGGCGGTGCGGGAGACCTAGGTGTAGCGCCACTTCGAATTCGCGCCGCTACGAGCAAGCGTTCTGTTGAGCCGTCGTCCACGCCGGTACCCAGCCAGCGGTTACATGGGAACCTGAATGATTGCTATGGTTAAAGCCAAGTGATGCACCAGTATTGATACGGAACTTAATGTTTTTGCATTTTGTGCAAAACTCTGCTTAAACGTCACTTAAAAAATGTAGATTAAACAGCAAGTATACTAACAGTGTCGTGGCACCCCTATTTCTATGAGATCTTTGATATGGTGTCAAATATCTTATCTAACAAAACAGAGAGAGCGATCGGGACTGTAGATGAAAAGAGATAGATAGAGAGATAGAAATAAAGAGAGAGAGAAAGAAAAAGAGAGAGAAGGAAAGAGTTGGCCCTCTAACTGACTCTTACCTTCTCTCTCTCTCTCTCTCTTTCTTGCTAGTAATTGATTCGCTCGCGACTGAAATTGCGGAGTATATCCTCTCTTTTCCCGTCTCCCCGTATCTTTCATTCTTACTTTTTAGTAAGAGAGATACTAGCAACAGTTAAATAGATAGGCAATAAAAATACTTAAGACATAAAAATGGTATTAAAGCGACATTGAAAATAATAAGTAATGATAGAATGCTCACGTGTATGTATGTCCCGTGACTTCATTCCTCACGTACACTTGATCGAGAAGCCATTTCGGTGAGATTCCTGTATTATCGTGACCGATTCGCAATGTTGAGAGAATTCCCAGATTCTTGTGCTAAAATAGAAAAAGTACATCAAGTCTCTGTGACAAACACTACACTATTTAGTGTGAGTTTAAGTGTGTGGTGAGCGTTTCTTATTCACTATATCAAAAATTTCGAATACAAAAATATCCTGTCACTGGCCTTATACGCCTAACAGTTGTCTTAGCATGCCTTAAAATCACGGATACACTCGTAAATGCAAATGCCGCTAAGTGACTACCCATCTAAAGATCAGCCATAGCGTCAGATAATTAGTTCAGACGATCAATTGAGTTGTGGGCATTTTCTGTAGTCAAATAAGTATTTTAATCCAACCTCTAACGCTAGAACCTCTTTCAACTGCCAGAAAGGCACTGTCTTGTAGGTGAGGTTGGTAATAGACCATACAGTTATTACTAAAACCTGTAGCACAAGTACAAGCGGGCACTACCGAAAATTTAGGGGTCTATGCCACCTTCACCTGCCACTGCACTTTCGGGCTGATACACGAGGTCACGGCGAAGAGAAAAAATTAAAAGGAAAAAAAACCTAAAAATCTTCCCGGAGGATGTTGTATTGGCACCTAGTGTGAATGCTTTTAAAAACAAACTTGATAAAATCTGATCTCCGGACACACACGCATCAGCTCAATAGCTGCTAGTGTGCTTTATATATAATAATAAAACTAATCGTCTGCTCAGTGCAGTACAGTACGGGCTACAGTAGATTGGGAGAGGCGTCCAGCAATAGTTCTACAATAGGTAAGGACTTACATGAAAAACGAATTCATTAGTATTGCGCGGTATAGGTATTTTAGGTGTAGATTCGCCGTTCGCGCCAGATATTGAGATCCAACAGTTAGCAGTCGTCTGGCTAGATTTCCGCGACGGCATAATCAGCACTCGATATGGTAACTCTGTAAAAACACGTATTTATGTCAAAATTAATAGGAACATCACTATATACATACTATTTGAGTACGCAATTTCTGCATTAGTATGTATGTTTACAATATTAGTACCCACTAATTTATTATAAACAACACTACTTACTTGTAGTCGGATATGTATTTGTAAAACAGGAATAGTCGACGGCGTTTAGAGTCAACAGATGATAAAGAAACTGCTCCCGTTCTTCCTCAGATCGCAGAAATGCCGTCCTTTTGTATTGAGATCGTAATAACGTAGTGTCTGCTAGAAGTTCTCGAAGATGTTTCGATAGTAATTTCTTTTCTAAGGACAACCGAACCCACGCACGAGCGTATCCAATTTCTGTTTTGATGTCCGTCATTGCTTGAACATTCCTGGCGAAAACGAAATAAAACTGAATGGAGACGATACATTGTGGTTAATTGCTTCTCAAGCCATCTATGAGGCCATCGACTTGATTTAATGACTACTATATTACTGGCAGAACAACCGGTTTATAGTGCCTATTTAGAAAGAACAGAAAGGATGCTGTCTGTCATTCCTATTCATAAGGGTGCAAGCTTGTAGGTAACTTGTGTGCTAAATATGAAAAATAGGCACAATAAATATTCGTAGATACATCAGTAAATATCGGTCTGATGGATGTCGCACAGGCCTCACTGGTGGTAAAACAGTAAGGCCAGATCAGTGGCCACACTCCAAAAACAACAAGCGAATGGGAACTTTATCGCCTTACCAATGCGGCATACTAAAAACGAAATCTAAATCTAGTCGTTGCTGTTATGCGTGGAGAATACAATAAAGTTCTAACAAAACAACGTTTTTTTCTAACGTGAGAAAAATCCTACATGGATGCTATGTCGGTCTGATACCGACTGAAAACCACGCGTATCCTACCTAACAGTCCACGGTTGGGAGCCCCGGGTAAGTCCTCGGAAGGATTTCCCAGGGCTCCCAAACAAAACAACGTTTATTATTACCTCATATCAAACGTCAAACTCTCAGGCAGCGGTCGTAAAGGGTTAGGTGGTGGGCAAGATTTCCTTTCGAGTGTCCCGGAGTTGCTGAGACGATCTCGTGAGCTATCCCGGGATCCAGCGCGGGAGCTGTCACGGGAACGGTTCCCTGAACTAGAGCTCTGGTGTGCTTCTACTTCTGCGCCCACTGATGACAAATCTGTTAAAAAAGAGTATTTGCTGTAAGTATTATGTAGGTACCTGCTATCTTCTTTCTGCCACTTGAACGTCCACGTAACTATAGCTACGCAAAAAAAAAGTGGCGCGAAACGTCCACGTAGCTACGGCTACTTAGACGACTCATTCAGAACGAATACATTTTTACGTGGTATTTTTGTGTTATCTGTGCAAAGTGAATGGTAAACAGACTGGCAATGAACGGCTTTAGGTTATACAAGTGCCTTTGTTCTCATCATAGAGTCAAAATTTAAAAAAAAAAATTGTTTGTCTTCTATGGTTTGTGAGGCGATTGTTATTGTGGTGACGACGGATTGAACAGTAAATAAAAATGTAAGTACTGTTTATTATTATTTAGTGTTATATATCGATGTAATCGTCGTGATTCATACTTTCTAATGATCTATCTCAAAGTCTGATATGACTACAAATCGACAAAAAATTAATACGAAGGCGACTCGGCTATTTTGTTTTCATGATTTTACACTGACTTATTATCTAATTTTTTTTACAATAACTACTGGGTTTGACTTGATTTATGTTACTATAAGTTTAAAGTAAATTTAGTTTAGTATATTTTTCGTATACCACTTATTTTTATAGCTGTAGTAGTTTAGAAGATATAAGCAGATAGGTTGGCACGGTGCACCATTTAGAGCGGGACGAAAGGCGGTCGCGCAATGGGACGTTAGAGCGTAGTCAAGTCTCGCGGTTGGGACCGTTTACCACTGTTGACCGAAATTATTTTGATCATTTGACGTGTGACCGAAAAAACATTATGCCATTCTACTACTGATCGAATGAACAATTGACCAAAAAAGTTTTTATCGAACAAACTTTTGGCATTTTTACTACTGATCGAATGAACGTTTGGTCGAAAAACGGTTGAATAAAGAATTATTTTAGCAGAGGCTGTATCAAAATGGCTAGGTTAGGTTAGGTTAGAACTGCGACCACAACGCACGAGCCGAGCGAGCGAAGCGAGCGTGCCGCGGCAGCGGCCGGCGAGTGCCAGTACCGAATTCTACTTATTTCGCTTTTGTTTGTTAAAATATTTTTGAGTCTATTGTTTTTCGACCAAACGTTCATTCGATCAGTAGTAAAAATACCAAATGTTTGTTCAATAAAAACTCTTTTGGTCAATTGTTCATTCGATCAAAGGTAGAATGACCTAATGTATTTTCGGTCACACGTCAAATGATCAAATTAATTTCGGTCAACAGTGGTAAACCCCGGTTGGGACGTCCGAGTGGCTGTAGTTTTGGCTAACATTACCAACCACCAATTTTTGGTTGAGAAGACATTATTAATTCAAGTTTATGTCATTTAGTATGCTACATACTTGACGGAGAGATTTTTCTTCGATGGCAAAATGGTCCAAATCTTTTAAGTTTGCTTTTGTTTCTTTACGAATTAAGGATGATTCACGCTAGATCGTGCCGGGTCCGAGCTGAGGCGGGACCGAGTTGTTTCCGAGCTATGCCGTTGTCCGTTGCTCGGCTGTCACTTGGTTGCCGCTCGGTATAGCGTGAGTGTGTTCATACAAAATATATGTAACATTTAGTTGACCGTGCTACGCCCGACACTCGGCACGGACCCGGCACGGTGTAGCGGGAGTCATCCTTTATTGTCTTCTTTATTATAGAGTTTAATTTATTTTATCTACTCTGATACTATAATACAAAGATTATAAAATTGAAATCAATACTCTTATGACAAACATTACGCACAGGCCAAAAAAAAAAGTTTTATTACGATACAGGTCTTGTATGGACACCTATATCATAATATAACTTTTTAATCATTACGATACACCATAGACAACCTCCAGCTGAAAAAAGAAGTTTGAGCCTCTACTTTAAAAAATATTGTACCTCCGCAGCCTGAAAAAAAAAGAAACACGCATGCGCAATCGATGTTTGCGCCTTGGCGCCAACATTTTACATTTAAATTAAACAAAGTTTGGTTTTGTTTGTACAATAAATTAGTTTTTTGTGTCAAAACATGTCTTAAAGCGAGGATAGTGGTAATTGTACACCACCAGACATTCTTATAAAACTTCTTATAAAACTCGTGTGATACTACAAAAAAACTCGCCTACGGCTCGATTTTTTAAAACACACTCGTGTTATAAGAACCCTTATTATGCAACAGTGTCATAAACTACTATTATCTACTCTGATACTATAATACAAAGATTATAAAATTGAAATCAATACTCTTATGACAAACATTACGCACAGGCCAAAAAAAAAGTTTTATTACGATACAGGTCTTGTATGGACACCTATATCATAATAAAACTTTTTAATCATTACGATACACCATAAACAATCTCCAGCTGGAAAAAGAAGTTTGAACCTCTACTTTAAAAAAAAATTGTGCCCGCAGCCTGAAAAAAAAAAGAAACACGCATGCGCAATCGATGTTTGCGCCTTGGCGCCAACATTTTACATTTAAATTAAACAAAGTTTGATTTTGTTTGTAAAATAAATTAGTTTTTGTGTAAAAACATGTCTTAAAGCGAGAATGGTGGTAATTGTACACCACCAGACATTCTGGAAACTGCGTCAAACATGACCATGAACCTGTAACCGGCGAAATCAAGGAACAACTATATATCACAAAATGAAATCAGGTATTATAGTATGAGAGTAGATAAAGTAGTGTATGACACTGTACATAACTTGGTCTTATAACACTCGTGTGATACTATAAAAAAACTCGCCTACGGCTCGTTTTTTTAAAACACACTCGTGTTATAAGAACCCTTATTATGCAACAGTGTCATAAACTACTATTCTAATGCATGTGATAAAGCATTTCCATATGACCACGTTCTTTGTTGAGTTGTGTTGTATAACAGAATGGTTATGATGAATATGAAGAATAGTTATGAATTTAGTTATGAAAGATAACAAATTACGAACCAAAAGTAAATAACATCTTTATGAACACAATTGTGGTGAAATAGTAGATTGTATAACAAGGGGGCAAAATAGTATTTTTACGGCGAGGGCGCTACTTTGAATCACGAGCGAAGCGAAGGATTCTAGAATAGAATCCCGAGCATAGCGAGGGATTCTAACGTAGAATCCTGAGTGCAGTGAGGGATTCAAAGTACACCGCCCGAGGGAAAAATAATTTGCCCTCGAGTAATATACTCTACTTTTCATTCCCTTTCTATGAGAAAAAAATAGTTTTGTACGACGTAGTTACCTTCTATAGTCATTGTTCCAGAAGTTCATGGATTGTCACTTTCATAACTTGACGTAGAACTTATTATATTTGCAGAATTATGTTTACTGATTACAAGAACATTAATAATGACTAACACGAACAGATGAAGTAAATGGCGTTCTTAAGTTTTTTTTTTAGTTAGCTCAGGACTCCGCGCTGTGCAGACAACACTTACCAGCCAGTAATTCATACAATTTGCGTTCTATTTCTACGAAATTTTCAAGTTCCAAATTCAAATCACTTTGCCGCCCGCTAAAAAGCTCCTAACAGAAAAGAGCTATTTTGCGCCCCGTTATCGTGGTGCAAAGTGATACTTTTCGAATAGAAGGAATGAAAAAGTACTTTACACACTCTACTGAAATTTCCTGAATATGAAATACTTACAGTCGAGACGTTTGCGCAATACACACCAAGCCAAAGCTGCATATTCCAACGGAACAAGTATAGGTATTAGTTAATATCATGTAAATATCTTAAAGAATAAGTCCCTGTCTTATAATGTAGTAGATTCATTCTATATAGGTATCTATATTCATACCTTATTTTTTTTTATTTTTTTTTATAAATATTCACGGATATCTCACACAACGCTATCTGATCCCAAAATAAGCTAGGAATAACCTGCTTGTGTTATGGGTATCAGACCACGGATATTAATACTTATATACTTTTAAATACATACATATTATACATAGAAACACCCATACTCTTGAGACAAACATTTATGGGTCACACAAATATTTGTCTCCGGTGGGAATCGAACCCACGACCTCCAGCGCCGCAGGCGGTATCACTACCGACTGCGCCACAGAGGCAGTCAAACTTTGTGGGTACACTGTTGTAGGCAATGTGAGTCAGAATATTGTTGGCACATAGAAGTTACAACGAAGACAAGTTCTATCTCGGAAGTTTTAATATAAAAACTATAAAAAGTATTCCAATCAAAGTGTCCACCAATAAGAAATTCATATTTACCAGGTGTAAGGTAATTTGGATCTATAGGTTTAGTAGAATTGCTGCATTGTTCCAACTCTTGGTAATTCGTAAGGTGCATCCACAGCGCCGACTTGCCCATTTTGTGCTGTAAGCCGTGAGACCATAGCCTCTCTAGCAAGTCACAAAGGGAAGCGATCATAGTGCTTTCTTCAACGCCCGTTACCGATACTTCAGCTCCCAAACCCAAGTCCGATTCCTCTGTGCCCATCTTTTCTAAGAGCATTCTTTTTGTTTTGCTTTTACATTCCTGAAAAAAAAAAGAAGCTTGTTTGAGAATATAAGATATCTTACGAGACGTTTAAATACGATTCTCAACGGATTACTCTTAACGAGTCACCCTTAAAACGGGTCACAGTGTGACTCGTTTTGGGGTAACTCGTTGAGAATAAAGGTTCTCACAACGGTGTCACTTTTGAATGTCATCTACATTCAGAAGTTTCTGATTAATCTATTAGAAGAACCTAAAAAATTTAGAGAGAAAAATTTAGGAAACTTACAACAAACAAATTTCAGGCGTTTATTAAACACTAGAGGACGTCACGCGGTTTCACCCGCGTAGCTCCCGTTCCCGTGGGAATACGGGAATAAAATATAGCCTATGTTCACCGAGAAGCGTGTAGCTTCCCAACAGTGAAAGAATTTTTTAAATCGGTCCAGTAGTTTCGGAGCCTATTCGTTACAAACAAACATACAAATCTTTCCTCTATATAATATTAGTATAGATTCACAAATAAACAAATTTCTCACACATTATACACATCACATTATACTTCTCATTCGAATATGCTAACTGTAGGTACAGAGCATGTATTTCGCGATGATTGAATGATTGAAAAATTAACACTTATTTCCAGGTAATATAGACGTACTATGCAATGCTACTGGAGGATGAAAAAAATAAATAGACCTGTATAAATAACGATGAATCGCCAAATGTGTTGCTAAGAGCAAAATCGCAAAAAGGTCTGTTGTTGATATAAAAGAACCACGGGACTAAGTCGCACAAAGAGCAACATTGTATGTTTCATATTATGAAACATACAATACTATGAAACATACAATGATTTGAATGTTGTATATATGTTTTATTACAAATTATGTAAATTACAATGTTGCCTTTTTAGGCCCACAGAACAGTAAGAAATATGTCGAACATTAATACCCAATGTCATCTAGCCCCAACTAAGCTAATATTTGTTTGTGGTACAGGATCTGGAACTGAACATAATTTATATGAACTAGCTTATCACAACAAGGATTTATCCGGTATGGGTACTGAACCCACGACTTTCAGTTTCGTAGACAGGTTCTCTTACCACAAAACCATAGTCACTAGTCACATAGTAATGGTAGCTTTTAACTCAAGATGAAGGCATTTAGAAATAGTAAAATATAGTCTAGTACCTTTAGAAGTTTCTCAACGAATGTTCTATTATTTTGCGCAATCGCAGCAGGAGTAACCTCGGTAGACAGCCTTCTACTAATGTCGCCGAGTAATAATTCTGGTGGACAATCCTTCACCTGCCATTTCGCATTCTTTATACGTTTCAGACTGTTCGTTCTGAAATTGTGAAAGTAAAATAATTAGAATACAAGAAACTTCATAATGTTTTTAAAAGCGTAGCGATAAGCAATCTATTAATGTACATAACGCGTTATTATTTAATCGAATAACGTTGAAAAGCTAATATTGTAGTACAGCTAGTATAATAAATAAATTTTATTATTATTATAGAAAAAATAAGCGTTACAGTAGTCACAAATGATGTGTAACATCTCTCTTAAGAAAATTCAATGGTTTAAATTATTTTGATGTTGAATTTCTTAAATTTAAAGGAAATTTAATTCAGAATTTGAAAATTCGTTATAACGGTCAAACAGTAAGAGCGCGGTGGAAAAGGTATACCACCGCGCTCTCTCATTGGGCTGAACCAAATGAAATAGGGCGCGCTTTCTCACCCACCGTTATACCTAACTACCAAATTTTCACGAAATTCCTAGGTACAGTCAGACTCATAAGTAGGTAAACACTATTAAAATTTATGAACTAGGAACATAAATGAAAATTTACACTGAGTACTTGTTTGGAACAATACTGTTATAAATAGAGTGTATACTTATAGAAAAAATTATTACATATGTATAAGTACTACGCGTAAGTTTTCATTCATGAATCTATTTCGTAAATTTCAATAGTGTTTATCTACTTATGAGGCTGACTGTACCAACTATGGATTGTAGGAAAGAAAATAGAGAGATGTTACATCAATAAATAAGTATTATATTTAACACATATTATACCATATAGAAGTATTTTCGATCACGGACTGATTAAAAAAAAAAAAGCACGGACGACATAAATCAGATAATAATGAGATAAGTAAACTAAATAATGAGAAATAACTGTGTCCATCCATTTCTTAAATTGCCAGTCAGTTACCTAACCAATAATAACTCGAGCTGACGTCCATACATTTTTTGTCCGTATTTATGATAAATAATATTTGAAGAAAAGCACAGTAATATATTTTAGCTATTAAGTACTCGTAGATATATGGAGGATAAGGTTTACACACATTTAAAATGCGCTAATTTGCATATAAATAGCTTTATTCTTTTATTTACATAAATAAATCATAAATTATTTAAAATAGCTTGCATTACGGAGTTACCTTAGTTAAACATGAAGATCTGTTGATATTAAGTTAATTTTTATACATTTTTAAGCTACAATAAAATATAAAATTTATTAGATAACTAATTTCTAACTACCTACATATTTAATCTCATTTATGAGCACGAAATTAATGGGATGCTTAGAGCAACAGGGCACGAACGTATCCGAGGAGATTTGAAAGAAATTGGTGCTGTCAGTAATGATATTTTATGTTTTCATCGGGGTACAGAGCGTTAGGTTTTACGCATACATTAAAGCAATTTAAACAATTTAATTGTATTGTACGGTTAACTGCAGAGAAAGGTATACAGGTCCGCCCTATTGGATACAGGATTGAATTTTCTTAGAAAATCTTTGACATATATTTATTTGAGATTTTGTATAGATACGGCAAATTTAACCATAGCAAATTTCATAAAAATATACCAAGAATTGTTTTTTAAATATCTATTCTTACGGAGCTGAACTGTATACTTCTCTCTGCAGCTGCCTGTACACACAGAGTCGTATTGTAGAACTCTTCTTAAAACTCAAGAAACGAAGCGTATCTTGGTATTGAGTGTAATTTGTTATACAGTCCATAGACAAAATCTACACTTGCATGATCAAGTTAACCGAGGGGAATATTCTATACAGCATTCTCCCGGACCGTGTGCTTGCAACCCTGTTGCTCTATCTTAATCTAAAGGAATAAAGATAAGCTAATAAATTTTGAGTATCACGCTATAAAATTAAAACATAATTACATAAAATCACATTATACATGAACATATTTCATACCACATGCAAATATAAAATCATGCACTCTGACAAATCACTGCTAATCACAAAACAATTCACAGGTGATTATAATAATTTTATCTACTCTGATACTATAATACAAAGATTATAAAATTGAAATCAATACTATTATGACAAACATTACGCACAGGCCAAAAAAAAAGTTTTATTACGATACAGGTCTTGTATGGACACCTGTATCATAATAAAACTTTTTAATCATTACGATACACCATAAACAATCTCCAGCTGAAAAAGAAGTTTGAACCTCTACTTTAAAAAAAAATTGTGTCTCCAGAGTAGCGAAAAATCCTAAATCTATGGTCTCCGCAGCCTAAAAAAAAAAAGAAACACGCATGCGCAATCGATGTCTGCGCCTTGGCGCCAACATTTTACATTTAAATTAAACAAAGTTTGGTTTTGTTTGTAAAATAAATTAGTTTTTGTGTAAAAACATGTCTTAAAGCGAGGATGGTGGTAATTGTACACCACCAGACATTCTGGAAACTGCGTCAAACATGACCATGAACCTGTTACCGGCGAAATCAAGGAGCAACTATATATCACAACAAAATGAAATCAGGTATTATAGTATGAGAGTAGATAAAGTAGTGTATGACACTGTACATAACTTGGTCTTATAACACTCGTGTAATACTATAAAAAAACTAGCCTACGGCTCGTTTTTTTAAAACACACTCGTGTTATAAGAACCCTTATTATGCAACAGTGTCATAAACTACTATAATGGCATTGACGATAAAGACATGAAAAAAGGATGCCGCTATAGCTTGGCAAAATCGTGCGCGACCCTTCCATGGTGCGCGCGGGGGGTCGAAAGACGTCGTAGCTGCCCACAGGCAACACGAGTTACGATACGAATTTATCTGTAGATTCTGGTAACACAATATTAGATGTCGCCGTTCTCAGTTTTACAAAACAAATTATTTGATTTAACCCATTCGTTGCGTGGACGCCCATTGGCTTAAATATAATGTCAACCTAAGCGGATGACGCCTATAGGCGTCATTGTTTTATCATCAGAACTTGACTCATTCATGATAATATAATAAAGAGGGAAGATTTGTATTTTTAACCGACTTCAAAAAAAGGAGGAGGTTCTCAATTCGTCTGTATGTATTTTTTTTTATGTATGTTAAGCGATAATTCCGTCAATTATAGACAGATTTCAAAAATATTTTTTTTGTTGTATAGGGATTACTTCTGAGGTGGTCCCATTTTCACCAGGTCAGGATCTGATGAAGGGATCCAGGAGAAAACGAGGGCAACCACCGAAAATTGTAGGGACAACTAGTGCGCTTGTTAACTTTTTAATTAAGTGCTTTAATGTTCTACTCTTTAATGAAGATCTGGCGTCGATCTGATGATAGAGTCGAAAGACAGTCGAGGGCATTCCTAAATAATTTACAGCAGTTATCTTGTGTTTGGGCTTGATTGATTTGTATTGATGAGAACTTTACACCTAGATTGATAGATCCAACTTAAAAAAAAAAGAAAGGTCTCAATGTTTTATGTATGTTCACCGATATTTCCGTCAATTATAGACGGATTTCAATTTTTTTTGTTGAATTGTGTTTACTTCTGAGGTGGTCCCATTTTAACCACGTTAGGATCTGATTATGGAATCCTGGAGAAATCGAGGGCAACCACCGAAAATTATAGGGACAACTAGTGAGTTTGTTAACTTTTTAATTCAGTGCTTTAATGTAAGTACTACCATTAATGAAGGTTGGAGTCGCTCTGATGATGGAACCAAAAGAGATTTGAGGGAATTCCTTAACGATTTATAGCAGCTACCTTGTGTTGGGGCTTGATTAATTTGTATTGATGAGAACTTTCACCTTGATAGATATATATTTCGGTTCACCCGTCACTTAAAATAATGAAAAAAAAATTTTCAAAAAAAAATACAACCGACTTCAAAGAAATCCTGAAAAATAAAATTTACTTAGCACAAACAAAGTAATATGTATTTTGATTTATCAGAGTTTATTCAATATAATATTGAAGTTGGTGCCATGAATAATACCTCCCTAAACCTATGAATTTACTTGGCGCCGACTTCAATATGACATTGAATAAAATCTGATAAATCAAAATACATATTACTTTGTTTGTGCTAAGTAAATTTTATTTTTCAGGATTTCTTTGAAGTCGGTTATATTTTTTTTTGAAAAATTTTTTTGTTTCTAAGGAATATACTCAAAACTCCTGGACCGGTTTCACACACACACACTACACTATCTTCACGCCAAATCCCTTGCGGGGTAGGCAGAAAGAACCGAGCGCCACACGGCACGGTCCATACACACCTCACTTGCTTCTTCAACTTTCATTTTTCTTTTCATGCATGCACGTCGGTTCATACGGCTCTTGACACCACCCTCAACTAACACACGATTAATTTGGTCGTGGTTGGTGTGTCGTGGCCGGTTTCAATATTTTTTTGCCTTTAATGAGATACATTATTAACGAGTAAAATAGGCTATATTTCATTTTTCTATTCCCATGCAAACGCAAACTGCGTACGCGGGTGAAACCACGTGGGTATACCAATTTGCCAAGCTATAGGTCAAAATTTTGTAACCTATTTTAAAATAAGTAAGAATTTTTTCAGCTCTATAGGGGATGGGGAATTAATCGCCCAACAACGGGCAAGGGTTTCTCGAGTTGACGGTTAAGACTGGTCCCAAGTGATTCCGTTCACGGCTTGTCAAGAAAAGAGTATTGTTTATTAGTTTTGGTTATTATGGCCGTTTGTCAAGATACTTTATATATTATGTCATTTCAATGTTCAAATTAACAATACTACTCTATTGCAGGGGGGTTGCCAATAAGTAAGAACCTTTATAGGGTTTATGGCTGAAGGTATTTTTTTGTTTTTCTAACAGCAAAAAAAGGTATTTTTTTGGTTTTCTAACAGCCTAGGGTTGGGAGCCCCGGCTAAGCCCTCGGAAGGATACCCCAGGACTTCCAACAGACCTACGGCTACCACTGCGGCCTCACCTAGGGGGGGGGGGCTCGTTTGCTATCCCGCGTCTTTGGGGGGTTATTGGGGTGTTATCCTGCTTGTATGGGGGGTGGGGGTGGCTGAACGCTATGATAGAACAAATCTAGCACTGAGCAAGCCCAGTTTAAAATGTAGCGGGTTGTCAATTTAGTATTACTAACCTATTTAATCATATCATGATAATTCGGATTATTTTCTTAAAAACGTAAAAAGAATTCGTTAATTTTATACGTTGATTTGATTAAAAGTATGTTCATAGGTACTTACTTATATATCTAAAGCTTTCGTTTATTATTATATATTTTTCTTATTATGATTAAAGTATTAATCTTATCATCTAAGTAGTAAAACTTTTTTAAACATATAAAAAACGTTCAATATATATTTCATCTAGGCTCAACATGAAAGTAAGATATATAGATTTTTTTATAATAGATAAAAATACATCTAATTTTATATTAGATGCAACAACTACATAGATGACAACTTCGAAAAAGAATATTTGTAGGTAAATGTCAATAGGAGTAAGACAGAGTTTCATAAAGACCTGCACCCGCTCACATTAAAAACACGTGTCAAATAGACTCGTTCGTGTAACATACATAAGGCAAAAAAAAACATAGTTTTGGGTATGAAAATGTATCAACCACTTTTTCCATATTTTGATTCTGTGATATTCTCCATCGAAGTTGGCTGTAGTATAGAGGTCTTATGTGTTCTTGAGGTACATTCTATTGCATTGTATTTAGCATTACAACTTATATCATTTGCATATCATGATGAAAGAAATTTATTACGCGTTCAACGCTTTTATAAACCGTTCTACAAACTTCACTGAGTATGTGTATCACAGACTGTAAAACAATATATCTTAGAAGTATAACTACATTTACAACTAATAAAAAAACGATTTCATGAGATTCATGTCATATAAAATGGAAAAAAGGAAGTAATGATCATATCACAATAAAAGCTACAACTTATGAAACAAAAAAAGTCTGTTTATCGGGCTCTTATAATAACATGCTCTCAAATAATGCAAAATCAAAAACAGGCTCTCAGTCTAGTTTTGGTACCCATGTAAAATGTTATGCTCACCGAGTCAACATATTTATAATATCTATACTTACATACTATTGTGTGTAAATATACATTTTGAAATTACTCTATCTACTATGCAGTGCTTGCGGCAATAATTTTATGAATTAGAATATCTACTGTAGCTGGTTAAATGTATTAGTACGAGTATAAAATGTAAAATTGCATAAATATTTATAAAATGGTTAATCTCGGTGCGCACTTGTATGAGGGTAACAATGCAGCATGCAAGCCTTTGCAGCGAACAAACAGTACAAATACATGACGCACGAACAAAAATAAACACTCAGGATATAAAAAAGATGCACTCGAGGTTAGTAAAGAAAGCAGCCATATTCAAAATAACGTCCACACGGCTCATTATTATTGTCTCTACTAAAAATCTTTATTAGATTTTCCTTTGATTTTTTGCCGAGAATTGCTTGTCAATGATAGATAGCAATGCTTTTCGGTTGATACTCACAGAAAATGAGATTTAAGCCACATGGCAAAAACGAACATCACTAGAACTTACAAACAAAGTAAACAAGCTTTATGGCCAAAAGCTCCCGCTAGAACTACTCACGTCGGTCGTCGTTTAAAACTTTATCTAATTTTGAAAGCTAAACGGAAGTACTGAAATGTTTTTACAGAAATAACTTAATGAAGCGAGAGCGGACAAAACAGATAGCTATATAAAATAAAAAACATTGTCTATACGTTCTAATGACACATGTAGGATATCTTCATATCAGAGGGTCGTTACAAGCGGGGCAAGTTCGCGGGCCGGTAGGTGGCAGGCGCGTCACAGGCGCGTCACAAGGCGCCGGGGCAAGCTGGCGGTAATGGGGCACACCTGGTGTCTGGAGCGGGCGGACGGGCAAGTGCATGGGCGTCGAGCCTAGCCGGGAAAGCGCGGTAGTAAGCGGCCCGATGCGGTAGACGTTCGGCGGGGGCGCCCACTTCTAACTCGGCAGTGTTGCTAGCGTTCCCCATTCCCCCCGCACTCCCCGCGCCCGCCCATACGGAGTAGCCTCGCGTTAAGCCTCCCTCGCCTATCCGCCGCCTGAAACACACCTTACCTTACTCCCGTTCTGTCTACTGGGTTGCTTGTAATCCGACGATAGTCAAAAGTTCATCTGACCACCAAGCCTTCACCAGCAGTGGGGAATTGGCACTGCTATTTCCCAACAGACCATTGGTAATCAAATAACACGATAGTAATATCATATGACCTATGTATCAGTGTCGTTCCAATCGACCACTGGTGATGAGATTTGGTAGTCAGAAAGTCTTCAGGGGTAAAATTGACAAGTACCCTATCGCCGATAATAAAATAAAAGATTTTTATCCAAATGCAATTTCCCTTGTTAGTTATGACGAGCGCTTGAATAAACCATAAACTTTTCAGTTTTCAAGGATCTTAATTATTCAGATGCTATGAAATCATTCGCAATGCCTGAAAGTATTGTTAGTATGCGGTGGCGCCTGCCTAATAACGTGCCAGTACTAGGATCAGTAGGTAATACTAAATAGTTACGTGGCCCGAATCCCATGCTCCTGCTGACCTCCATTATACATTTCAGCGCTGGTGACATTACGGAAAGAATAGTGAGTTTCTGTACAACTCATTATACCAGTTTATTCTTAGCAGCAAAAGTCGATTTCAGTACATAGACGCTTGCTAGATAACTTTGATTCGATAGCGATAATTATTTAATACAGTGTAATGGAGGTCAGTACATGCTTCTAAACACAAGTATTTAAAAAAAAAACGTTTACATACCTGACAGCTTTTATTCGGTGTTCGAATGCTTGAAGATTCGCATCATACTCTCCCCAATTGCCCATAATCTTGTTGTCAATGAGTGTAGCGAACATCTGCGTTTCTAGAAACCTCGATAGAAATGGCCGATGTCTTTGAGGCTGGTCTGATAGAAATGATGCTTTATCGAAGTTTGCCATTGATTCTCGTGATGATAACCAAGACTCACGATCCTGTAAGTTAGGATATTTGGATTAGAATCGACATCCTAACTATGGGATTTTTGCATTACAATAGACATCCTAAATAGAATAAATAAATATATTTACACTAGCTGACCAGCGCAACTTCGTTTACGTTATAACCTAGATACCGCCTGCAGCGCCATCTGCCGGGGCTAATTTGTGAATCTAAACCATTCAAGGCGCCACCCAAACGTATACAAAAAAAAACATTCAAATTTGTCAAGCCGTTTAGGAGTTCAGTGACATAAACACGTACATTAGTAGCATTACTAACGATTCAAAGGTTATATTATATACTAGCTGACCCGCGCAACTTCGTTTGCGTCACATGAGAGTGAGAAAGAGAGAGGTATGGTATTAATATTTCGAGTATTATAATGTTTTCCGTTGCATTTACCCCCGTCGCGCTTATTCCCGTGGCGTCGCGTCGCGTCGCTTATATTCATTAGAGCTGAACCGCATATCTTGAAAGAGGTGTTAAAGTGATATAATGTTTCTCGTCGCTTTTACTTCCGCCCATCCGTTTTTCAGTACGGAACTCATCGTGTGCGAGTCCGATTCGCACTTGGCCGGTTTTTATCGTTCAGTTGACTGGCTGCCACTGCAGACCAAGTATGCTCCCGTCGCGTCGCTTATACTTTAAAACTTAATAAGAGGGTTATTATAAGAGAACCTTAAAAAATAGGCATATGCTGTTAAGGACTTTTTTTAATAACTTTAAATTTATAATACACAATTTTTACTTAACTTTAACTATTTATGCAGCGTACGCAATGGAAGCTCTCAAAAGAAAAAAATAATCCCCGTTTTCGAAACATTATTCATGGCTGCTCCGCTCCTATTCGTCTTAGCATGATGTTATATTGCCATTAGCCAGCATTAATAAGTGGAATATTAAACTGTAAAATAATTATTGAAATGCAACCAGTAGTTTCTGAGATCCTAGCACAAACAAACTCTTTAGTTTCATAATATCGTGAGCGAACCTTAACAGATAGATATATGCTGTCGCTGACTTTTTTTTAGAACTTTTTAAGAGAAACAATTTTGTAATACACAATTTTTACCTAACTGTAACCATTTACGCAGCGTACGCCTCGGAAGCTCTCAGATGGTAAAAAATATTTCCCGTTTTCAAAACATTATTGATTGCTGCTCCGCTCCTATTCGTCTTAGCGTGATGTTATATAGCCTATAGCCATCCTCGATAAATGGACTATCAAACTGTAAAAGATTTTTTGAAATCCAACCAGTAGTTCCTGAGATCCTAGCGTTCAAACAAACAAACAAACAAACTCTTCAGCTTTATAATATTAGTATGGATATAAAGATATACAATGGATATACCATGTTAATATTGCCGGGCCTGCAAGTGGCAAGGTATTATAGAAAAGGTCTTTCGCAAGTGCCTGGATACGGATGCAAAGGTTAGACAACGATAGCTACAAATCATGTTGACAAAAACTAAATCATGTCAAGTACAAACTGATTTCCGAATGGAGCTTGTAGTTTGGGATCGGAAAAGACCTATATTTTTATAAAAACTTGTCTATTAAGTATAGAAAAAAGTGAATCTCAGAGCACAATTCACCTTTTATATGAGTTTTTTCATATTATAACATGAAAAAAAAAACGCATTTACCTGATCAGGCATAATGACAAAGTTCTCATACATAAGGAACATGTGTACAAATCTGTTTAGGAACGTTTCTCTGATCGCTGCATTGAACCTTAAGTCTTCATTGTATTGATCCTCGTCGTTTAGGATCTTTTTCTTTGTGGTAGGCATCACTGTATCTGCATCTACGTCATCTATACTGACACCTAGAAAAGAAAATCGACAAATAATTACAATAATTATAATTCTCGATTGTCATTTTCATGGCTATGAAATAGCCTACTATTCGTGCGCGCAGGGGGGGTCGGGAGACGTGATTGCTCACAGACAACACCGAGTTCCGATACGAATTTATCTGTAGATACTGGTAACACAATAGTAGATGACGCCTTTCAGTTACAAAACGAATTATTCAATTAAACCCATTCGTTGCGTGGATGTCCATCGACATAGATATAATGTCAACCTTAAGTGGATGACGCCTATAGGCGTCATTGATATTATCATAAGAATTTGACTAATCCATGGTAATTAATAAAGAGGGAAATTTGTATTTTTGTAGCTAACGAATATACACAAAACTACTGGACCGGTTTAATTTTTATTTTGCCTTTAAAAAGATACATTATTGGCGAGTAAAATTGGGTACATTTTATTTTTCTACTTCTTTGCAAACACAAACTACGTGCACGGGTGAAACCACGTGATATCAAAGGTTTAAAATTCCCTGAAAATAGCTGATATATTATCCAATTCACATTCATCGGAAAACGCCAATCAAAAAATTTCACGCCGATAGGCGTCAGCCTTTATACCGTTCCATATAATTTTACAACTACACTTCATGGGTTAATGTTTTGTCACATGTCACTGCCAGATGCAGAGATGTACAAAATGGTTTTAAAAAAGCATTTAAATACAAAATGCAAAATACTTTTCAGATTTACTATTTCAAATGCAAAATACCAAATAGTTTTGCGTTTTGTATTTCAAATGCTAAATGCAAAATAGGTATTTTCAAAATACTTTTTCCAAATAAAATACTTTTTGTGAAAAAAAATTAACATAAATTTTTATTTATTACGCTTTTTAACAATACCAGTTGTTCGGACACATCATCACACATTTTTCTTCTGTGAGGTCTCATAATCATCCCACCGTTCAGTTGCTCAAAAAGTGGCATATTACAGGGACGTATAGCGTCCGGGATGTGGTCTATTACACACTCGTGTTTTTTCTTTACCTTTCCCGCACTCGTGCGTTTTTTTTCCCAATTGTCAAAATAATATCTGTGATTCATGCAAATATTTCTGAAAAAAGATACTAACTTGTTTCAATATCAGATTAAAAGTAATTTTAATTAAAATTTAAGCATAAATTAATATAAGTATCGGCCAAATTAAATTTATAAATATAAAAAAAGTTGGCTGTATGAAGTGCAATGCCATAGTCTCTGCTTAGAAAGGTATAAATTCTTTTACGGTTGGCGCCATTTTGGATATTCAGGTTTATTGTGTTTTTATTATTTTATTAAATTGCTTAATTTTTTCGCAACTGTATTAAAAATAGTTGTTCAATACAACGTGTGGGACTGTTATTTAAACTCGTTCCGACTGTCTACCCTCGCCTTCGGCTCGGGTCAACACCTGTCGTAACTCGTTGTAATAACAGAAATCCCACACTTGTATCGAAAACTACTATTCTACTGGTGCTGAACTTGGCAAGGATGTGTTGTATTTTAAAAATACTTTTTTATTGTAGGATATGCGTTTAGCATCTCCAGAGTTGTGCACTCATCCTTTAAATATTGAAGGGTTTCTTGTCAGTTTGGATTTTTTGTCAGAAACTGCAAAGTTGCGATTCACTGCGGTTTATCACTTCCCAACATTAGTGCACGTTGTCAAACGTTTATGTTTAAGAATCCACCATTGATACATACAAAACACTCGAAAAAACACTAATTTTGCAAATTTTTAAAACGACGCAACACGATTCCTTCCATTTCCCGCCAAAAAAATCATAGCCATAGATCATGTTCGTTGTTTTCGTTTGTCATTGATAGTCAGACATAAGGCGCGCACTGTGACCAAAGAAGAATAAGGGCGCGCATGGTTAGCAGGCGCCATTCGTTCATTTCATTTTGTATGACTGGTGACACAAAGTATTTTGCATTTTGAAATAAATATTAAAAATGCAAAATACATCTCGAAAGGTATTTCAAATAAAATACAAAATATTTTTTACTAAAAGGCATTTAAATGCAAAATACAAAATAGGTGTTTTGCATTTTGTATTTGCATTTTAAATAGAAGTATTTCAAATAAATCGCATCTCTGGCCAGATGACATTGTTGAGAGATTCGATAACCACAAGGCACTAATAACTGTCAACTCTTTCTTATTATAATGCTACCGTGTTATTAACTATAACTTTAGGTAGCATTGGTAGGAAAGGTTCAATCCTGATCGGGTTTTTCGGTACATACATAACTTGTTGGTTAACAGTAAGATACATTTTGTTTAAATAATAAGAAAATAATAAGATTTTTCAATTAATTTGTCGTAAGTCTACTGAGGGTTCGGAAATGATACAGACTGAGAAGAACTTCTCAACAAACTAAGTCTGGTAGTTTTTTTTTCATAATTTGTCTTAAAATCTAATACAGCTTTTTTGCCACTGCCAGGCAGCCTTGTCGTCTAGAAAATCTTTATTGCTATAATAAATAAGCTTTATGGCATAATTTATATTTCATATTAAGGCGCGATTGATATAGTAAGGCCCGCTAAGTATATACTATGTAGTGACTTATTTAGTTAAATGTCTTACCACTACGTTTGACGATATCGACTATACGCTGTAAGGCTTCAAGACGCAATGGCGCCCGTCTTGTGGGAGATGCCGGCGGTGACGCGTTTAAAGGACGGTTCTCATCCCACTCTAGTACGTCGTGGAACGAATGTTTGCGACGAAGACCACCTAAAACAGAAGGAAATAAAGAAAAGGAAATGAAATAAGATACATAGTACAAATCCCACTTTAGCAATAATACACAAGAAATTATTAAAGTAAGAAAACAATGAAATCTTACCAGAGGGCAATGTGCAACTACTGCTCATACTATCATTCATATGTTTATAAGAAGTCCCATTGATAGGCACGCCTAGCTTTGTCGGTTCCGTTTCTGGCCTCTGAATCTGTGAATATAAGCGATTAATTAAAATACAATTGCATCATAGGGCCCTTAAGACCTCAAACTGGGTTTCAGTGATGAGGGGGGCGACAAGGTGGCGGCATCAGGATAAATAAAAAAAATTATACCTAACAAAAAAAATGTGGATTAAACTTGTAGTTAAAATACAAATATTCACATAAAAGTATGTTTCCTGCATTGTTATCGTATTAAGATTTTCCAGGACTGGCATTGTAGCATGAGAAGTGGGTCAAATTTCCATTGCAAAATTTGTACCTTACATAGCAAGTTAAATAAAAGATTGTAAAAATAGTAGGCAACTTTGAACACGGGCACCGAGCGTGGTTTGCGTGTGTTAGAGCAATGCCTACGGGAACGTTTGCTCGAAGTTGCCTACTCTGTTATACTCGGGCGACGCGACCTCGCAGCAGTCGCAGTTTTGCCCCGCTCGTCGCTGTCATTCAGTTTGATGCCTAAGGGCAGATGGATCAGCGTATTACGCGCTTTTGAGTTCCTTAAAACAATCTGAGTCATTTAAAAAGGGTTATAAATTCTGGAAAGTAAGAAAATAAATAAATAAATCCCGTTTGCTCTAAGTTTGCCGCTGGCGTAAAGGCTGGTGTAGAGCCGTAGTATGGGACGCGACCGGCAAACTTAGAGCGAACGGGTAGTAAGGATCTAGGCTAGTCAAATTCGCTGTCACTTATAACATACAACGAACTTCTATTTCTAAAGTAAGATTGCATTATATGCTCACCTGATGTTTGTCTAGTACATGATTCAACTCCTCAATAAAAGGCGTCTTGTGTGGGAATATTGGCAATTCTTCGGGAAGCTGTATATCCGGTTTGTCGATATCTACTAAACAGAGGGCAGCTTCTGAGCCGAGTGCGATACTCCTTGGCCCTCCAGATCCTATACTCATAGCTGCACTGTCTGCGTGGAGTCCTAAAGAAGGAAGATACGAATTTAGTGTGACTGAGTCACATTTTACTATAGATTAGGCACTAAATGAACTCTGGATTGAATATCTTAGGAGTTGCTGTCATTCATAGTATACTTGTTTGCCATCTTAATTGTATAAAATCGTTTAGAAATTTACCAAAATATGATGGGTTTATTTAAAATTATGGGTTTATTTAAAATTATGGGTTTATTTGGTTAAAGATATTATAAGTACCTACTACTCGAATATGCAAATGCGAAGTTGAAACTACAAAGCTTGAGTTCAGCCTTCTATTCGAAATTTCGCTTGCCTCAGCATAAATTGATTTAGCAGCCTGATACTCATACCCATAAGCAAAATTGACCTTATTTTCTTCTGGCTCTCTATGTGCTTGGTTTAGTACCCAAATTATGAATTTTAATCTATTTACATAAGTAGACACCTAGATATTAAATAAAACCACAAAAAAATTACAACTAATATCACTAACAACATAATTTCTTCCGACATCAACCGCTAACTCCAGCAAATTACAATTAGACAGTTCTTGACAGTTACATACATACATACATATGGTCACGCCTTTATCCCCGAAGGGGTAGGCAGAGGCATATTATATGCCCACATTTCACCTTTTTTGTATAATTTGTCCCACGTAATAGGTGGTGAGCCGTATTGCCGTGTTTAAATGGACAGGCGCAGGTTGTGACTGCCTGCTGTTGAAATAAAGCCTTCAACTTAGCTTAACGACTGCCATTTTACTGGCAACCGGGACCAACGGCTTAACGTGCCTTCCGAAGCACGGAAACGCTCAAATAAATGTCACAAAGTGATCACATGAATGGTCACCCATCCATGGACCGGCCATAGTGAAAGTTGCTTACTGCAGTGATCGTTTACAGAACACTGAGTCCGCGGGGCCACGAGCGCTTGACAGTTACAATCAGACCTATTGACCCCTATAAAAAAGAGCACTGTCTTACCCATAACGAACGGCACCGGAGCGTCGAGGAAATGGTACAAAGGAGCCGGCAATATCGGCACGTAGACATGCGCCCATGAGAACGGCAGCAATAGAGACACAATACATTCTGCTACGAGCATCAATTTGTTGTAATCTGAAAAGTAAATAAGCATTGACTGTTGTGTAAATGTAACATCATGTGAATAGTCCCCTTTTTTTTAACGTGAGGGAATTCCTCATGGATGTTATGCCGGACTCCTACCGACTAAAAAACCTCACGTTACGCCCAACGGCCTATGGTTGGGAGCCCCGGGTAAGCCCTCGGAAGGATGTCCCAGGACTGTGAATAGTCCCCTGTGACTGTCACTTGGGAAGGAAGTTTCCCTTTAAGTTAATCTGTTCGGGAACTACGCGTGAACCAGGCACGAAATTCAAGAAGACAGGAAATGAGGGCCATTAAATAATTACTTTACATTTTATGTACATAAGACACATTTAATAAATTGTCAAATACGACGTTTGGGCAGTTTGTTAATTTTGACGTTATTGTCAGACTAGCGGACGTCACGTAGTTTCACCCGCGTAGTTCCCGTTCCCGTGGTAATACGGGAATAAAATATAGCCTATGTTTACGGCAAATAGTATAGCTTCCCAACAGTGAAAGAATTTTTCAAATTGGTCTAGTAGTTTCGGAGCCTATTCGATGCAAACAAACAAACAATCAAATCTCTCCTCTTTATAATATTAGTAAAGATGCGTGATACCAAATAAGCAGATTGTTAAGTTCGCTAAATATGAAGAGTGTATAAATAAATTAAGCGAAAAGTTATGTTGTTTGCAACATCAATGTTTAAAAAACAATTAATATCAATCGCAGCCTGATGATATTTATGGCAAGGAAAAGTGAGCATTAGCGTTAGCGTTAGCGTACATCCTTTACATCAGTCACTCAATTACTAACCTAATTTTGTTAATTAAGAGATTATGGGGCTTGTGCTGTAGCGTTATTATGTAATACCATTGCAGACGTCTTGTTATTACACGAAGTTTTATTTTTATAGACGCGAGTATTTTATTATTATTGGTACTAATTAATTGCTATTATATTATTGAGTGCCTCACCACACAAACTCAGACAGAGATGAGAGATTTTACATTTAGAGATTGAGACGCACTCTTAATGAAATGTTTTAATAAAATGGTAACAAGCCCATATCTGTACATTGTAGCATGTATATACATGTAGCCACGCCCGTCTTTATTTTACGAACTAGCGGACGTCACGCGGTTTCACCCGCGTAGTTCCCGTTCCCGTGGGGATACGGGAATAAAATATAGCCTATGTTCACCACAAAGAGTGTAGCTTCCCAACAGTGAAAGATTTTTTTAAATCGGTCCAGTAGTTCCGGAGCCTATTCGTTACAAACCAACAAAAAAACAATTTTTTTCCTCTTTATAGTCTTAGTATAGATGGGGTGGCATAGGAATAAATTAACGCCCACATTTCACCATATTTGTATGTTTGCTCGTTAGACCGAATTCGGGTGCACGTAAGACGTTAACCGAATTTAAGCACCCGAAGCATTAATTACAATGTCGGTTACTTTAACACTGGCAAAGGACCCTGCGCTCCCGAAGTTGCTTCACAAATATTGAAAGGAAAATGGGGTCGGATAACCAAAACGAAAGCTGCACGAATATGGGCGTACTCGACTCTGTTCATTTACATTAGCCGTTTGTCCGAATTCCAGTGGCAAACAAATTCGAGCTAACGGCCGTATGTGATTAAGTCATAATACTGTCTGTTTGTATCTCCATACGCGCATTACGCGACAACGCGTGCACCAATTAGGTTAAAATTTGGCATAGACTTGATAGGACTTGACCGAGAAGGAAACATAGTTACTCCATGTTAGGTTTCCTGTGAGATAAGAAACACTATTCCCTACTAATATTATAAATGCGAAAGTAACTCTTTCAGTCTATCTGTCTGTTACGTTTTCACGCCTAAACCACTGAACAGATTTTGATGAAATTTAGTATAGAGATAGTTTGAATCTAAGGGAAGGACATAGACTACTTTTCAACTGACTACGCAAAAGGAGGGTAATGATTTTACGCGATAACGACGTCTACGCGGACGAAGCCGCGGGGAACAGCTAGTATACCTACTATAAGGCTAAGTAGACATAATGCATTAGAATTGAAATATTAACTGAGATGATAGATTAATAGAAAAGCGAAAACTTACCACTTGACCGAAGCAGAACCTGATGTTCAAGTAAAACACATGTAAAGAGCTGCACAACACATTCGACACCCAACGTCGCGAACATTGCTCTAAGCGGATAATCTAGAAGAGGTAACTCATCAGGTAGATTTGGCATTCGTATCACCTGAAAGAAATATAACATGGTCAAGATCGAAGTCAAAAAACGTTTATGTGTAGTGGTCTAAGATCCCTTTAAGAACGACCTTCACCGAGCTGGTTATTGGATGAAAAGTGTTTTATATTCAACTAAATATGTCGAAAATTAAAATGCAATAGGGTTGCCTAAAAAATTTCAGTCCAGAATATGATAAATTAAGAATTATTAAACAAAAAAATTTACTATTTACTGGTTTGCTTATTAGATACATTCCATACCAATTGGAAGTTTAACGCCCATAGAATATGCAAATTTTACTTAATTCATTAACCAGGGCGTTGCATTACTAGTATCGATTTACCTGCTTATACCTGCGTAACAAAAGTCGTGACGAGAAAAAAATCGCCAACCTAACATTTGCATATACTATGGGCGTTATACTTTCAATTGGTATGGAATGTATCTAATAAGCAAACCAGAAAATAGTAATTATTTTTTTTAAATTCTTAATTTATCATATTCTGGACTGAAAATTTTTAGGCAACCCTATTGCAAATTAATTAGTGACATATTTAGTTTAATATAAAACACTTTTCATCCAATAACCAGCTCGGTGAAGGTCGTTCTTAAAGGGATCCTAGGATATAGGCACTTGCAAAACTTCAAGAATTTAAAAACGAAACAGTGGTTACCTCCATGACAAAGAGTGTATTTGTGAACTACTATACCAAGGCCTTACAAAAACTGATATCATATCCAGTATGATCCCTAAATCAGTTTTTGTAAGGTTATACGATCTGCGAATATTAGTTTCACTGCAACACTTTCCAGACTTACATCGTGTGTTTCTTTATTATCTAAAATACTCATTAAGTTGAAATAAAGCGAGTTTACGGCGATTGTTAGTCAGGGTCCTAAGAATTTAAAAAGCCAATTTTTGAAAGACCGTCAATTTGGTCTCACTTGATTCGATTTTGGCAAACTATTGGTGTAAGCTAGACCAGCAAAAAATTATACTCACAACAGGAATAGGATCCAAGTGTGGTTCTGATGGAGGTACATATAAACGTAAAGCTTGACCTGGTAGTGGCACTGGAACTTCGTACAATAAGTTATAGACATAAGACTCAGGGCTAAGACCTGGACCTGGCTGTCTAGGTAAAGACCTGTAAAGTAAGATATTCATAACAAATGTGATTATTTACTAAAAAGCTGATATGGTGGGATATGACATGCGTCTATATGCCACTGGCTGACCTTCTCCACAAGTGGCTAGTTAGTTTTGACTATTCCCATACAGAAATGAAGATTGTATGAGTAACAAATCTGTGAATATGTATACAAGTGTTAAGGGGTTGCAACTATTGGTGATGAAGATCATGTAATTTACAACTGCCGTATTTGCGAAGGCGCGTGAGGACTCTAGCCGACCCTCAGACTGCAGGGATGAAATTGATTTTAAATCTTGGATAACAGAATAGTTTGAAGTAATTGCAAAACTTTAAAAGTGCGTAAATCCAACTTTACCTGAATAAATTTTCTAAAAACAGCTGAGCAACCCTTACATATGGATATTGACATATGAGAGCTATGCTTTTGGCAACATATAGTTTATCTTTGGCTATATCATAGTAGGTTAATGCAGCTCCGGTGTGTGGAGTGAGTTTGAATGATCTTGGGAGTGATCTAGAACTTTCTTTGCCTAAAGCTTTTCTATGTCCAGGTGGAGTCTGTCCACTCGATAATTCGGTAATATACATTGCCTGAAAAAAAATCTTGTTAAGAGGGCTATGGAACACAAAGAGCTTAGAAGTACCAACAACTTATTGGTCATACAATGATAGTTCCATAAAAAACAAAGATCTTTATGACATCACAATGAACAATCTGCATTAATCAGTTCATTTTATTTTTAATTGATGTAAAATGCCACATATTAACATAAAATCTATAAAACATACATAAAATATTCAGCTACTTATAAATAAATTATGTAATAAGCGAGTATAACATTGTTACGTATAGCAGTTTATTTATTCACTAAATTACAAGGTAACAATACAGAATATTATTGTGTGACAGCAGCAAACTATGCTCTTAAAAAAGGATAAACTGGATGAAGGATAAATTTCATTTTTGAGACTTCGCTAGGCCTGATCTGAGTACCTGCTTGATGTATATATTTAAAAAAAAATTGTTTTATTTTTTTAAGAAAAGGACTCTGACAGACCGAGAGCAAGGTGATCTTAAGAGGCCTTTTTAAACTTAAAAAAATAATAATGTTGAAGCTATGGAAAGGGACAATTTTAAATAAAGTATACAAAAAAGAATGAAAAGAAAAAGAAAAGAAAATGAATGAATGATGAAAAAAATTTAATCTATTAAATTCTTACCTGTAAAGTGTGCATGGCACTACAAATGTTTCTGTTCCTAACTTCCTCATAGAAGATAAGACTGAATCCATAGTAACGAGATGCATTTTCTCTAGTTACAACAAAACTGTGGAACTTGGGTTCTAATGAATGTTTCTGTGTTCTAAACTGAAGTCCTGCTGGGAGACAGAGCTGCAAATCAAAAAATAATATTAGCATGTACACCCTGTAATTATTTGATTGGGAGGGCTTTAAATGGTTTAAATGCACATTGGGACTATGTAGGTGGCATCAGAATTCAAGGTAGGTACCCTAGATTGAAGATTCTTTCACATTTGCAAGTGGCTGTTTTATTTTAAATTACTGGTTATTTTTATAAGTTTATTTTTGTAACATAAAATCAACTTATGCAGACCTATTTTCTATCACGGGCACATAAACTCAATAGTATACATTTATTTATTGCTTAAATGGTGAAAAAGTAAATACTAAACTATTTAAAGGAAAATTGGTTGATCCTTTTTTGATATTTAATTTTGAAAGTGTACAAAGACTATAAAATCTAACAACATTAAACTAATATGACACATAAACATAAGCTAGAGACTGCTTTGTTTACTTGTGTAAATCTAATATTCAAGGTCATACTCAAGTTGTATTAGCCAATGAAAGATTGATATACTTTTGAAATAGATTACCTCAAACGAGACCTAACTTATTAAAAATAAAATATTTAAATAGTGAGTTTACTTACCATGCATACTGCATGTTCATCAAAAGGGTTGGCTGTAATATTTTCAGGATAGTGCGCTAAAACTTTCCCTTTATAGGAGCGATCCAAAGGAGACACATGAAGATTATCGCCTTAAAGAGAGAAAACAATATTATTTATCAAAAAAAACATAACAATGAAGACGTGTCGTGGGCTGCTTACGTACCACACAACCTATCCGGCTCTAATCCAGAGTCAAAGTCGAGGCCACATATCGCAAAGTAATCAGCAAATCGACATCCAACAGATAAATCGGAGACAGACATATTTCTATCGACCCGTTATTTACTATCTGAGACACTTTCTCTTCGATTCTTAAGGTGAAGGTTTTGCTTCAGCATTGTATTCATACAGTGAATCCTCGGTACCAAACTATTAGTATCGTTTGTTCACATATTTTCATTGTACAACAAATTTTCAGTGATAATGAAATTAATTTATACAAATTAAAATCAAAAATCTATCTTCACACCATCACATCACACAGACAGTTCCGACAGCTGCCAAATGCCATTGTGTGTCAAATTATTAATGTCAAAATCTGTCAAAGCGTAATGGGCTCTTGACACGGCTAGTATTGAATAATGGGCTAGCCACACAGTCAAACTGCAATTTGTCATGCCTCGTCAATATCATGTATACATACAATACTCGTCGATGGACACAAACACAAGCATGCAAAGAAATTACGCGCCGGTCCCATAAACGTACAATAATATTGATCAATACAGCAATAAATTGACCGTGTATGGGTAATAATTGAGGTTTGAACAGACTATATTCCGACCACAGACTTACAATAAGTAGCAGACCAATCATTAGAGATTGAAAAGCACGCCAAAACTAACACATCTAAATACCTCACACACTAACGCAACTACAGGGAAGGAGTTAGTTCAATAAGATTTATTTTAATGAAATAAGAGTATCTTAAAATACCTTTTTTATATAATGGCAATATTATTATCTGTCAAACAAATTGTCACAAATTCTGTTGTTAACCTCAAAATATTTCGGTTTTTGTTAAGATTTTAATTTAATCATGCCGAAACCTATCAAATGTTGCGTCAGGAGCCTGTTATTTACAATCCTAAATAAATATAATCAAGTAACGATTGAATCTGACAACGAGTTTGATACTGACATTTGACAGATTTCTCTCATGAAGGCATTGAATTTCTTGATTCTGATTTTAGTACAGATTATGACAAATAAATACCTATAGTGAAAAAAATTATTTTTATCAAAATTTCAAGTAAATAAGTTTTCAGCGTGCTATATCAGTGTTGTCACCTAAAAGATTTTTGAATTTGCCGCCCTTTTTAAGGGACAAGACTCGCTTGACAGACTCTACCCATACACGGTCAACTTATTGCTATAATGATCAATTCAGCCGTTCACGCGTGATGCCGTGACCAAGGAAATAGGGCTTCATTTTTATATATATAGATTACTCAATATAATTAAAGATTACAGGCATTATATTAAAATAAAATTCTGAACTAATTAAATGCTGAATCGCAGTTTGACACACTTATTTTTATGTTAGCACTAGCTGACCCGTGCAACTTCGTTTGCGTAAGAGAAATAGATTCCCCGTCGCGACTATTCTCATCGCATGGTTTCCTAACGCGTGTTTTCCCGTTGCAATATTTTGGCACAAATTAGATTTCCATTAAAGTGGTTATTGCAAGCGAACCTAATTTGAAGATTGAGGAGCCAATTTAAACTCTTCGTAACTTCTTGAATTCCAGTATGATAGGACGGCGATCGTTAGTAGTTACCTTACGTATTAAGTACGTAATGCCTACTAAATGATACAAAAAAACCGACTTCAAACATAAACTAAAAATTTAAAAATAAAATTAACTTAGCACAAAGTAATAGGTAGTATATTGAAAAGCTGAAGGTTTTCAGGAAAGGAGAGAGAAATAAAAAGTTAAATTTAAAATATAAAACGAAGGTTTATTATGAACTGAAAACTGGGTCGTGGTTCGTGATCGGACAGCAAAGGCTTTGCGATTTCCGGTAGGCCTTTAGGGCTCGACTTATCTTGTGGCTCCTTGATGGTGATGAAGTGCAAATCCGTAAAATATTTGTTCTACCGTTTAACTAAAGTGAAATTCAATAGGGATTGTTACCCAGAAGTGTGATTATCGGCTGTTGGTCTGGCTGTAAATTCACATATAGGAAATACAACAAAATAATACACAAATTGAGGCGGTTTGACGCCATAAAAATAAAAATTGTGGTGGTGATATACTTTGACTACTTTTTACGATGAATAAATGCTATACAACTTACTTACGAAAATTAATGTAAGCGTTTCAAATCAGACGTTTTACTTCAGAACTTTAACAAATGTAATATTTAGAATTGAAAAAACTTTTACTTTAAATTTACTTAAAAATTTTCCACCATAAAATAAATATCTGAGGGTGTGAAAAATAAAAATGGGGACCGTTAAAATTTGGAAAATTACAATTTATGTTGAAAAAGAATTCAAATTTGGCCTTGTTCTTGTTTTTGCCGAAATCTGTCTAAAATTAATAAAAAATCACAAAATAAGCCGGAAAGAACAAGTTGGCAGCAGAGGTCAGGAGAGCCAAATTCCTGGGTAGTTATATTAATTTTGAGGGAAACTACCCCGCTAACGGGCACTCTTAAGACTATTTTACACAAATTAAAATATCTTATAATTATGACCTCCCGACTCCCGTCGGAAATCGCTTTCTCGCTACCCGAAACCACGATATGGGCGCCACTGAAAAGCTGAAGGCTTTCAGGAAAGGAGAGAGAAATAAAAAGTTAAATTTAAAATATAAAACGAAGGTTTATTATGAACTGAATGGTCTGGTCGTGGTTCGTGATCAGGCAGCAAAGGCTTTGCGATTTCCGGTAGGCCTTTAGGGCTCGACTTATCTTGTGGCTCCTTGATGGTGATGCAGTCCGCGAGGTAGATGTGCCGTCCACAAGTTCGGCTGGCACGGTGTTTTCCAACCCGTAGGGTGGACGATTGCGTGTTGAACCCGAAGGGTACGTCTTCACCTTCGTGGGACCCGAAGGGTGAATTTTTCCCAATCCGTAGGGTAGATGGTTCTCGCAGAACCCGAAGGGTGGACCCTGGAATGTTCCAGATGAGGGGTTAGCTGGAACCCTTTTTCCCGCCTATTGCCTAAGACAGCCGATCCCTGCTAACCATTGCAGGAATCGGGAGTCTTACATTGTCTGCTTACAGTACAAATTTTACAGATATGTTTTTTCACACCCCTGTTACTACCCCCCTATAACAGGGTTGACCAACAGCCGTTAATTTTCACTGTTTAAAATTTAGATTACATTATAAATGATTTAACTCACCCAATGATGGGGTACTTGACGTTTGCAGCTAAACAACTGTTCACTTAGGGAGAATTTCGCACCCTATAAAAATTATTATAAGTTTAAATTACTTTGCACACAGACACCTTCGCGACGAGTATAATTCAAATTTGTGAAAATGGTTGCTTAAACTTCGCGCGCAGTTCTATTTATAGCTTTGGACAGCGCCTCTGGCGGCAATTAGCGTCCCTACGTTTTACGTCACTCAACGTCACTCTGGTTACGTCAGTGCTGGTGTTGATGTGACTAGTTGTCGGTAGATGGGGCTTTCATTTATTTTCACTAAAATTTCATTTTTAATTGACTAATTTTATTGATTTATGCACCCGTTGTTGCACAACGTTACAATATTTAGATTTATCAGATATTATTAAATGTAATACTGAAATCGGCGCCAAGTAAAACTATAGGTATAGGTAGGTATTATTAATCTCTCATAGAAATATTGGCACCGACTTCAGTATTACAGTCAATAATATCTGATAAATCTAAATATACTACCTATTACTTTGTGCTAAGTTAATTTTATTTTTCAATTTTTAGTTTTTGTTTGAAGTCGGTTTCTTTTTGTAAAAAAAAATTTTTTTCATGATTTTTAGTGACGGATAGACTGAAATTATATCTGTCTAGGGGTAATGTTCTCCCCAATACAAATTAATCAACCCCAAACACAAGGTAACTGCAGTAAATCGTTAAGGAATTCCCTCGATTCGAGGAATTTCTTCGATTTCTCCAGGATCACAGCATCAGATTCTGACTTCCTGTGTATGGGACCACATGGGAAGCACCAGCTTTCAAATAAAAAAAGAATTATCAAAATCGGATAACTCTTCCAAGCGATTTGCCGGTAACAAACATAAAAAAAAAATCACAGACGAACTGAGAACCTCCTCTTTTTTTGGAAGTCGGTTACAAAGGGAATCAATAACATAATATCAGTTTCGTTAAGAGATTCAAATAACTCCTCTATCCAGATGTATAGATTGAGGAGCCACTTTGACATAAATCTAACTTTTTATCTATTGGCCTACAAATTCCAAAAATTGTTCTAAATTTTTTTATGATTGTTTACTAAATAAGTACTTTATTTAAACTTAATTTAAAAAGTGAGGTGGCTCCTCAATTCATACGGACAATACTACTGGCAAATATTAGTGTCAAGGGAAAAGTACATTAAATAACCCTTAGCACTACCGCTACCGCTTAAGAGGGTTACGGCATTTTTTTTACGTTTCCGTTACTCTACTGGTAGTGCCAAGGGTCGGCATGCAGCAGCGCCACTGGTGTTGCTACGTTCATATGCTACAGTAACCAACCATGAGATGGGCCGTAAGCTTGTGTGCCCATTTAGTAGTATAAAAACCAGCCAAGTGCGTAATTGACTTGCACACAGAGGGTTCCCTACCAAAAAAGGGCGAAAAATCAGGTTTGTTGGATGGGACCTCTTTTTCTGACTGTAGTAATTGTTGTCATAGTTGCAACAGAAATATATCATCTGAAATTTGCAGCTCTCTAGCTATCACGGTTCCTGAGATACAGTCTCATGACGTACGTCGCGGTGGTCGCTTCAGAAAATCAGAACTTATTCGGCCGTTTCTTTCCGCCGTTTTCTGTTTTTATATGTATAGGTATAATTTTGAATAACTAAATCATAATACGTGTTAATATTATTTTTAAACTATCGCGGTTTTCAACACTCGTGTGTAAATAAATAGTATTTCGCGTGAAGTTCCGAATTCTATAAGTATGAGTGAAAATACGTGTTACTTTGAGCGAAGTAGATCTTTATCGGTATTTGTAAAAATAGATGATGTCTAGTGTATTCCCGTTCGTCCCCTCGACTTTATCCCCCGAAGGGGACGAACGTTAATCAGTCTCCGATCGTCCCATTCCTAATTCAAGAGGCTGTAGGCTTTGTCCTCTTATTGTTTTTGTGCTAATACATAATACTTTGTTTACAAAATGCTAAAACAGTTTCTCCTTTTGTGACCCGACATTTACATCTGCTAATTTGTTCATCTAATGCCTCTGATTGTTTGTATCTACGAATAATGAATACTATAGAAGCATAATTCGGCTCAAAAAATGGCACCACCAAATGGGGACCGCGGAAGGCGTTGCTTAAAATGGGGACCGCGCGACACATTTAGTCCGCGCTGTCACGCATAGCGTTCGGTTGTGTCACCGGAACCAATCTGTCAGTGATTTTAATGGTTTTTTCGCGTTAATTATATTTTAAATATGCCTTCGTGTGTTCTGAAGTGGTGTAGAAACCATACGGATATGAAAAACGCTGAAATCACCCTCCACAGGTGAGTAAATATTCATTTTAAAAACACGTACTGGTGACGTTGAAAAGTGTTATGCAACATGAACTCAATTCGAAAATTAAATTATTTTTATGCAGTGTTTATAGTATGTTAAGCGCTAAGGTAATATTGTTAGTACGATATTATATTAGTAGGATGATATTATGCATAGAAATTAAATTATAATTGAAGGGTCTAATTCGAGAAGGGGTTAACTGACTAATCGTAATTTTGTAGAAAATGGGCTCTAAAGTTTGGAGGGTTTATTTTGATGTTAAGCATCGAAAATCGTTTTAAAAAAGGTTGGGTAAACTTTTAAATAATAACCTTTAGTGCGTATTATATAATTATATACAAAAATGGAGCTAAAATATATTGTATACTGTAAATATCTGATGATTTTTACTTAAACCCAGAATTCGCGTGGATAATTATGCACTTCGTGAGTATAAAAACGATTTAATGTTAAACAAACCGTTTTTCCTCTACTATATTACGGATTTAGTCCTCTTTGAAATGAGATTATTGGAAATTAACCCATTATTGTGTTTTATAAATGCCACTATTGCAAGTCTTTTACTTCACGACAGACGTCGGGATCGATTACCGCAATAGAAAAGTATCTTTGTGTACATTATGTTTGTCTTGTTCTGGATGTTTTTGTTGTAAATATGTATTTAGATAAAAAGTATCAAGCTCTGTTTACCTGTTGATACTACCCATTAACAAGGTTTGCTTAGTATGGGAAAAGTTTGCGATGTGTGAATGTGTGAGATTATTACAATGATTAACAAGTATACAAATAAAACTATATAAATAAACATTAATTTTTTTAACAAAAGTAAAATCGAATTCATGATAAACTAGAAAGCCGTGAGATCGGTCTCACCAATCTCCCTTCTCTAACACGTTTATTGTGAAAGTTCAATCCAATTGACGTCGTCATTTTTGTTTTATTTCAAACTCTGAACAGATGATCCACATGATCTAGTGACGTAGTTTAATGAAACAGACACACAGATTACAGACAAAGTCTGGACATGAGCCTCTCTGCACTCTATTTTATAGAGAGGGGCTAAAACTTAAAAATAAAATTGACTTAGCATAAAGTAATATGTCTTTTGATTCATCAGATTTTATTAAATATCATATTGAAGTTGGCGCCAAGAAAACCCATAGGTTTAAATAGGTACCGTTAATGGCACAGATTTCATATCAATATGATCATAAAATAAAATCTGAACAATCAAAAGACATATTACTTTGTGCTAAGTAAGCTTTATCTGTAACTTTTTGTTTGAAGTCGGTTTTAGTTTAGTTAATGAATTTTTATTTCATCACTTTAAGTGACAGGTGGACTGAAAAATCTATCTATCTAGGTGTAAAGTTCTCATCAATACAAATTAACCAAGCCCAAACTCAAAGAACTTGCTGATACACAGCAGTTACTTTGTGTTTGCCCTTGATTAGTTTGTTAAGTAAGAAAGTTAAGGAATTCCCTCGACTGTCTTTCATCTCCATCATCAGATCGACTCCGGACCTTGATTAAATTGTAATCTTTAAAGCACATAATTAAAAAGTTAATAAACGCACTAGTTGTCTTTACAATTTTCAGTGGTTGCCCTCGATTTCTCCTGGATTCCATCATAAGATCCTGACCTGGTAAAAATGGGAACACCATAAAAGTGGGCACTATTAAACGAAAAAAGAAAATTTTTGAAATTCATCTATAATTGAGGGAAATATTGTAGATACATATAAAAATATATACAGTCAAATTGAGAACCTTCTTCTTTTTTGAAATCGTTTAATAAATTTAGTTGAATTTCCCTAAAATATTATAATTCCATAACTGAACATCGTGTGATGCATCCGAGGCATGATAGCCATTAACAACGCCGCTACACTAACAGTACTTTTTACACAACTGCTCTAGGTATATGTATGGGCCTTTCAGTTAAGTCTGCTATCAGTAGTTTCCATCAATCTTGCAGTACTGTGTCCAAACTCCTAACCGTTAAGGAGTTCTGTAGCTTCATCATCAGCACAATAGAGTCATATGTTGACATCCTGAAGTGAATACCTGAGTCAGACATGATTTCGTAACAAGAGCACCATACGATCATACAATTTTCGGTGGTTACCCTCAATTTCCCCTGGATCTTATCATCGGATTCTGGCCTGGTAAAAATAGAACCACCTCAGAAGTGAACACCATCCAAAAAAACACAATTTTGAAATCAATCTATAATTGACGGAAATGTCGGTGAATATATGTTAAAAAAACATAAAGATAAATTGAAAACCTCTTCTTTTTTTCATGTAGGTTAAAAGGGGTTTATTATCGCTTAAAAATGTTATTAATAAACCCTTTTTAGCGTTGTCTAGTGTATACACACTGAATATTTTTATGTTGTAAAGTTAGTGCAAAAATGATTTAAGTTACCTTACTCCTGTCTTGAAACAATTCACATAGCTCATTAGATATGTTTGTGAACGTTAGAACAGCTTATAATACGTTAAATCCTTTTTTTATTTGAAATAAGTAGAATTATGTATTTTTTGGTATGTTTACAAGCATTAAATCCTTTTTGAATTAGCGGACTTCAAATCCTTGGTCAGTTAAACTCTTTTTAGACTGAATATATCGAGATACGTAAAGAATTTCGCTTTTCTGTTAATGTCACAAGGTAGATAATTTTACTACGAATCCAACGGTACCCATAAGTCATTTTGCGTAAAAACGTCAGTTAACCCCTTCTCGAATTAAACCCTTCAATTTGAATTTCACGGATTCCCAACAAATGAAGTCCAGCCTGAAAAATGGGTAAATGCGATTCGTTTGGAAAGAAATGAACGTAACCTTTCCACTGTTGACATATCGCATTTGATATTTTTTGCAATGTCTCGCATCTGTGTAAGTATCGCCTAGCGATACTTTTGTTTCCGGTTAGTTTGCGGTCTTGTAGCGCAAAAAGTACTATCCCGATCCTGCTCAAATTTTTATGGAGTGTTCTTAGACAGAAACGGGACAAGTATGTAGTACATTGTATGTCTGTCTGTCACAGCTGCACCTCATGATTCTCTATTCCTTGCTATGTCTCGCATCTGTGTAAGTATCTCCTAGAGATACCTTGCCGTCAGACAGTTTGCGGTCTTGTAGCGCAAAAAGTACTATCTCTATCCTGTTCAAATTTTTATGGAGTGTTCTTAGACAGAAACGGGACAAGTATGTAGTACATTGTATGTCTGTCTGTCACAGCTGCACCTCATGATTCTCTATTCCTTGCTATGTCTCGCATCTGTGTAAGTATCTCCTAGCGATACCTTGCCGTCAGACAGTTTGCGGTCTTGTAGCGCAAAAAGTACTATCTCTATCCTGTTCAAATTTTTATGGAGTGTTCTTAGACAGAAACGGGACAAGTATGTAGTACATTGTATGTCTGTCTGTCACAGCTGCACCTCATGATTCTCGTTTAAAAAGTGCCCTCCATCGCGCACCATTCCGCGCGGCTAAGTGACGACGACCGGTACTGTGTTGCGTGTAATTACATTTGTGTTTGGTGTTTTTTACTTTCAAAACTTAACAAAATCATGACTAGGTTAGAGTTTTTATTCGTAGATTGTGTATTTCATAAAGATTTTGGTATTTTCAACGAACATTCATTGTATTTTTACGCGCCGTCGGCGTCACGGCGGCGCGGCGCCAAGCCCATACATTTGGATGAAATACAAAGAATAAATACTGTAATGATGACAATCTATCGTTATTTTATGTATTTTTATGTATTCTTTTATTGTTTTCAAGCATTGAATGTAAAATCTATTTCAATAATTTTGTGTAAAATTTGGTCGAAATTCTCGATCATTTTTTGCAAAACTTTCAAATTTCAAATAATTCATTTCTGAAATATATTTGTATGCCAGCACACCTTTTTTTTATGTTAATCGATTAGGAAAAGTCATGTAGCTGAAGATTGTAAATTTTTATGAAAAAAAATACACAAAAAAAAATCAAAAAAAAAAAACAAAGTTACGACCACCCTTTTGGGCCTCTTTTTAAGTGCTCGGTTCATTGTTCAATTTCTAATAAACTAAACACGTTTGTCAAACAAAACTCTGTGTAAAAAAAATTTAAGGACCATACTTACGAATAAAAAAAGAATGTAAGCCACTTGAAGCACAGTTTTCTCAGAATCATGGCATGAACTTAACCTTTTTTTGGCGGTCGGCGGTCGGGTCGCCGAAATGAGTCGTATTTTGAAAAGCTTGTAAATAAAAAAAAAAGTACTACGAGTTGTATTGTGTCTGTTGAACATTGTGAAATACGATGTATTTAAAATACTAAAAAAAAAAAAATTTGGAATTGTACATAATTTTTTTTTTTTTACAATTTTTGTAGAGAAAACTGGTGAAAAATTACAAATTCTTTTTTCTAATAGAAATTAGTAATACATTACAAGGCAGAACTGGTCTTATCTATCATTTTATCATTAGCTTGTTTCATAACGATTCCAGTGAGGTAAGTATTTTATATGGCTGCCATAGAAAAGTTATGAGAAATCGCCATTTTTAGAACATCAGTCGACGCCGCGCTCCCCCCCCCGCAGTAGGTTACACAGATGCGAGCTACCGCGCGCTGACGCCCTACACAGATGAGGGGGTAATTGGATGCCTAGTCAGTACAGTAAAATGCGCAGTACAGTAACATACACTTTTAAACTAATGGTGCCTATTTGTAGGTACTGTAAGATATTTTATATATGTATTTGCAATTAATAAAAAAGATGTGTTTAGCCAATATAAAAGAACGAAATGACGTCACGAAACCCCTTAAAGAAAGCCATCCTATAGAAAGCAATTACGACGTTATGTTGTTAAAAGCATAATCGAACAATTTGTCATAATTCGTTTGCATTAATTTGCTAAAAAGGAGTCTTTACCAAATTCCAACCGCCATAAAAATTAAAAAAACTAATTAATTTTTCCGAGGCACATAATTGTAAAAAAAACCGTAACCGTTTTTCATTTTTAGGCGTATGTTGTTCAATGAATAGAAAAATAATAACTTTCTATTGATTGAACTTATTCAATAACAAGCTTTCTTATTATTGTATAACACCGTCCACGTTTGCCGCTTCGGGTGGGGCGCCGAGCCGCCATGACCTTGGCGCGACCAATCGCGGGCAAGTGTTGAACTATGAATGTGTGCGTGTTGTGTTTTATTGCTGTATTTTAGTATGGGTAAGTTGCTCCAAGATTTTGGCGGTAACTTTATAGAAGTTACATTTCTATAGTATTCATTATTCGTAGGTTTGTATTCATCTAATTGGCTATCCCTGTACAAAATATAAGAGTAAGCGAAGATGGAAATACCTACTCTTTGTTATTCGGATGAACCGTGTACACCTTTTTTTTTTTGTTTAACGTGACGGAAAATCCTCATAGGATGCTATGCCGGACTCTTACCGACTAAAAAACCTCACGCCACGCCTAACAGCCTATGGTTGAGAGCCCCGGGTAAGCCCTCAGGAAGGATGTCCCGTGAAAGGAAGGATGTCCCGTGAGCCGTGTACACCTTATCTAGTACTTATTCTTTCATAATTCCTAGCCAGCCATGTTCAGGTTCTCATTCATCGCACAAATGTATTTTGACATACAAAATAATATGAAGGCAATTTCGCTTATTAAAATAAATATGCGCATAAATAAAATACACAGTTTTAGTAAAATTACTTATTACAATTTGAAATGTTTGACGTTTATCAAAAATAAGACCATTTTTTTTTTATTTAAAATTCAGCTGTCATGTCATGTGTCAAAAAAAAATTTAAAAAGTACCGACTAAGGAGTATCAATGTGACCTATGAGGAAAATGCCCCCAAAATTTTTTTCTAAACCATTTAAAACATGTTAAATGATAAATTTCAATAAAATAAAATACACGTCTCCCATCAATTCGTTTAAAGATGTTTTATGCCAAATTTGAAGAAGATCGGACCAAGGAATCACGTAGTCCCATACAAACTTTGCAACCCTTGTTTACCCCCTTAGGAGTTGAATTTTCAAAAATCCCTTCTTATTGCTCGCCTATGTCACTTAAGGAGCATTTGTGCAAAATTTCATGCTTTTAGACCTAGCGGTTTAGGCTGTGCGTTGATCGTCAGTCAGTCAGTTCTTGTTTTTATATATAGATTTAATTTAATCTTGAAAAGAAGTGCATGAGTTCGGCCCCTACATTAATGAGAAGTATCTAATACGTTAAACTGCAGCATCCGCAGCTTACCAAAATGGCGACCTTTCAAAAACCAGGCGTGCGACATTTTTTTATTTAACCATTTATGTATAGTGTTCTTAGACCATATATCACGGGACTAGCCTTTGCGAACCACCGCATACAAAAATATTCTGCTAGTCATAGCGGGTGAAGGGGGAAACACAAACACATATAAAATTTCATAATATTTTAAAAATGTATTAATCGACAAACGCGTAATGGCTGTTGTGTGTTAATTTTTATTGTACAGTCAACTACAATGAAATGTACTAGTTTAATCATATAAAATGATGTACTGATGTACAGTGCTTTTATAAAGCCAATAGACCAAATGGTCTATTGGCTTGGCAGAAAACAATGCTTAAGTAAGGCGCATCCTGTGGTTAGATGATCTAAGCTAGTGTTGCTATACGTGTAGAAACGGGATAGCACCATTCACTAACCCCTTAGTGCGAGCGGAATGGAAAGACCAACGCACAAAAACATAGATAACGTTTCGTCTGCTACTTATATAGTAAGTCTGTGATTCCAACGGAAATAAATATTGATGCAATATTATTGACTCAATAATATTGTACGTGTATGGGGCCGGTAAGACTTGACTCAATAATTATTGGACGTATTGGGAGCCCATTTTATGTGATAACAATCACATAAATAACCATAGATTTAGAATTTTCCTTTCTTGCGCGTGGTACTACCAGTGGTACTACTAGTAGTACCACGAGTAAAAAATTTACCCGTGGTACTACCAAGTGGTCCCAGTAGTACCACGGGTAAAATTGAATTACAAGTGGTACTACTGGGACCACTTGCTCAACTTCACTGGATAAAAATAAATGAAGATGGGTAAAAACAAATGATGATCGGTGAAAACAAATGAAGCGCGTTAAAACAAATGAACGTCAGTAAAACAAGCGAAGATCGATAAAAACAACTGAAGATTGGTGAGAACAAGTAAGGGTCGATAAAAACAAATGCACATCTATAAAAACAAATGAAGATCAGTAAAAACAAATGAAGATCGGTGAAAACAAATGAAGATAGGTAAAACAAATGAAGATTTTTGAGAACAAGTCAAGATCGGTGATTACAAATGAAGATCGGAAAAAACAGATGAATAATCCCTAATCAGATGGTAATCCCTCTTATATTTGCTCTATTGAGCAATAAGTCACAGTCGACCAAAAATTTTTCACTGCGACTTTGAAATCGCGAATATTAAGGCTCTAATAAGAATATTTACTGGTGCTAAGATCGTAGGTTGCTACGAGTACTATCACTGGCATCGTCACCTAAGGAGAAAAGCGGAACGTTCGTTGTGCAAATCAAGATGCAAAGCGAAAAATCGCAACGTATCTTTGTTCTCTGCGTTACTTCTCAAAAGATAGAGGTTGGGCATACATTCTTCTTTCTTTCATCTTTTCTCTTTCTTTTTCCGACAGGTGTTTATAATTTTGTAAAATATACTACTACCAATTTGGACTTATAGACTTTTGCCATTTTTTTCTTTGTTGTTGAGATTATTTGTTATTTTAATTTTAAATATGAAGGTGTTTTTGTCTTTTCGCAAAGTACTACATCAAATTATAACAACAAAAACATGCAGCGTTACACTTGACGGGCATTCCACTTAGCTGCTCTCTCTTTCTTTCCATCCAGATGCTCTCTCTCTCTTTCTATCAAGATGCTCTCCCTTTCTATCAAGATGCTCGCTCTCTTTCTATCAAAATGCTTATGCAATGCAACCGTTCGCGTCGCCGCGCCTGCGCAAGTGCGCACATAGTCGTCAGTCGTCAATGTAGTCAGTCAGTGATTACACGTAGTCGTGCTGGTGGCAGTCTTACTTGTGAAGTGTGCGTATGTACTCATATGCATTAAATTTAAATCAAAGTTCAATAGCTGTTGGTGTAACATACCTAAATTAATTATATTTATCATCGACGGAGTATTAAAACCATATAAGGTAAGAACTTTGAAATCTTTATCATATTAAGCAGGTTATTCCTTGCTTACTTTGGGATCAGATAGCGTTGTGTGAAATGTTCGTGAATATTTATTTATTATTTAATGTTATTTTTTAACGTAGTTAAATACATTCGTATTGGACATTCCGTTCGCGTTATTTAATCCCCCAAATTAAATAAGTAAAGAAATGGGCGTTGAACTAAATCTTTGGAGACACGTGGTGGAAATCACGTGGTGACATAAACAATTGTTCTGACTTTAGTAAGAATAAACTTGGCATAATTCGTTTTAAGGAAATCATTTAAAATACCTGATTTGAGTTAAAAATGGTGGAGTCTATACTAATGTTATAAAGCTGAAGGGTTTGTTCGTTTGTTTGAACGCTAGGATCTCAGGAACAGCTGGTTGGATTTCAAAAAGTTTTTTACATTTCGTTAGTCCATTTATGTTCAGTTAATACCACGCTCTCTCTTTCTCGCTCTCTCATATGTGGTGTAACCACGTTGCGTAGTACCTGACGCAACTTGGCTACGCATATGAGATAGTTTCTGTCTCTCTCTATTGTAAATGGCGTAGCCAAGTTGCGTAGTACCTGACGAGGAAGGCGTGGCTTATGCTGCATTCGAATCAGTACGCAATATCAACTTGCATGCCTACTCGCTATACATTATGCTAACTGCTCCACGCAACTTCGGTTGCGCCACATTATAACAGAGTAAACGTACCTATACTTTTTATAATCATTCGCTAAATACGTTTCAAGTTGTAGAGGGCTATATAGAGCTCTAAATGTAAATATCACAAGTTTCTTTTACTTAACTTGGATGGAAACGCGTATCTAGAAACATCTAAAAATGTCTGACTTTATCATACAGATAGACATTTCAATTCCAATTTAAGTATATATTATTTAAATTTTTTGATCACTTGATAACAAAAGCATGATTAGTTTCCCGAAAAAAATAGGAAGTGTCTTTAGCCAGCGTCGCTACACACTGACGCAAGGCGATTGTAAGACAGCACGCTCACGCACACTAGCATGCGTTAGCGCGGCAGTTTTTGTTGTAGTCATTACAGGGCGACGCGGAATTTATAGTGTATAATAATCAAAGGCTTAGACCGGGCAACAGCGTGTATAGAATACCTATAAATAAATATTTCAACAAATGTCTGGTGTACTCTGTACTCGGGATGTACTATCTTTATTCCATATTGAAAACGCGGCTTTACTCTATTGACGAGAACGCACTCCTTTAATTAACTTAGCTGGAGGGGTTGACGGGAATACACATTAGGAATTACGGTATTCTTTTTAAATACCTACCTAAATACCTGAAAAATTATGATTTCAGCTCAAGAGTTTGCGAACAGATTTTAATTTTAAATTCTTTGTTTGTTTTAGTATGGGGCGGCCGAAGGATCAGCGCGTCTGGCGACATTATCATTCGCTAGACAATAAATCAATTAAATGTAAATTTTGTGATAAAATTTACCAACGTGCCAATATAAACAAAATGATTTCATATTTAGTAACTTGCTTTAAAAGTCCACCAGTTGTTAAGGATCAGATGAAAACGTTAAAATTACAAAAGAGCGGAACTAATGCCTCATCTTCAGATAATCTCCAGGGTTCGGCGTCGCAAGAAGGGGATTCCACACCTACTGCGAGTACAAGTGCAAATATCTCACACGAAGAAGACAGTCACGACTTGAGCGAAGGCGACCTTGCTGTTGAGTTTTCAAAAGCAGTTTTTGTAAAAGCAACTCCATTATCAATGGTAGAGCACCCACTGTGGATAAACTTTTTTAAAAAACTGCATTTTAAGATGCCATCACGAAAAATGCTAGCTAATAAATATTTAGACAAACTGTATAATAAAATGCTCACTGAATTAAACGATGAGTTACGATCGGCTAATTATCTTCATCTTCAATGTGACGGTTGGAGTAATTTACGTACCGAAGGTATAATAAATTTCGTCATATCAAAACCTCAACCAGCCTTTGTGAAAAGTTTAAACACAGAAACTAACCGCCACACCAGTCAATACATCGCAGATGAAATTGAAAATGTGATGAAAACGTATGACCCTAATAAGTTTGTAGTTCTTATAGGAGATAATGCTAAAAACATGCAAAAAGCATTTGAGATAATTCAAACGAAATATCAACATATTACTCCCCTCGGCTGTTGTGCGCATATACTAAATTTGTTAAGCCAAGATAGTTCAAAATCATTAACAATGACCAATTTAATAGAAGAAACTGTACAAGTGATCAAAACAATGAAGAAAAGTCAAACCTTAAGCGCTCATCTTTCAACTATTATAAAAGCTAGAAAACATGGAGAAAAATTAAAATTGCCTGTTAAAACACGGTGGGGAAGTACAGTGACATCCCTAAAAAGTTTAAAAAATAATAAAGGTAACCTTCAAAGTTTGGCTGTGGATGAATCTGTGAACATCCCAAGAGATTTAAAAAAGACCCTTCTGGATGAAGAATTTTGGAGTAAGACAGAAGATGCCATCAAAATTATTGAATGCATTACAGAATGTATTTTTCAAATTGAAGGGGATGACTACTGCATTAGCAAGGTATTTATGATATTCAAAAATATTCGATCCAAACTTCAATTTTTACTACCAACTATAAACATGTTAACGGACGCAGAAAAAGAAGCCATTTTAATATCTGTCGATTTTAGAACAAGTATGTGTATTAAACCTATACACCTGGCAGCATATATGCTTGACCCTCGAAGTCAAGGTTTGGAGCTCAACCAAGAGCAAGAGGTGAAGGCCATGGAGTTTACATACAATGAAGGACAAAGGCTTAATTTAGATGTAATGCCCGAACTCGCCAATTATAAGGCTAAAGAATGCTTCTGGGGCAAACAATTTGTCTGGCGGTCTTTAGAAGATATTGAACCAGTCGTGTGGTGGAAAAGTGTATGCAGCTCCACCCAATTGAGCAAAGTGGCCCTGAGAATCCTCACAGCCCTATGCACGTCTGCGGCAACAGAACGTACATTTAGTGCTCAAGCTAACATTCATGGCATAAAAAGAAATCGCCTTACTTCAGAAAGAGCTGCTAAAATGACTTTTGTTGCATTCAACTGGAATATTTTAAGGGTCGGTTAACCCGCACAAGTAGGCATTTGGCGCTCCCCTCGCCCCGGGCGCAAGCCACACCGCGCGCCGGCAGCGGCAGTCCACTCTCATGCCACAGTATACAGTATAGTAGAAAGAAACAGCATGCTAACTTTGTTTGACGTAGTAAATGCATCTAACTTTGTTAAGTGTAGTGATTTATTAGTTTCGTAAATAAAAATAAATGAGTTAATCGTAAATAAATTATGTATATTATACTATTATTTTTAAGCTAAAGAGTTTGTTTGTTTGTTTAGTTGTTCTAACTCTAGAGTCTAAGAGACTGCTAGTTGAATTTCAAGAGTTTCTTAACAGAATGTCCATTTTTGAAAAATACCAAAATATATAACATCACGCTAAGGCGAATAAGAGCTTAGCAGCAACGAAACATTTTTCGACAACTAGGATATTTCATTTCTTTTGAGAGTTTCCGTTGCGTACGTTTGTTACAGTTGCGTAAAAAATGTAAATTACATAATAGCTGGTCATAAAAATTTCTAAAGTTTTCTAAAGTTAGTATGCTAAGTATGAATCACGGGATCATTGTGCAATCCAAAATGGCCGCCGCGGTGTAATCACAAAATTTCATGATGGGTGTCGTTTAAAGGGTTTTTTGGTATGCTGAGTACGAATCACGTACTAATTTTGCAATCCAATATGGACGCCGCGCCGTAATCACAAAATGTCATGATGGGTATCGTTTAAGGGGTTTCTTGGTATGCTGAGTACGAATCACGTGATAATTTTGCAATCCAATATGGGCGCCGCGCCGTAATCACAAAATTTCATGATGGGTGTCGTTTAAGGGGTTTCTTGGTATGCTGAGTACGAATCACGTGATAATTTTGCAATCCAAAATGGCGGCCGCGTTGTAATCACAAAAATTCATGATGGGTATCGTTTAAAGGGTTTTTTGGTATGCTGAGTACGAATTACGTACTAATTTTGCAATCCAAAATGGCCACCGCGCCGTAATCACATAATTTCGTAATGAATATCGTTTAATGGGTTTTTTCGAATGCTGAGTACGAATAACATGATCATTTTGGAATTCAATTTGGCCGCCTAAGCTATTTAGGCCCACTTGCGTGGAGAGTCGAGTTAAATATATAAATATAGAGTTAGTAAGCTCTGAGTTAAATAAATAACTTCTTAACTCTGACCACGTCTTGCACAGTTGCAAATTGGCACGCGGTTAACTAACTCACAGTAAACCGAACAAGTTTTTTTAGTCTGTGTCGTTCCATGCAATCCAACCACACACAAATGTTAGAACGAAGAATGGAACATGTGTCTATCTCTTTTACACTACAGTCTGCTACGTATGATTTACGAGACTACCATACTTACGATACTACCATTTACGATACCAATCATAAAATTTTGTGATTACGATGCGGCGGGCATATTGGATTGCAAAATTATCACGTGATTCGTACTCTGCATACCAAAAAACCCCTTAAACGATACCCATCATGAAATTTTGTGATTATGGCACGGCGGCCATATTGGATTGCAAAATTATCACGTGATTCGTACTCAGCATACCAAAAAACCCCTTAAACGATACCCATCATGAAATTTTATGATTACGGCGCGGCGGCCATCTTGTATTGCAAAATTAGTACGCGATTCGTACTCAGCATACCAAAAAACCCCTTAAACGATACCCATCATGAAATTTTGTGATTACGGCGCGGCGGCTATATTCCATTGCAAAATTATCACGTGATTCGTACTCAGCATACCAAAAAAACCCTTAAACGATACCCATCATGAAATTTTGTGATTACGGCGCGGCGGTCATATTGGATTGCAAAATTATCACGTACTTCGTACTCAGCATACCAAGAAACCCCTTAAACGATACCCATCATGAAATTTTGTGATTATGGCACGGCGGCCATATTGGATTGCAAAATTATCACGTGATTCGTACTCAGCATACCAAAAAACCCCTTAAACGATACCCATCATGAAATTTTGTGATTACGGCGCGGCGGCCATCTTGTATTGCAAAATTAGTACGCGATTCGTACTCAGCATACCAAAAAACCCCTTAAACGATACCCATCATGAAATTTTGTGATTACGGCGCGGCGGCTATATTGGATTGCAAAATTATCACGTGGTTCGTACTCAGCATACCAAAAAACCCCTTAAACGATACCCATCATGAAATTTTGTGATTACGGCGTGGCCGCCATGTTGGATTGCGAAATTATCATGTAATTCGTAGACATTTTAATGCATTAGGTAGCTGGTTACCATGTCGTGAAAACACTTAAAAAGTAAAAGATCACCACATTTTTACCATGAGTCGCGTATGTATTTGTAACGGTTAATCTAATTACATTTTGCCCATTACTGATATTTTTATACTGTGGCGCGATTTCAACGTAATTTGGCATAATAATTACGAAATAGTTGCGAAAAAAACTGACACAGGTCCTGCCTCCACAAGCGCCAGGGCGAGACTGATCGGCCGTCAGCGGCGCAATTCTATTGCGTTTGGTAGATATTCGTACATGATAACTATGTAAATAGTTGTTTATAGAAAAACGCTCGGAAAATGTGTATAAAAACTTAATTACCTTTAATTGAGTGCAAAAAAAATATATAAAATGTTAATAGTTTAGCCACAGTATTGAAAAAACTTTCCTGAGAGAGTCAACTTTGGGATTTTTTTCTATCTAGTGAAATTTATTGGATCGTGTAACGGGCTCGGAATATGTTTAGCTTATATCCTTAACTATTATATATATATTTTTCAGATTTAAAAACCCTTTACTTTTTGAATAGGATTGTTTCAAAAAACTCAAAATCTGACCCACGCGGCCTTAAACCGAAAATTAGTAGTAAACGAGAGCACGAATGCTGATCCAATTAGTGAAGAATCCCCTCATGAAAGTTCACCGGTAAGAAATTCACTTGAAATGGAAGACGCAACAATGATACCACCGGAGTCAGAACCATCTACATTTACACAATTAGAATACATCAATTGTGGACAGTCAACCGACAGTGATTCTGAATCATTGTGAACATATATACTATTATATAGTTAAAATATTGATTGTTTACTTTGCTTATTTTTAACATTGATTGTTGATAAATATATCATTAGAATACTAATTTGTTTTGTTTTGTTTTTAAATACATAGTAAAAAATAAGTATGCAACTTGTTATACGCAATGAAACTGGATAGTGTGAATCATTGTGAAGTTATATACTATTATATAGTTAAAATGTTGGTGTTGATTGTTTACTTTGCTTATTTTTAATATTGATTGTTGACAAATAAATCATTAGAATACTGATTTGTTTTGTTTTTAAGTACATAGTAAAAAATAAGTATGCAACTTGTTTTACGCAATGAAACTGGCGACTGTGAATCATTGTGAAGATATATACTAATATTATATATATCTATATTATATAGTTAAAATGTTCATTGTTTACTTTGCTTATTTTAACATTGATTGTTGATAAATAAATCATTAGAATACTGATTTATTTTGTTTTTAAGTACATAGTAAGAAATAAGTATGCAAGTTGTTTTACGCAATGGAACTGGCGACTGTGAATTATTGTGAAGATATATACTATTATATATGTAGGATTGAGTGGTGTCCAGTGGCACGTTGCTACATTCCGATGTAACCATCACTTTGTAGGTAGTTCGGCGAGGAAACCAGGAATCGTGGTATAAAGAAATAATGCGTGGTTTAGTTAACACTCATTTAGTCAATCGTATAACTAACACTAAACACAAAGAACCTCCTAGGACTAACTAAATCTACACTGTTATAACATTCCACCAGAGCACGTGGGCGCGTGCGCACCGGTCGATCGTTGCACCAATAATGACCGAGACTCGACTGACGATGTCCTGATCAGTGTTGGAATCTGTCAGATAAAAAAAAATCGTACACTTCGTTCAAAAATATAGTATTTGAAATAAAAAGATCGTACATCTTAAAAAAGCTATATTTTTCTTTAATATATATCACAAATAAAGGAACCTAGATAACAATTTTATAATCAACTAGTTTGTTACCCAGGGCTTCGCCTGCATGAATTTTGATCCCGTTCCCGCATACAAGGAATACTCTTTTTTATTAAAACTTTCCGCGTGCCTTAAAGAACATACGGAAAAAAATAGCCGAATTGGACAGGAAAAAAAATTAGCCTAGTTTTGCGCTTAGCAACATTAATTTTCAATTATTAACAATAACTTGAATTGGATTATGGTATGTTAATGTCAATATCGGCAATCTCTTCAATGCACTGCATTCCTTCTTTACTTTTGTCATTTGCTCTTCTTAACATGTCTTCTGTAGGTTGAAAATCAGTGCAGTTGCCACTTTTGCTGTGTTTTATTGCATCGCATGACAATAAAATTGAATCTAATGTTCGCGTCACAAGTCTATTCCGAGTTTTTGATTTTGTAAGATTGATTTTGCTCAATATTCTTTCGCAATCTGCGTTTGCATGTGGAAGCACGATACAATCCAATGCAAATAGTGCAATATCTCTGAAAGGCTTGTTATCTGTTACATCACTCCATTTACTCAGTTTAGCCCAAAATACATCTACTCTCTTTTCAGATTTTATTTCCTCTGGAATTATAGCAAAGGGTAGTTGGCGCCATTGATCATCCAGAATTTGCAACATATTTAAATCAGTAACGTCGACGACCCTGGGAAATGCCAGCGCAATGGGTAGGATTGAAGGATTATCCTTTCTTATTTCCTCACTCATAGCATTCCTGGGACCCAACAAGGATATTTTCATCAATGGTTCATTGTCGAAATTCCATCTTTTCCTTATTTGCAAGGCAGCTTCGACCAGGAAGTCTTTACACCTTTGCAGGAACTCTGCGCGCTGCTGTATCTCGGCTCTTATTTCTGAATTGTTAATTTTTGATGCAACTGCAATTCCAAGATATAATTGTTCAATATTTAAATGATGTCTTGAATCTGCTGGGTCAATTTTACTTAGTTCCGTTCTATTAACGTAATTTCTGTCCATGAAGCATATTAAAAAGTCTTTGTACAGATCTTTTATTTTTGAGTCCAATTCCGTTACCACAACTTCAGCCGATTGGAAGTATTTATTAAAGTGGGTAAATTTAGGCAGTACCCATGACATAAAATCATAATATAATTTAATGTATGGATTGCTGAGCAGATCTAATGTCAATTGTCCTGATACTAAACGCTCAGAGAGTGCCATATCGGTAAAATACAGCTTTAAGGCTTCCCAGTGTGCTAATATTCTAGTGACAACATCAACTAGAGACAACCATCTGGTTTGCGATGGATGTAACATTTTTTGAGGTTTTAGATCTAAAAACACCTGAAACTGTTGTAATTGAGCGTATCGCTTCGAACTCATTTTTAAAAATCTGAAGATGTTTCTTGCTAGCTCTTCGCATCTATTAGGCAGCTTGTGACATGCTGCACTTGCACAGAGATGGGCTGAATGGCAGCTACATTTCATAATTATAATGCCTGGACAATCGTTTCTAAAACGGCTTGCCACAGAATTTTCAGCCCCCATCATGACGTTACACCCGTCTGAACCAAAGCCAATGACATTATTGAGGGAAATACCGTGTTCCGTAAATGATTTAATCAAATTATTATATAAATTATTAGCAGTAGCTCCTGTGTTTGCGGTATCGGGATCATCGGCAGTAAAAATATCGTGTAAATTCCAAAATTTACTTTTTATTCTGCCTTCTGCTTCGTCATAAAACCTGACAACTACACAAGAAGTTTTATTAGTAGAAATGTCTGTGGACTCATCGGTCATAATGCTAAATTTAGTATTTTTCAGTTTAGCCACCATAGCAGTTTTATGCGTTGGAGCAATAGTATTGCATATTATTTTTGCACTTTTTTTTCTAGTAAAATTGATTTCTTTGGCGATCTTTGAATCTATAAAACACTCCTTAAGCAGTTTACCCAGATGATCGGCAGCGTTAAAGGCTATGTTATGTTCTGCCAGAAAAGCAGCCAGCTTGATCTCTGTAACAGTTGCCATCTTTTTGGTGTTTGTTTCCGAGTTCGAACTACTGGTACTTGCAAAATATGATGTAACTGATTTGGAACCACGTATAACAGATAAATTTTTTAAATGTTTTTTACCTTCCGAGTGTTTCATTAGTACTTGCTTTTCAGCAGTCATACTTGTTTCACATACCTTACACCGTGCTTTATATACATCAGTAATGTCACGAGTAACCCACTTGCTAAAATTTGGATCATTTTCCCACTCAACCCTATATTTTTGTAATCGGTGCTTTTCTTTTTTCACCAAATCACCTCTTGCTAGGCGCTTCTTTTTTGGAGTAGAAGCTGAAGCTTCATCTGTATCACTTTCACTCATCACCAAAACTGCTCGTAAGGTCTAAATATCAAATAATTTAACAATAAACTATGCAGAATGCAGAAGTTGTACAAACGCGGTCGCAGAATATAACTATAGATAGAACTTAAGTGAGAAGTGACTGAATGACCTTTGAAAAGAAATGATCAGTTCATTCATTCATTTGGGGAAGTCCCACGTACAGATTCGGTGTAGTGGACGGAGCGCTGTCACACACACACACACACACACACGCACTCCTACTCTATTGCGCCGAGTCTAATGTTGCTAGTCGTAAAAAGATTTTTAAAGATACTTTTTAAGAGTATCTTATCAAGATATAAATTATCGTATTTTTGCGTACGATCCCTGAATATGGATAGTATATCGTACATATTCACGAATTATAGTACAAATACGATAATTATCGTACGAAATCCAACACTGCTAACGACGTCCTGATATGTCGTGCGTGGCCGCCCCTCCAGCGCTCGGTGTTATGTCACCTGTCAATGTCACTTGTCATTAGGATCACATTTGAAGTGTGCCGTCACGGCCAACCCTGACTATCGCACGTCCTCGGGCGAAACACCTGTAGAAATTTAAGAATGCGTTAATGATCGCTCGTCCATTCCTGACAGAGATTGTGAACTTAACTTCCTTTCCCAATAAGCCGGGCGTACTAAGCCCTTTAAACCAAATAGTACTTGAAACGGGTTGAGGCATCCGAGGCCTCTTAAACTAGCTAGCGCAACACACAGACATGGCTCAGGCATACGAGGCCTTCCCAACCAGTCCAACCTTCAACAAAGACGTGGCCCAGGCGTACGTACCTCTTTTAACCAGTCTAAGTAGACGTGGCCAGGGTATACGCAGCCTCTTCAACCAGCCCTACCAACATAGACGTGGCTCGGGCGCACGTACACATTTCAAGCCTACGCGGCCCCTTCAACCAGTCCGAACAACACAGACGTGGCCCGGGCGCACGTACACATTTCAAGCGTACGTGGCCCCTTCAACCAGTCCGACCAACACAGACGTGGCCCGGGCGCACGTACACATTTCAAGCGTACGCGGCCCCTTCAACCAGTCCGAACAACACAGACGTGGCCCGGGCGCACGTACACATTTCAAGCGTACGCGGCCCCTTCAACCAGTCCGACCAACACAGACGTGGCCCGGGCGCACGTACACATTTCAAGCGTACGCGGCCCCTTCAACCAGTCCGACCAACACAGACGTGGCCCGGGCGCACGTACACATTTCAAGCGTACGTGGCCCCTTCAACCAGTCCGACCAACACAGACGTGGCCCGGGCGCACGTACACATTTCAAGCGTACGCGGCCCCTTCAACCAGTCCGACCAACACAGACGTGGCCCGGGCGCACGTACACATTTCAAGCGTACGTGGCCCCTTCAACCAGTCCGACCAACACAGACGTGGCCCGGGCGCACGTACACATTTCAAGCGTACGCGGCCCCTTCAACCAGTCCGACCAACACAGACGTAGCCCGGGCGCACGTACACATTTCAAGCGTACGCGGCCCCTTCAACCAGTCCGACCAACACAGACGTGGCCCGGGCGCACGTACACATTTCAAGCGTACGCGGCCCCTTCAACCAGTCCGACCAACACAGACGTGGCCCGGGCGCACGTACACATTTCAAGCGTACGCGGCCCCTTCAACCAGTCCAACCAACACAGACGTGGCCCAGGCGCACGTAACCTTTTCAACCAGTCCAACCAGACGTGGTCTAGGCTTACGCGGCCTCTCCAACCAGTCTGTCGGAAAGAGAATAAAGAGAAAAAATGGTTGCTTTGTGGGTTCTTTTATTGGGTTCATATTAATTCCGATAAATTCATAAAATGCTGTGCTGTTTACGTCCAGAGATGTTCTTGCTTGCTTTATCTGTAAGAAATAAAAATAAACGTTATTCTCATGAAGAGAATTGCTTGCATTCCTATACATATCATAAAAGTACAATAGTATTGGATATCCAATACCTAGATGCTGTAAATCTCATGTTCACAGCCATAGACATATAACACGTTATATAACACACAGGTAGGCCGCCGGGTGATACGATAACTACATTGACTCCCAACTATAGGATCATCAAACATCAGTGGCCCACACAGAGCATCACAGCTCTAGTTACATCAAATATCATTGACTCATTATATCAAGTATCATTGACTCCAGTTCTAGGACCATCAAATGTAGGTATACAGGGTCGGCTCACTTACTCATGCGTGACACTCATGACAACACAATAGTTTTATCTATTACACGGGTGAGAAATAACATGCAATAGGAATACAAGCCTTCGTCGTAGATGTGCTATCAGACTTCGCACACGCGGTACAGGATAAACTTGACCGTACACATAAACCTTGCGTCTTGCTTTGTTCGACTTTAACTAAATGACGTGCAAAGAAAATTATCCATTTGACATTAGAAACGGAATCATATTCAAATTTAGATAAAAAACAAATAGACCGACGCGATAATTACCATGGAGGTAGCAATCTCCATGGAGTATAACTTCAGAACTTCGCAAGATTATCAGATCTTCGCGACACAGTCTGACCAACAAAGACGTGGCCCAGGCGCACGTATCCTTTTGAACCAGCCTAAACAGACGTGGCTCAGGCATACGTGACCTCTTCAACCAGTCTTCCCCATAACAAAAGCGTGACTTTGTATAGCGGCAGAGGTTCATACATAAATCGACTCACGAATCTGTAGAACGTGAAAGAGGCACACAAAGGTCGCAAATCCTGGCGATTCGCTTCAGAAAGAAAAGGAACAGTCTCACCGGATGACGTCAGCAGTGCACCTCCAGCTGTGATGTTAGTTCTGCGACACGGCCATCACGACGACTCACACGTCCTCGTGTGAAGCATCGCAAACATTTACAGCATCTGAAACAACAGTTTATCCAAAGTACAGAATCTTTTGCTCGACCTTCCTGACCGAAGAGCCGGGCATCAGCTAAATAAACTCGACATATTAAGTCTGCATTATTTTATTCTAAACAGTTCGCAACGCTTATTAAATCTGATCACAATACATACATACAAACACATACACACAGTCACGCTCCCATAGGCAGAGGCACAGTATACGCCCACATTTCACCTTATGGTTTTATGTCCCACGCAATAGGTGGTGAGCCTATTGCTGTGTTTCTGCTATTTTTTTACTCTTGATTATTTTGATCTCTTGAGTATTGCTGATCACAATAGGTACTCAATTAAATCGAAATCGGCTAGTTCAGTATGAAATACTCTTAACTCAACCTAAAGCCTCCATCCGGCCAGGTAGTGGGACTTCCATCCTGTACCCACTTCAGATAATGGTATGAATTGAACCAGAAAATGCCTACCTTCGGCACTTTTTTTTTTATACCACTAAGGTGGCAGACAAGGACTGGTGGTCACCGTAGCATATGAACGCTTGCAACACCAGAGGCGCCACCACTCCCGTGCTGCCGACCCTGTAAAAACCTTCAAAGACCCCTTTCAAAGAACCCTATGCTGTAGGCTTTTCCTTACGGCTTGACGACGTAGGTCACTATAAACACCCATGGCTAGCATGAATCTGCGCGCGGCCAGAGTAATTCGCATACTACACTCACTCACTCACGTGAAGGTCTTACTCCTCCATCATCATTTGTCAGGTAAGTCTTTAAAGAATCTACTCACATGAAGGTCTAACCCCTTCGTCATCTCAACGACCTACTTAATGGAAAAAGAAAAGGACTACGTGACCTGTAATTTGCAAGGTCCATCCTCGTAGCACGTCGATCTTCATAACTACCCAGCAGCTCGATGAGGATACGCCTCCCGTAGCTCCGGCACAACATAATCTGCTAGTGACCGCGCCGCCCGTGCCGCACGCTGTTAGTTTTCACACCAGTGCTCGCGTAAGCCGCTGTCGACCCGCGCTCTGCTTCTCCGCTGCGCTGGCGATGGAGCACCCACAGCGGCCACAGCGCAACCGTTCACGAAGAAGTTACATGAAAATTAACAAAATTTAGAGTTAAAGTACACCGGTAACAAGTTACTGTACATGTCTTCCGCCAAAACGTTATGAGGGATGACATAATATTGGTTCCATTCCCTGAATAGATTATTTTTTGCCCATTATAATATGAGGCGCTGAGAGCATAAGTGGATCAACCTCAAAACAATAAATCTGAGATAGAGGGGTCTAATGACTTTAACATTTAAACAAAGTTAAATAGCAAGAAATTCAGGAGGAAGGTTTGTATCTTTATTGTTGCATTTTGATGGAATTAAAGAACAGTTTCAAAGGGTTATCGTATATTTTCATATAAGTTATTATTTATATTTATTTTGTGGGTTGGACCACTTTTGCATTTATCCATTTAGTAGGTTGACCTTCTTTTCATGTGAATGTTATAGAGACATTTTCGTAAATAAAACTGTTGTTAATTAATAAAAAACATTTTTTTGGTTGTGTATTTTATGTGTATGTTGCCTATGTTTTTTTATACCACCAAGGTGGCAGACAAGCATACGGCCCACCACATATATCGGTGGTCACTGCTGCCTATGGACGTTTGCAACCCTGTAAAAACCTTCTTAGACCCCTTTTGAAGAACCTTATACTGTGTAGGCGTTTGGGAACCCGAGGCAGGGAGATCATTCCACAATCTAAGCGTACGCGGGAGAAAGCCCCTACCGGATCTAACCGTGCTCAAAGGCTCCGGACGCAAAGTGTGAGGATGAACACCCTGTCTGTGGCGAGCGGTGCGGTGGTAGAACGTAGCCGTGGGCATCATATCAAACAATTCTTCAGAGCACAAACCATTGTACAGGCGGTAGAACACGCACAAGGAGGCAAAGTCTCTCCTGTCGCGAAGAGGTTCCACACCACCTGCAAGCATAGGATCGTTGACCACTCTCATGGCTCGCCTTTGTATATACATTAATAAACTAGCTGACCCGCGCAACTTCGTTTGCGGCACATGAGAGTTAGAAAAAGAGAGGTATGGTATTATTGGTATTAATATTTTGAGTAATATAATGTTTCCCGTCGCATTTACTCTCGTCGCGCCTAGTCTCATCACGTCGCTTATATACATTAGAGCTGACCCGCACAACTTCGTTTGCGTCACATGAGCGAGAAAGAGAGAGGTTGTAGTATTAATATTTAAGGTAATAAAATGTTTCCCTTCGCATTTACTCCCGCCGCACCGCATAGATTCTTTAGAGCTGACCCCCACAACTCGTTTGCATCACATGAGATTGAGAAGGAGGTGTGGTATTAATATGTAAAGTAATATAATGTTTCCCGTTGCATTTACTTCCACCCGTCCTTTTTTTGGTACGGAACTCATGTGTGTCCGACTCGCACTTGGCCGGTTTTTATCGTTCAGTTTATTGGCTACCACTGCAGACCACGTTTACCTACTTCCGTCGCGTCGCTCATCAAAACTTATTAAAAGGGGTTATTGTAAGTGAACCTTAAAAGATAGGCATATGCTGTTGGCGACATTTTTTTGTAACTTTTAAAGGGGAACATTTTTGCAATACAAAATTTTCACGTAACTTTAACCATTTACGCAACGTACGCAGTGGAAGCTCTCAAAAGAAAGAAATTTTCCCCGTTCTCGAAACATTATTTATAACTGCTCCGCTCCTATTCGCATTAGCGTGATTTTATATCGCCGTTAGCCATCCTTAATAAATGGACTATTAAACTGTAAAATAATTTTCGAAATGCAACCCGTAGTTTCTGAGATCCTAGGACAAACAAACTCTTCAGTTTTATAATATTGTGAGCGAACCTTAAGAAACAGACAAATTAGGTTATTGTGAGCGAACCTTAAGAGATAGACATATGCTGCCGCGGACTTTTTTTTAGAACTTTTTAAGAGAAACAATATTGTAATACTAAAGTTTTACGTATCTTCAACTATTTACGCAGCGTACGCCTCGAAAGCTCTCTGACAGTAAAAAATATTCCCCGTTTTCAAAACATTATTGATTGCTACTTCGCCCCTATTCGCCTTAGCGTGATGTTATATAGCCTATAGCCATCCTCAATAAATGGACTATCAAACTGTAAAAGCATTTTTGAAATCCAACCAGTAGTTCCTGAGATCCTAGCGTTTAACCATACAAACAAACAAACAAACAAACAAACTCTTCAGCTTTATAATATTAGTATAGATATAATGAATAAATAAGTGTCTTTTAAGTATACATTTAAAGAAACTGTTAAAAACCAAATAATACTTTGAGGTTGTACCACTGCTTTGGCGCGCTTTCTACAAACTCATATTAGAAAAGTGGGCTAACCCTCTTGGCCCATTTTTCTTTTGTACAGATTACTAATTTTCAATGGCGCATAAATAGTTTGTAACAGTGCCATCTCTTAGAATAAGTGGGAAGGTTGGTTGATCCACTTTTCTCTTGAAGTAGATGCAATTTTGCACCCTTTACACAAGTAATTTAAATTATCGTTTTTTGTGGGTTGGCCCACTTATGTTCTCAACGCCTGATATATAAGCGGCGGTTGCTCATACCTACATTTCATTATTTATAACCAATATTTTGAGGAAAGATTATGTCACATTGGAATAATCAAACCATTCGAACTTGTATCACTCCTGGTCAACAAAACACTCATTGGGCAACCATTAAACCATCTTGTAGCCGGTACCGTCAGTTACAACTAAAATCACTGGTCTGATAATTACACTAAGAAATTACGAGCAGATAACACAGGAGTCATAACTTGTAAGCGAATTTTATTCACAGCTTATAATCTATCAAAAATTTAAACCTTACAATCTTACCTATTAAAAGTTCTAAGGGACTAGCTTGCGTGACCTAATTCATGGTGCAATTGAGAGAGAGCTGTACGTTTGAACAGAGCATCCCGTCACGAGCGACTACTTAGTTCCATATATGTTCATACATGGAGTTCATCTTCAGTATCTCGGATTCTCTCTTCCTGGTTGTAGGCTTTCGAATTACATGTTGCTATTAAATAAAGCTTGATAATAACGGACTCACAAAATTCCTTGAAGTCTCTGCTGGCGGAGTACCGTCCTTGATCGCCAATCATGTAGATAAGTATGCCGAATAACGAACACTATAATTCAGTGTCTTATACTGCTGCTTATATCGATGCTAAGTGTAGGATGAAATGATGCGTACTTAGTACCTGGTATAATGACAGCCATTTCATCGACAACCGGGACCTTACCGCTAACCTCCGAAGCCCGAAAGTGCTTGTACATGAAAGAGTCACAAAGTGGTTACCCATCCAAGGACTGCCACAGTAAAAGCTGCTTACGACAAAATGAATTTACAGAACACCAAGACCGCAGGACTCCAAGCGCTTCTATTGAACTGATAACTTCCTTTTGGTTGTTCATACACTAAGTTTTCTGGTCGTATCAATGTGTGTGGTGTGTCAGGGTAGTGCCACCCTGGTATTGGTGTTCGTTTTAACCTGTACTTTACCTGATAAATGATATCGCGCGGCTGTCTGTAAATTTATTTAAATTTTCTTATAACCCTCGGCATGTTCTTGAAGCAATAAAGTTCATAAGCGTGAACGCAGTAACCTCTCGTGGACATCGTTGATGACAGAACATCAGAACGATCTAAGGACCATTTGCAAACAAAGAGTTTTACCAAATCGCTAGATTTCCGGTGTAGCACATCTGATCCTGGCCCTTTGGGTCCTGAGTGATCCCCGAGGAAGCTTTCCATTATTCAGGTAGGATACGAGTTTTAAGAGCTCTCCATCCTTCTGCTGTTCCGCAATCAGCTATTGGTCAGCAAATTCCGCTGATTGATCAATACACTCTCTTTGCAGTACTGTAGGGGATTATTTTCTGAAAAGAAGTGTGCATGTAATATTTCCTAGCCAATGCCTTCCTAACCAATTCGACATCACCATATGAAATTTAAATGAGACAAGCGGCACTATGTCCGCTTTCGCCCATGTGGACTGCATGAATGCAGTCTTTGACCACACCAAACTTGCTGTTATGCTGTTATGATGATAACATAATTTCCAACTGCATGAGTGAGAGCTTCGAACCTTTTCTGACGCTAAATCTAAGATCGTAGAGAGATCGACCTCCATGTAACCTTACTAATTGTTCCGAGAAGCAACAAAAAAAATATAACGGTTTAGGACTGTGAGTCCTCAATCGCAGTAGTCTACATACATCCTGTCCGTACAGTCTTGTTTCATTTTAAACTACAGAATGGAACTTGCAAATAATGATCAACTACAGCGAATTATATTGGCTCTTAAGTATGTACGAGAACCGACTGGTGTGCTCCTCCAGGGTCAAACTGCAAGGGTATCACCGATAATAAACGTGTGATTGAAGAATTCAAGTTTCTGATTTCAGTTTCCTTATAGGAGGGATGTTATTGTCTCACGTACTGGTCAATCTAATTTCTATTTTTTTATGAAGGGCGCCATGTGATACGGTTGGATGTAAAATTACGTCAAATCATGATCGTTTCTAGCCAGCCTAGTGGCCTAGTAAAACAAAGAAAAAAGGGATTTCAAAAGTTACGCCATCAGTATCAGTGGTCAGAATTTCTACAGGCGATCTCACGAAAGTTAATCCAGTATCTGTTGCAGTCACACTATACCAAAGTCTTTAATTCTTAAATTTACAGAAGATAGATTCTTCCACTGCCGAATATTCGGTATCAGAATAGAAATAAACATGAAACTGCTCACCAAAGTAATCCTGAAGGTGCGTGCGTACTTTCTGTGACAGAAATTACCGCGTTACTGCTGCTTCAACAGAAAATGCCATATTTCCGTTTCTGTATCGCCATAAAAATGCATACTCTATCGCCACGTGGGCGACTGAGTTTCATCCCACTTCTGATGTAGGATTGAGTGGTGTCCAGTGGCACGTTGCTACATTTCGATGTAACCATCACTTTGTAGGTAGTTCGGCGAGGAAACCAGGAATCGTGGTATAAAGAAATAATGCGTGGTTTAGTTAACACTCATTTAGTCAATCGTATAACTAACACTAAACACAAAGAACCTCCTAGGACTAACTAAATCTACACTGTTATAACATTCCACCAGAGCACGTGGGCGCGTGCGCACCGGTCGATCGTTGCACCAATAATGACCGAGACTCGACTGACGATGTCCTGGACTCCTGATATGTCGTGCGTGGCCGCCCCTCCAGCGCTCGTTGTTATGTCACCTGTCAATGTCACTTGTCATTAGGATCACATTTGAAGTGTGCCGTCATAAAGTTAAAATGTTGATGTTGATTGTTTACTTTGCTTATTTTTAACATTGATTGTTGATAAATAAATCATTAGAATACTGATTTGTTTTATTTTTAAGTACATAGTAAAAAACAACTTGAGAGGTGTCAAGCAAAGGACACCCGGATGGAACGAAGTTCCTTTCTATTAATTACTAGCTGACCCGCACAACTTCGTATGCGCAGGTATAAAATATATATAAGAGAGTAAATCACCCGTTCCCGTCGCATTTACTCCCGTCAGAATAATTTCGTTAACGATAGATGTTTCCCGTCGCATTATTGTAGAAATTGCGCATATTCATGCATAGGACGTGGACTACCGGTGTACGTCGCCAGCAGAATAGTGAATCGACCAAAAAAAGCGAAAAAAAAAGCGAGGTCAAACGGGATAAAAAAAAGGCGATAAAAAAGGATGTCCGTCTCCTGGTTCTAAGCTACCTCCCCACCAATTTTCAGCCAAATCTGTACGGCCGTTCTTGAGTTATAAATGTTGTAACAAACCCGACTTTGTTTTATATATAAAGATTATAGTGAAGGAATTTTATTAAAATTTTATTGTAAACAAAAACAGAAACAAAAAAAAAGAAAAAAAACTATAAAAATAAAAAAAAGTGTGCGTGTAACCTTTACGCGCGATTAAAGTAAAACTTCTTTGCCATTGATGGCATACCTACTCGTATATCAGTGAAATGATTTATATTAATATCATTCATTCGAATTTTAAATAGCGGAAACGCGTTTCCGCTATTCAAAATTCAAATAGTAAGCGTTACTTCCGTCAGAAAAAAAATCTGAGTTACACCCTAGTCGCGCCTAAAGAAGTTTTACTTCAAAAATGTGATCAAAAATCTGAGTTAAGTACTCCCTAGTCGCGCCTAAAGAAGTTTTACTTCAAAAATCTGATCAAAAATCTGAGTTTTACTACACTAAATAATGTTCAATTCAAAAAACCCTGTATTTGGGTTTTTACCTGGGTTTTAACCCGTTTCCTCCCAAAACACCCGGTAAACCCATTTCCACCCATTGGATTTAAACCTTCTGCCCATCTCTAAGTAGTACCATGGGTAAAATTGAATTACCCGTGGTACTACTGGGACCACTTGGTAGTACCACGTGTAATTTATTTACTCGTGGTACTACCAGTAGTTCCACTGGTAGTACCTCGCGCAAGAAAGGAGAATTTTTGCTACTCGCAATAGATATACATAGCGTGCGAGCGAGACCTCATTATCTAGAACAGTTAGCTTGAGAGGAAAAGAGAAAGCAAATTGTGACTCGTATAGGGCTAGTGACACGGTCAAACTGGCAATTGTCATGTACGTTAAATATGAATGGAAGTTGCTTCAGAGTGCGTGATTTCTTTGCATGTGTGAGTGCATTAACGTATATGTACTCATGATATATAGCGTGCATGACAATTGCAGTTTGACCGTGTCGGGACCCCTAAGGTCAGTATTTTGAATCGGTGAGATCCAGTGGAAACCTTAGATCATCTAACCATGGCGGCTCTATGTTATTCGTAATATTTGGGGGCACGGCAGTGCCCCCAAGTCAATTCAATATTCTGTAGTGATCTTACGAATAAAATAGAAAATATTATATTTTCAACGATGGTGTCGTGTTCATTGGGGGAATAGGATATTACAAAACGCAATTATAGGAAGAAATACTCGTATAACAGGTAATTTATGACTTCGTTCATTCCATTTTTGACGCACATATTTTGCCAATTGGATGTGAAATTTCACTGGAAGTCCAACTCATAACGTAGATTATGCATTTTCCTTCATACTTATCACAATATTGAATGACTGTGTAAATGCATTTTTGGAGGATATATTAGGCAGAAATAAATAAATAGGGTTGTTTACATTACAATAGTCATGGGTAGGTATCGGTAAGGATGTCAATAGTTCATTACCGTGGCATTGCTACAAACAAGCTTATTCGGATTTATAATTTAAATATGATTATTTTTAATTGAACTGTGTACATTTACCCTTTTTTAAGGTTATATAGCTATTTCAGTATAATATTTCCAGAATTTGTGAACCATTTTGAGTTGAATTTTTATAATGTTACTTCACGCCACACCAGAGATGTTTGCTGTACAATATGCAGATTCGCCCCTGCGTTGAATACCGTTTTCACCTTTGGGATGACTTCGGGAGGTACTTTAGCGCTGTTAGGGCTCCAAGGATGTCCGGTGTCCGGTAGATGTGCCGTCGTTGAGGTTGGAGACAATAAAAGACTTGTATGAAGTACTAATCTTCGTTTACTGCTGTAGGTACTGGCTCACCGTTTGTACAATTACAATGGAGTATATTTGCAGGATAAGATACAGTAGTTTTTGCTTAGTTCACGTAGGCCACGTAGACCGGTCTTAGCGAATTGCGGGGCGGCGAGCGAAATGGCCGCCATGGCGGCGGTGGACGTACTCAGAACGTGTCAAAACCATAGAGTTAGGATGAATTCCTAATAGGCTAGCGACACGGTCAATAATATTGAGTCAAGTCTGATATTTATAAATGAAAGTTCCTTCAGTGTGCGTGATTTCTTTGCATGTATGTGTGTGCATCGACGTGTATGTACACAAGATATTGACGAGGCATGACAAGTGCAGTTAGACCATGTATCGGGCCCATAATGGGCTCCCAGCACTTGACAAGTCTGATAATATGAATGAAATCAGCTTCAGTGAGCGTGATTTCTTTACGCGTGATATTGACGATATATTAAATTTATTTGCACTAGGTTGAAACTTGAAAGGTTATAGACACATTTATTTATTTTACTACCTAATAAAATGAACTCGCTAATATGTGTGACGAGATGGGAGTGTGTGATTTAAGTCACTTCAATATGGGCATGTATAGTCGATAGAGATGTAAACCTTTGAGGAAGTAATATAACTGAACGGACTATAACAACTCATTACATAGGCATGGGCTGCCTCTGTGGCGCAGTCGGTAGTGATACCGCCTGTGGCGCTGTAGGTCGTGGGTTCGACTCCCACCTGAGACAAATATTTGTGTGACCCATAAAAGATTGTCTCAAGAGTCTGGGTGTTTCTATGTATGATATGTATGTATTTAATTAAAAAGTATATGAGTTTTAATATCCGTGGTCTGATACCCATAACACGAGCAGGTTATTCCTAGCTTACTTTGGGATCAGATAGCGTTGTGTGAAATTTCCGTGAATATTATTATTATTATTACTTCTCAAATAACTACCTACTAAAGCTGCGGTTCCACTTAGGTGGAGCGGAGCGGAGCTGTGGATTTTAAACCATGTGATTGGCTTAAAATCCACAGCTCCGCTCCGTTTCCCTCCCGCCTCAATACCTTAAATACGGAGTACCCTCCGCACCGTGATTGGTGAATCGCTGCACAGCTTGGCTCCGCTCCACCTAAGTGGAACCGCACCTTTATAGTCTGTTCATTAATATTTTACATCTGACAGCTTCTCATTGTACGATTTTCTGTGTACATATCGTTGTCGTCCTATGAGTGCCAGCGTTTTACCCAGCCACAGCCCATTTTACCGAATTTAAGTGGAGATTTTAACATCTAACCGTAAGCATAAAGTGTTATGTTTTTCATGTCATAAATAGTCATAATATGCTTAACTTAACTAAAACAGTGTCTCTTTTATTATACGATTGTATAAGAGTGTTAGTTTTATATTTATTAATATCGGAAAAGAACATTCAGTACCATCACGACCGAAGGCAAAGTGGTTGGTTCCACAAAGTTCCATATCTCAAATAATGGCCACGCCCTAAAAAACACCAGCAAAAGATGAAAGTAACTTTCGACTAAAGTAAAGTACATAGGAGAAACAAAAAATTTATTTTGGAACACAACACACATATCAAAGTAGGCAACGAAAAGGTTGAGTGATATAATCCCATGACATTAAGATCTCTGAAAACTTGAGACTGGATATGCCAACGCATTCCACCAATTACTATGACAAATCAATTACAGTTAAAGCCATTCGCCTTTGGAATGCATTGCCCCTTGAATATTAAACAGACTCAAACACTGAATTCATTTAAAAACCTGGTTAAAAATATTTTTCTTCCTACTTATCAATGAAACCTATGAATTATTTTCTATTCTACTATGTATGTCTATTCAATTCTGAATGTATGTATCTATTGTTTTGTTTAAATATCTTATTTTAGTCGACTACACCGCGTTGCTTGGTTGCACGTATCATTTAAGTCCATCCAAAGGTTGCCTGCCTGGAAGAAATCGGCTTAAGTAATAAGGCCGCCCAATGTACATTTGATTATTTTCTTATGAATTGTGCTTGCAATAGATTTTTTTTGTAACAATATCGGTGTACAATAAAGAATTATCTATCTATCTATATTAACTGTCAACGGACGAAGTACAAAAACAAACCCACGAGCCACGTCGCTAGCTACCTACCTACTTATTAGAGACAGACTTAATACTTATCAACTTCATTATATGGGCAACTTATGGGCAAGTACTTAGGTACTATATTTTTATGTTAACATACTAAAGTAGGTGTAAATTTTTTATGTTAACATCCATACATCCATATGGTCACGCCTTTATCCTCGAAGGGGTAGGCAGGGGCATATTATATGCACGCATTTTACCTTTTTAGAATTTGTCGTGGTGGTGAACCGATGTTGTGTTGAGATGGACAGGCGCAGGTTGTGACTGCCTGCTTGGCTTAACGACCGCATTTTACTGGCAACCACTACATTTTATGTTAACAAATAAAATTAATACTAGCTGACCCTCGCAATTGCGTCTAGAGATAAATCCCGTCGCCACTCTGGGGCCGTCCCCGTAAGGAGACGAGGAGACAAAGGACGACAAAAGTCCAAAGTCCAAAAGTCTAAAAGTCCAAAAGTCCGAAACTCCTAAAGTCCAGAAGTCCAAAGTCCTAACTCCAAAAGTCAAAACTCCTAAGTCCAAAAGATTTTAGCTTTGTGAACTTAGCCATTTAAGAAAGTAGTATTTATTCGGATCGACGGTGGTGGGGACGAGAAAAAGATGGCGCGTAACGAAAAAATGTGACGCATAGCTCAAAAAAAATGTGACGGATTTTTTTTCCAACGGCATTTAAGAAGTTCCACTTCAAAAAATTGTTGAAGTTTTTCAATCCAATGGAATGTCAAGTTGGCATTAATTGAGAAATTAAAATCAAGTCATGGAAATTAACCTCCTAGGACCCATATTCGAAGAGAGCAGTTTCGAGAAAGACCCAATGTCCTAATACTAGAACTAATTAATAAAGTACTGAACGCCCAAACCAAAAATTGTTTGTATCTCTCTAACCCTTAGACCATATAACACGGGACTAGCCTTTGCGAACCACCGCATACCAAAATATTCTGCCAGTTTTCATACAAATGAAGGGGGAAACACAAAGACATATGAAATTTCATTGCATTTAAAAATGTATTTATCGACAAACGCGTAATGGCTGTTGTGTGTTAATTGTTATTGTACAGTCAACTACAATGTAATGTACTAGTTTAATCATATAAAATGATGTACTGATGTACAGGCTTTTCATAAAGCCAAAAGACCAAATGGTCATGTGCAATGGCAGAAAACAATGCTTAAGTAAGGCGCATCCTGTGGTTAGATGATCTAAGCTCTAACCGCACCATATACAGCTGTCATATTTTAGGCGTGTTATAATATTGATTTAGGCTTGTCAGACAAAAAGAAAAAACACCAATATCTTTTGTTCTTTATTTAGCACATTAATACGTGTATATAAAATATAAAAATACCAGGTGGTAGTAAATATTTTGTTCTAGTACTATCACAATGGGTCATTACTCCAAGTCTCTGTTTAAATACTTGGGCTGTCACTGCAAACTGATTTTGTCCTACTATTATCACTTTGAACCCCAGGAGGATAAGGAAAAAATTTAAATTTTGGCGAATTACTCATTATTTTTTAAAAATAATATTTTATTCATATAAATGCGTCGTTGATGCAAGGGCGTAATATTAAATTGTTTTGAAGAAATTTGGTAGCAGACTAACCCGTGACTGGACCGATATTCAACTATTTCAAAATTTTATTCTAAATTTCTTGCTCCCGAAAAGCGGTGGAACATTTGTGAAGCGTACCTTTAGACTATTTGTCTCGAACCAAAAAGTGCTATTCACTGCGTGATTCCTTGAGAATATTAAATTAATCGCATTCTTACTAAATTCATATAAAAATGCGATTGGCTTATTCCGCCAATCGCATTTTTATATGAATTTAGTTTATTTCAATCAATCAATCAATTTAGCCTATAGCAGTCCACACTGCTGGACATAGGCCTCTCTCATATTTATTTCCAGTCATCATATTATTCAGCCATATATTTATTATCTCACACTTAATATTTAGAAAATAGTCACTGTCTTTTTTCATTTTGCCTGATGATATGTACTTACATTATTTTGGTTATTATCTCTGTGCTGTAAATTTTCATTTGAGTTGAGTCTGGGATCGGTCTACTTAATGTGAAATGAAGATATTTTATGAAATAAGATATGGCATATCATGTGAGTAACCAAAGCCAGTCTATATTAACATAAAAATTAAAAAATCAATATTTTTTCGTCCCTGAGTTCGTCCCCTTACACCGTGTCTATGCCCCGGATTCGCTGGAGCGGCGGGTCGTGGCATGCTTCATACAACTCAGTACATTTGATCTTTCCGCTCGCCGTGCCGCACCTAGATTTCGCTCGAGCGGATTCTGCGTGGCCGCACTGTAACATTGTCTACCTCGTAGCGAGCGGGAAAAGTTCTGAATTCTGACTAATGATTGACATAGACAACTGTCAAAATATCCTTTTGGCGCTACCTTAAGGCTAGCACGTTACGTTAGGCGAATTGTCCATACGAGCCCATTCCTTGTGGCTTCCCTTTTCAGATCTGGCAGTGACATGTAATATTTACTCATAACTAATAAACACAATAATATATTCTCCAACACTCATTTAAATATGAAAATATATGCAAATGTACATGGTAAGTTGGCATTTTCGTCTGCTACAAAAGTCATAGAAATCAATTGAAATCTCAAAGTTCAAAGACCCTATCTCTGACATCACGATAAGCCCGGCTTTCTGATCATTTTGTGTCTCTTTCGTTAGTACTACGCATATGCGTCCTTTTCTCTCACATTTTTTGAAGATTTGATTCGCGGGTTTTCGCGTCTAAGAAGCCGACCAACTCGTGGTTTATAAGCGAGACAGTCATATTAATAGAAAAGGACAACGTATTTCTTTGTTTTGATTGTCGCTGGCGGGGCGGCTGGCCGTGACGACTCGACCAATTTAAATGCACCTAACGCTCGTCGAAACGTTTTCCAGCGAACTGTGTTTTTAATTTGATGGGTTGTTATTACTTCATTTCACATGCGTTTCCCGCGAATCAAATCAAACATTGTTTATAGTTTCTAAGACGTTGCTGTTTTTTTAGTTAATTATGAATAATTATCTACTTCAAGTACTAAATACATCGTGAAAGTGTGTAAAATTGTGTTTTGTAGTAACAAGTACATTATAAATTACTTAATTATTGTGGTTTCCGTACACATGATTATTGTTTTGGAGTCACATACAATGCTCACTGATGGACGTAGGCCTTCGGTATTATGGGTTCGATAAAAAATAAAGGTCAGTTTTTTTATATTTATCAAGTTTTTTTTTTTTGTTGACGCGTGGAACGCATTTACGCGCCTTCATCCCATCTGCGGGGGCAGCTGGGATGGTGTGTGGGACTCCCGGCCTGGTCCGGAATGGACCGTCCTACCCACTAAACCCCGCGGTGTTCCTCCTCACCCTTTAGCCGGGCCGAGGGATATCAAAAGATTATTCACGTCGACCCGGCTAGGGGCGCCCCGTTTATTCGGGGCTCACCTCGGGGGAGCCAGATGGGCGGCGCCCCAAAGCTCCCCAAGGCGCTGAAGACCACGCCTGCACCGCTCTCGAGCGCCCCTCTGTAATAGAGGAGACAGAGAGTGGCGCAGGCGTGCGCTAATGGCCACCCTCGGAACACGGGAAAGGTGCCCACCGCCATGTGACCGTTGGTGGGCGGGGTCCCCCGACCTTACGCCCACGGTCAAGAAACAATCGGGGGCGCGCAGTGACTCCTCACCGCGGCGCCCCCGAACTGCACGGCAGAGCGGGAGCATTATCTGTCACTCCCGCTCCCCCGCACAGTCACTGTATACTGTAGTTTGACTCGGCCGGATTTTAGAAATAAATGCCTACAGCCGCGCGGTACGTTAGCATGCGATAGGGCTGCCCACCTACAGCATTTTAATAATATGTGCCTACTTTGACTTTCTATTTAGTATTGCGATTGTAAATAGGTACATACATACATTCATATAGTCACGCCTTTATCCCTGAAGGTGTAGGCAGAGGCATAGTATACCCCCACATTTTACCTTATAGTTTTACGTACGCGCAGTAGATAGTGAGCCTAATGCAGTTGATTTTTTTCAATCCGCCCACAAGGCCTTCAATTTGTATTAGGGATTGTTGTTTTACTGACAACCGACTTTCATTTCGAGTAAATATGTACCTTTTTTATTTAAACAAAAAAATACTTTGTGAGTAATAATATAATATCCCCGCAACGGCTGGCGGCGCGGGGTGGCGGCGTGGCGGCGCAGCGCAGCGCCCGTTATCTACTAACGATTGAGTGAGACGGGTGTAGAAATTTGAAAACGAGTAAGCGGCGTAGACAATAATAATCGGCTCATCACAGGTTTCGTCAGTGATAGAATCACGGAATTCTAGTCTTTATAATCATTGCGTTAAATTTTTATTTACAAAATTAAAACTATTTGAAAGTACTAATCAGTCTCTAGTACACTAGTACTTTTCGTACATTGTCAAGTTGTGTTAAACTCTGGAAGTTCATATTTGACTCTATGCGTGTAATAAAAATCAAAGGTAACAAAAACGCTGTCAATTTTTTTTTATAAATAAATATATATTCACGAACATTTCACACAACGCTATCTGATCCCAAAGTAAGCTAGGAATAACCTGCTTGTGTTATGGGTATCAGACCACGGATATTAATACTAATATACTTTTTAATACATAGGTACATATTATACATAGAAACAACCAGACTCTTGAGACAAACATTTATGGGTCACGCAAATATTTGTCTCGGGTGGGAATCGAACGCATTACCTCCAGCGCCGCAGGCGGTATCAATACCGACCGCGCCACAGAGGCAGTCATACGGTGCTAAGTGTACTGTAACATCGGTCATCCACAAAGAAATGAATACTCTTGAAACATACCTAAATCATTGCTCTCAATTAAATAACTACGAACTGACAACGGAACTAAATGTACACGTACTAGAGTTCGGAACTAGTTTTTTTTTTTGGATATTGTACTATATTGGATCGCACCGTTCACCGACTGAGCAAGCACAAGTCTAGTTTTAAACACAAACATACCTACTTCATGTAACTACCTAGTTCACTAGTAGTATAGTACCAATTAGTACTTAAGTAAAATCAATTTATAGTCTTACCTTTCGGAGTTTCCAGGTAATCTAAAAAACGTTATCTCTGGGTGTGTTATTGACGAATTCATGCAATCAAAACAAGCACAATAGACTCTAGTTGTCATATTAAATATTTTTAGTAAATAAAACACGCGCGGTTACTATTTAAAAAAGCGACACACGTCCATTCGTCTACTCGGCACAATCGCGACTGCGGACGCTGCTTGCGTGCTGAAAGGCCTGCCGAAAACGAAAATCGTAGGTATAGCTTGCGCTTCGTCCGTTTGTAGGGAGCTACAATACTGGTTAAACAACATATATTTATACTGTGGCACAGTGCACCTCCTGCTTTGCCGCCATCACCTCGTCAACTGGCGAGGTGACAGCGGCCCAGCACTGTTGCCGCCGGTCGCGCCGTTATTCACGGCCGGCAGCCCGAACTGCATGGCAGGGCGGGAGCATCTACCCAAACTCCCGCCCCACACGCAGTGCCTCTCCCATTTTGCCGCCATCGTCTCGCCAGCAAAGATGGCGAAGCGACGGCGACCCAGCATTGCTGCTGCCGGCCGTGAATAACGGCACGGCCGGCAGCAACACACACCACCGAGCAACCCACAGGTGGGTTACTCCCGCCTCGGCCGGAATTAGCCAGAGTAGCACAACTCCCCCACAGAGGAAGGGGAGTGGTCGCTACTCCGTTGCCCAGGATGCACCACGAGGAGGATCCGACCCATTGGGGTCCTTAAGATGTTAGTAGGACCCCGCATCCCATATATTTATCAAGTATCTCAGAATACGCTAGTGATATTAGTTCAATGGCTTGGGATACCTAATAATCTTTATTTTGGCTGAATGTTTCATTATTAGTTTATAACTTAATAAAGCAGTTTTGTTCCATAGAATCACTTTGTCAGATATTTTTGAAGAAAATAGATAAGAAGTATGTTTTCATTTCAATTTTGTATTGTAAAATATCGCGGTTTTTATTAATACTCTATAGGTACTTGAAATCTTACTAATATTATAAATGTGAAAGTTTGTGAGTGTGAATGTGGATGTTTGTTACTCTTTCAGGCTCGAACGGCTAAACGGATCGGGCTGAAATTTAATACAGATATCCATTATAGTCTGGAATAACACATAGGCTACTTTTTATCACGGGAGTAACTTCCCACGGGAACTAATTTTACGCGGGAGAAACTGCGGGCATTAGCTAGTAAATGCATATTATTAAAAACATTAGAAGTACCTATACCTATTTCGCCTCTAAGTCCCAAATTTATGAATTATTTTCAATTAACTTCAATCGAGACAAATTAAAATAGGTAGGTATGAGCTTGCAGAGAGAAGTAGAATAATTTCAAAACATGGTTAGTGTAAATTTGAATATCTTTTTAGTCATCAGTATATAATTTATGATACTTTTTTATATGTTTATCATGCACGTAAGACATTGTTTTAAATTAAGTACATGAATCTTACGAGTATAGTACAGGTGGCAAACAAAACACAAAAGGCAATACACCGCCGCGCGCCACCATTTAATAAACACGCAAAATACCTACACTACAGGTGTGACCAACTGGATAATATTTTTTCACCGGCTTACCTTTTGAAAATATTCAGCCTTCGCCCATGCGCCACAGTACTTACTAGACGCGCTTGACGCTATGCAGAGGTGCTATCTGATTCGAATTATTTATTGTCCTGAGGTGACGGGAGCCTTGAGCCGTTAGCGCAGCGAAGAACCAAAGCGTCATTGGCTGCCTTCTACCGAACATATCACAGCGAATGTTCTAAAGAGCTCTCCAACCTAATCCCACCCTCTCCTTTCCGATCCCGAACAACGCGTGCCGGGCAGAGGTGCCACTTATAAGTGGAGAGAATCTTCGCTAGAACTCGCGTTTCAAAAGATCGTTCCTTTGTCCCTGGAGTTACCTGCCTGCGTACGTATTTCCCTCATCTTACAATTCCAAGTTTTTCAGCGGAGTGTGAAGAGGCACATCACAGGGCCCGCCAACTTGAGGACCACTGTCAGAAACTTTTATCGATAACATAGGTGGGAACATTCAACAACACTATTTTACTCACACATAAATCTTTCATTTTTGGTCTCGTTTTCAGTGTGACACTGTTCATCTTGTACATTCTAAATATTTGTAAATAACGGCTGTAATTTTTTTTGGAGAGAACTACAATGTTGCCGTTCCATTAGGCTTAGTACTATAGTGCCGATAGGTGAGAGTTGAAGTCTGTGGAGTTGATAAAATGTACCTATCACCTAATGGGCTCCCGACACGATCAAACGGCACTTGTCATGCCTCGTCAATATCATGTGCACATACACGTCGATGCACAGACACATGCAAAGAAAGCACGCAGCCTGGAGTTATTTCCATTCATTTTTATCAAGCATGACAAGTGAAGTTTGACCGTGTCGGGAGCCCATAACGGCACTTTAATAATCAGATGACACTCTCCTATTTTAAGAAAATTCCATGGGGCCCTGGCCCTTCAAATGTCGTTTGTTTTTTAACTGACAGAGACATTTACTGTATTGAAATAAGAAATAATCATAGATTCAGAATTTTTCGTATATTATTTTTCGTATTTTTCGTATATCCACTTTGAAACTTGACCAGGAATACCTAGATTGTGAGTCAGAACTTCAACCAAAATTCCAGGGTCCACACTGTCAAAAGCACCTTGGACATCCAAAAATACACATACAGAATTTAACCGCATATTTTTGGCTCTTTTCAAATCTGCGACAAGTGAAGTGAAGCTGTCTACGCAGCTGCGACCTCTACGAAATCCATACTGAATTTGAGGAATAATGTTATTAGCTTCAACATACCAATCAATACGAGTTTTAAGCATATTTTCGAATATTTTTCCAAGACAAGACGACAATGAGATGGGTCGATAGGAATTTGAAAGTTCTGGTGGCTTATCTACTTTAAGAATTGGAATGACGCACTGAGTTTTCCAGTGTTCAGGAACAAGTTTTTGAGACCATAGCATATTAATAATTTTGAGGAATAGATTTTGTACAGATTTATGAAGATTTTTGATTAAAATGTATGGGAAATCGTCAAGACCTGGAGTTGTGTTTTTCCTAGATTGCAAACTCATTGTTAGTTCACTCCATGTAAAGTCATTCAATAGGACCATTGAGTCTGGGTTATTATTATTTACAGTAAAGTATTTAGAAAATGAACTGAACTCTATCAAATCACCGGATTCTGCCAATTTTGATAAAAATGGCTGTACGAATTCATCCTTATAAGATCTATTTCCAACCTTCAAACCCTTAAACCGTTTAATTAAATTCCAAATAGTGCATAACGGAGTGTTCCTGTTAAACTTATTACAAAAATCATTCCATCCACTTCTTTTTTGTTCAGAAATAGTTCACTTTTTTTATGCATCTAGTTTTTTGTATTCAATGTAGTTAGCCATAGACGGATCACTTCTATATTTTTTTAAAGCATTGTAGGATGCCTTAACGCTTTTTTCACATGTTTCATTCCACCAGGGTGCTGGTGGCCTACTTTTAAAGTTACTCGTTTTAACAAACTTTGGGATAAGTAATTCTTTAAGCTTATCCAAACATGTGCAAAAAGCCAGATATGCAGACATTGGATCAAGTTGAAACTCTGAATTGTCAATGGTCAATGACAGGTCTTCGAAAATAGATTCTGATAGATCACTAAATTTGTGCCAATCCGTTTTACTTATCTCTTCGCGACAGGAGGATTAACTTGATACTTGTCGACACTTAATGCGATATTAGTGATTGTTGGGTAGTGGTAGCTGCCCATGGCATCATCGTGTATGGACCACTCACAAATTGGTGCCAGGGTAGCACTGACGAAAGTTACATCAATTGCAGATTGATTGCATGAAGGTTTACCGACTGTAGTGAATCTACCATCATTTAAAATGCATAAATCATTATCGTCTATTATATTATACAAGTCTCGGCCGCGGCCTCTTGTACACAAACACCCAAAGGCAATGTTATGAGCGTTGAAGTCTCCACTAACAAATATGGGCTTCGGAAGATTTGATATGATATTCTGCAGTCTGTTCAATCGAATGTGCTTACCTTTAGGAGGACAATAGACATTTAAAATAGTAATGTTTCCTAACTTCGTTGATAACAACAAACTATTTATCGAACCGCTCATTCTTGTGTATGTCCTGCTTGGTAGACGACATATTTGAGACTATTTTTGTGTCGTTTGTCCCCACTGGTGATAATGGGGATGTTTTTTTTTACCATTTGTCACCACTGGCAACATAGCATGTGTCAATCGTCATCACTGGTAACAGTCGGGAATATTTTCCCATTTATCAGCAGTGGCGACAAAGCCAGTGGCGATAACTGGGAATAGAGGGCTTTAAATAAAGTCTGATTTGTCCAAACTGTGTTTTCTTCATGGTCACCCTAAAACTATAGCCAACGTTGAAATTTTATCTAATTAACGAGTTGTCATTTTGCCTTCGGCATATTACATAACAGCGAGCGTTTGTAAAATGACGACGCCGTTTGTAAACGGCGGATTCTTACAAAATGCCTGCGACATATACAAGACTTTTACTATTTACAAATTAAAATTAATTATTTAGTAAGATTTGAAAAAAAATACACGCATTCTTTTCAAATTCCCGCCAAAGAATCATCTGAGATTGCGTCGAATGAACTCCACAGAATGCTTGCTATACGTGATTATGTCTGTCAGGCTTAATTTATTGATCATTGTCATTGTCATTAGTGTCAACACTGTCGACTGAAAATAAATCGAAGGCGACGGCCGCCGCGACGGGCTTGCTTGCTTGCTTGAGTTGCTTGGCGATGCGATTGGTGAAGGCGAGACGAAGTGCTAGAATTGCGAGGTGGGTTTGTCCGCTAATGGTTGTGATTCTGTAGCTGTAGGGCCACCGGCAACAGGAAAAATAATAAGCGTAGGGTTGTGATTATTAAAATGCTTAACTATATCAACAAGCATTTGCAGCAGTGAATTACCTATTATTACTGTGATTTTCAATTGTCGCAGTGTTTACTACTTCAATTAAATCAGGCATTATACGAGATTCAAGGTAAAGTAAATTTTAAACCAAAATTTAATTCTAATTTTAAATTATCATTAACGTTTAACGTCCCTAATCACTAGTTCATCATCATGAATGGTCGCGGATTGCCCACACCCTTAACTTCCTCACAGGAAACTTACCCATAACATAAATGAAACATGAAAAAGTTCGAAATGGGTGTGAAATTGTGTAAAATTCACTGTAGTTTTTTTTTTATCTACCAATACGGTACACAATAACTAGAAACAAAACCAATTAAAGATCTTTAATAGTTTCCATGTAGACATTGTTTAAGTACAGTTCAGTAGGTACTAGGTACCAAATAAAATAGCAACCTGTGTTTTTGTATAGTCAAAATTAAAAAGAATGTTTGATATAAATAATGTTATTGTTTCAGAATGCTTAGAGGCAGAGTGAAACATTTACTGCACTGCTCTTTATTCCTAGCTTTTATATTTCTGTTTCTTGTATGTGCTGGAGCTATAAATTTAAGTGAAAAAGAAGCAGAAGTAATTGACCCATGGGAGAGGTATGGAGTTTATGGTACATTAATTTTATATGGACTAAGACTTATCACTTTACTAACTATACCACAAGTTTTATGTAATTTTGCTGGACTGACATTTTTCAATGCTTTCCCGGGGAAAGTAAAATTGAAAGGCTCCCCTTTGCTCGCACCATTTATTTGTATTAGAGTGGTCACAAGAGGTGATTTTCCTAGGCTAGTGACGAATAATGTGATGAGGAATATGAATATATGCAGCATCATTGGAGTGGAAAACTATATGATTGAAATTGTCACTGATAAAGCTATCAATATACCTAAACACAGACGTGTCCGAGAAGTGGTTGTGCCACCAGAATATAAGACTAAATCTGGTGCTTTATTTAAGTCAAGGGCGTTACAATATTGCTTGGAGGATAGTGTAAACATACTTGCAGATAATGACTGGATTGTGCATTTAGATGAAGAGACCTTGCTGACTGAAAATTGTATGAGAGGTATACTGAATTTTGTGTTAGATGGACAGCATCAGTTTGGACAAGGACTGATTACCTATGCAAATGAGCATATCGTCAACTGGCTAACGACTCTTGCCGATAGCTTCCGAGTGTCCGATGATATGGGAAAATTAAGACTGCAATTTTACTTATTTCATAAACCATTATTCAGTTGGAAAGGATCTTATGTTGTAACGCAAGTAAGTGATACTGTAATTATTTTTTTTTTTTTTTTTTTTTAATATTCACGGACATTTCACACAACGCTATCTGATCCCAAAGTAAGCTAGGAATAACCTGCTTGTGTTATGGGTATCAGACCACTGATATTAATACTTATATACTTTTTAAATACATACATATTATACATAGAAACACCCAGACTCTTGAGACAAACATTTATGGGTCACACAAATATTTGTCTCCGGTGGGAATCGAACCCACAACCTCCAGCGTCGCAGGCGGTATCACTACCGACTGCGCCACAGAGGCAGTCAATTATTATATAATAATTATAAAGTTTATTATTAATCCACTGAACATAATTAAAAGAAATCGGAAATGTAAAAATAGTTATCATTATAATAATTTAAATTATTTAATTTACAGGTAAGTGCTGAGAAAAAAGTTTCATTTGATAATGGTCTTGATGGCTCGGTGGCAGAGGACTGTTATTTTGCAATGAAAGCATACAAAGAAGGCTATACATTTAATTTTGTGGAAGGCGAAATGTGGGAGAAATCACCGTTTTCCCTATGGGATTTCATGCAACAAAGAAAAAGGTGGATTCAAGGAATACTACTGGTGGTACATTCAAAACAAATACCTATTATCAATAAGATTTTTTTAGCAATATCCTGTTATTCATGGGTAACGTTGCCACTTTCTACAAGCAATGTTTTTCTGGCTGCCCTGTGTCCCATACCTTGCCCGCACTATTTAGATTTAGTGTGTGGATTTGTAGGTGCTGTCAACATTTATATGTACATTTTTGGGGTCATAAAATCATTTCCTATTCATAGATTTGGACCCCTTAAATTCTTTTTGCTTCTTGGAGGAGCATTAGCAACTATACCTTTTAATATAATTATTGAAAATATTGCTGTGATTTGGGGATTGTTAGGTAAAAAGCACAAATTTTATATAGTGAACAAAGAAATTAAGATTCCAGTGACTGTGTGATTATTTATTAGTAAACTTAACATCATTTTTAATTTGTTTTAAGATAGTAAGTGCACAAATAAATCAAGAAATCCCGCACTTGCAGTGAAGTGTAAATACTATTGTTTTGGAAAAGTGATTTGACAAGTATATTGCTAATATTCCAGTGATTTACTTTGCTTCTAATACAATAATTATACACAATAGAAATAAGTGCTTATAACCAAATGAAAAACAAATGTTTGATTTATTCTTTGAACTGCTGATGTATACTTAATGATAGATAGTTTTGTTTTTATTATATTTACAGACCTGAATTTATTTTTGGATATCTTGTCATATTATGAACAATTTTATTTTATATTTAAACCTATAAGTCAAGTCTATACAAATATTCATAATGGCTACATTTATAATATACATGTATATCACTTTAATATTGTTTACAGCGCCATGTAATATTAACTATCTAATTTTCATATCACACTTTAAACATTGCACAATTTCTCAACAGTTAACTATGTTAAGTATCTACTAGACAGGCAAGTAATTACAATACACGTTTAGTCAATTGCTTTAGGAAGTGTAAATGCATTGCACAATATAAATATGTACTACAATATTAACACTGGGCTGAATTTGCTTTTACATTAAGAGTACGACACATAGGTAATGACCACTATTGGTAGTGAAACTGTTAAGTATTTGAGGGATGAAACTATCCTCCATCCTGTACCCGCCTGATCTATTAACCTGAGTAGGTTAGCTGGCCAGATGTATACTTCCAGAACCCCCTTCACTGTTAAAAAGTCCAGCCTCCTCATCTAAGGCAAAGATAAGTTAACGAAAATCTTGTACCTACAGTGTCTATCCTCAACAGTATCTTTCAGACAATTATCATTTAGATAGCCCAGAAGTATTGAGTCAAAGCCTAGGCTGGGCCGCACATCCAACCTAGCAAGATAATCCTGTTATCTGCTGCATTTAGATCTTTAAGTTAAGCAGCAATGATAATTTTGAAGCAGTAACGTCCTTACCGTCATTACCCTGGCTTTTTTAGAATCTCACTCTCTAAAAATGGCATTTACTTTGAGAAATTATTGGTAGGAATTCTGATAAAATCACCAAGTAAATAGCATGTTAGAGAAACAGTGGAATGACAGAGGCTTGCGCCAGCATAATATAGCAGAATTTACCCCCAAGATCATTGTTAGGCAGTAATGATTATTTTGAAGCAGTTACATTCTTACCGTTCTTACCCTGGCTTTCTGATATTCTGACTCTAAAAATCTCATTTATTTTGAGAAACATCAACTGTTAAATTCTGAAAATAAATGTCATTGTTTTAGACAAAAAATGCCACTAACTTTGAGATATTTATTGGTAGGTATTCTGATAAAATCCCAAAGTAAATGGCATGTTAGAGAAACAGGGGTATGACAGTGGCTTGTGCTTGCATAGCATAGCAGAATTTAGGCCCAAGATCATTGGATAAGGAATTGGCAAAAACACTTCAACTTTCATGCGTCGCTTGGTTAAGGAAAACTTGAACTAATGAATAATAGTGTGAGTAATCAGTGTAAGTATGGTATACTTATACTAGATTAGATAAAGTTGGGTACATGTTTCCTTCCGTGTTACATGGAACTCCTTATTTAAACCCTAGTGAAGTATTAACATACGAGTATGACTATTTGATAATTAGTCAAGGACACTGCTGCTCCCATATCCGTCATTTACATCCGTAGGTATCCAGTACCTAAACAGTCTGACTGCTGAAAGAGGCCACAGCTTATTCGGAGAAGGGAACCTTTTAAGGAAGGCCGAAATACCTACATGACAAGTTTAAGTCAATTCCGAATTGAAACTCTAATTTGACTGGGCTATGATTTGAGTATGTAGGTGCGTTTTGTCAGTAGTTGCACCGTAGGATAAGCTGTTTTCAAATCAATGTGTGTGAGTGCAATCAGGAACACCATTCCATGTGCGAAGGCTATATGCAATCATTACACTATTATCAATCACTTCAAATAGTAAAACGTTATCAGAGAGATAGATGCAAGAGTAGGTACCTACTTATGATCATAACAATACTATTACGTAGGTCTGACTAATGTATGCCACCAATCATTGTCACATTATTATTAGAACTTACAGGATATTTACCGTGTATTACTTAATCACATTACCCATATTTCAGAGCTGTTGCCAGTGTTACTTGCAACATTCCTGAATTATCGGTGACTTGACAAAACTAAAAGGGAAATGTAAATTTTAATAATAAAATAAGCACCCATTTACCAACCATTGTTGCAATGCAAAAAAATAATAAATAAGTACCTACAATGATGAACAACTCGGTTACATAAATTAGTTAATTATTTGTAGTATGTATAGTACGTTTATGGACAATAATAATTTAATTACTACTTTAACCTAATAGAAAACTATAATCGATGTAGATAAGCCTGTACACGAACAGTAAAGTAGAAACACATAGCAGGAAACGCAATTTTTACTTCTGTGTGTTTTAATGGCGCTTCTGAAATATATATACTGTGTTACATACATCTAGATTTGTCTTTGGACTTGTACATCTAGTATGCCATAGGTATTTTTTAAGTTTAGAAAAGTTTTCCATTCGGCGTAACTTTCCATCTGGATCATAAGAAACTTCTCGATATTATGAACCTATTCAATGTTTCTTCAGGATAGCTGTTAGGTAGTTGGTCCATATAAATTGTATTAAAATCTTTTTTTTGTGGGGAACGCCAGCTTTGCCGAGCGGACGATATAACCGCCTGTTCTGCTGTCCATTTCGCCTTTCTTACTAGTTCACTTAAGTAATGAAAATTGTTTTACATGTCAACCACCCAAATTATTAGGTACTGAATTACTTTGATAAAATTTTATTGTAAATGTTATCATAGAGTGTACGAAGTCAAAGGCAAATTTGTCATTGTATATCTTACATTTTCGATCTTAAAGTAGGTTAATCTCAAATTAGTACAATTGTGTGTAAGTTGTTATATATTTGTGTAATTTGCAAATCACGAGGTATTGTGTCCGCCCTTAAGTCAAAGCACTAGAATAGTTTTTTCTTGCTGGTTGGCCATACAGGCAGTTTCTTGTTGTTTCAGTTAGCAACAGCTTCTTTGAGACGAGCGAGATGCATAGATGCTTTTAGGCTATGTTTACCAACAATTAATCAACCGTTTAATACACATTAAGTAGGTATTAAAAGTTAGGACATTTGAACTGTTGCTTAAATGTTGATAAATATGTGTTTCATAAACAGTACAATAATCGTACCTAATATGAACAATTTACTTAGCACTGTGTTAGAAAATAGCTGTTAGTTTTTATTCCTGTCTAGGTACTTGTAAAAAAAGTAGTTGAAGATGTTGCATTTTATATTGTTTATTAGAATGCCATTGTTATTTGTAATGCAAGTATTAAGTTTATAGCATTCGAAATTCGTTTCAACGCATGAAACCACGATTGTTCAAAAATCTAGTACTTAATTTTGAAATATTAGGTAGACTACTATGAACGATTCGAGTTTCATACTTCCCCGCATGGGTATGTTCTTACATTTCCAAAATTCGTGCGTTAGGTAGGTACTCTATCTCCTTGCAGAGTCTCAAAAATTTTGCTCCTTCAGATCTTTTAGGTTTTATGTATGATTTTACCCCTAAGCCCTCATCTGACTAGGAAGTACATAGGGAATTCATATTACATAAGTAGTGCATTGTAATTTGGCGAATATTTTGTTTTTAAGTTACGTTTATATATACAACTTAGGTAATGCAGCGCGCATATACGAGAACGAACCGTGTGTACCGTTTTTCAATTCTGTTTCGCATTGTCACCCTAAAAATAAAATTTACAGTGTCAGTGGCATTATCTTTGAGAAATACCGATAAATTCTTAAAGTACTTAAATGTCATTGTTTTAGGGAGAAGATGCGGCAAAAATGTGCCGTTTTCTTGGGGAATTTATCGGTATTCTGATAAAATCACAAATATAATTCTAATTTTGAAGAATGTAAAAATGTGAATGAATATAAACATTCATTTTATTTGTATATTTGTAAGCAATCTGCTGATGCTTCTTACGATGGAGATAACGTGCTTATTTGATAACTTTTCCTTTGTAACTACTAGAGTAGATACATAATAATAGAGTGAACAAGTGAAGCACAAATCAGTGCTACAAACTATACCAAAAAGGGTTAGTAAAGTTAAGAGATTGGAAATATATATTTATTAAAGAAGTTTGCGGCGAAAGTCATGTATCATAAAAAAAGCCGATTGTGTAAGGAATTTCTTATAAATAGCTAACAGTACTGATTGCAGGAAATTCCACAGAAAGTACTTTTATGTTATAATGTTGTATTATCATGTGAATAGTTGAGTAAAATAATAATATTGTGAACGAACATAAATAAACAATTATGTTTGTAGATAGAGGCTAAATATGAGATTAAAGTCGATAAGACCTGGGTCTTTTTGTCCATACTTTCTGCGACTTACTTTCTGCACTAAATCCAGTAAACAGACTCCCTGTCTTAATCTATGTAAAAGAAATAGATTACTTATTTTGTACCCTGTTGGTACCTAATATGAATAGAAAAATCTAGGAAACATTGTCCTTAAACCAGGCTTTCTCTATCTTGGACAAAATATGACACTTCATTATTAAACTTATATCTTTTCTTCGATTAAACGCTATTGGCGAACATAAAGTCATAAATTGTTAAGGGTGACCATGTTTCTTTTTGAACAAATTTTGTATGTGATTTTAAATTAATTGACGGGATGACGTTATTAGATATCGACACTCCTTGTCTACTACCAAAATTGCTGTGCTAAATGTTACTTGTATACTTAATGATACTCACTATTAGGCATATAAGTTTACATGCATACCAAAAATTCTATAAAGATTTTGTTTAGGTAATATTAAAAAAATTCTAATTGACATTTCGTTATGCTGTCGGCCATTTTTATTAGAAAGTGGTAAGTTGAATTATTATTCAATTGCATTGTTATCCTGTCGCTAAAATAAATTTTGGGCTAGAATAACTTCTCCGTCTCTATGTTTGTAAAGTAATATTAAAATTGTAAATTTTAAGTAAATTTGAATCTATTTTCCATTAGTAAAATTTAAATATTTTGACCTGAAATACACAAGTAGATACCTACCTACCAAATTTTATCTTATAGTATTCTGTCCAGTTAAACAACTTTATATTGCTAGTAAATATAGTACCATGTCTGACTAGTCATGTAAATAATATTTATGGTTTAGCTACCTAATTATAGAGAGTAGTATAAAACTGAGTAAATCTAGAATGCCTCTATCTTCGAGTATAAATTAGAAGATAGAATATAAATTAGAAGGTACCTTCTAATTTATACTCTATGGCCTCTATTCTGTCGTGTGGTAAGTCACTGTACCCTCCAGTAAAGTCACTCCATAATCAATCGTACGTCAAAGTTTTACAGCAATTTTATTGAATTACTTGTCAAAGATCTCGGACGATATGCAAGTATTATGGAAAACTTGTGAATTGTCGTACAGGTGATTCAGAGACCTGCATCGATCCGGTACGATACTTCAGTTCAGCTGCCGCCGCCGCAGTTCAGTCAAAAAGTCGTACAAAAGAATGTTCTACTTAAAATTTAAACGGGCATGTTTCTGACACTCACTACACGACATAAAGACTGTCGTTGCTAGTTTTACTGCCATACCAGTGTTAATAACATTACATTCTGCATCTACTTAAATCCTTATGAGAGGGTCAAAGGTCAATCGTTTAACCCATTGTAGCCAGTTAACGATTTCAATTAGGTACACAATTAAGCATCATAATTGGCAGATAATCTAACTAGTTCATAATAATAAAAAATATCTTATTTTCGGCGACATCACATTGTATAGTAGTATGTTGTGTATTTAGTATTTTACGCTACAGGCCTGAAATTGATCTGAGCGTTTTGGAGTATTTGTATTAGGTATTTTCTCGAGTTCCTTGTGTTGCTGATTGGTTTATAAGAATGTTATGTTTTTGAAGATTATCGTTTAGTATTAATGAGTACATTTATGTAAGTACCTACATATTATCTACTTACAATAATATTATGAGTAGGTACCTATACGTAAAATAAATTCGAACATTCTGATGTTTTGTATGTCACTTTATTTGTTTTATTTCGTTGTCCTTCACTTTACATATTTTATGGTCATATCATAAACAAGGAAAAGCTTACAAAGATTTTGCACACCGTAACTAAAAACTACTGTTAAATCCTACACACCTTACACGAGTCTGGATTGACGCAGTTTGTACAGGTCGCTGTCTGGACATGGAAGATAAATTAGAAAAAATATTATAGGAACGCAATAGAACCCAAAACAATGATTTTTAGAATTTTTGTTTGTTTGTCTGTATTTCTGTATATCTGTATGTCTGTAATCTGTTTGTCTGTACGTTTGTGCACGCTAATCTCAGTAACCGCTTAACCGATTGTAATGCGGTTTTCTTTATTGTGTTGAGGTTTACTCCGTTTAGTATTTAGTGTTTATTTCATGTCAATCGGTTTATAAATAAAATAGTTCGTAAAAAAAGTCTGCCTGTATTCCGAGTAAGTATTAGGTACGCCGAAACTACTGAAACTATTTGAATGATACTTGGCACAATTTGAGCACGATCCGAGGTAGGATTTAGGATAGGTACTTTTGATCCCGACATTTTGTCACAAAATGGGTATTCAGTTGTAATTTCTCAATGTCCAAGTTCAGATATTTTTTTAATGTTAGAAAGGGAGTACTTTATGGATTGTTCCACACAAGTTTCGATATTCAGGGTTTTGTAGTTCAGAAATCAGAGACATCTCAACTTTCGCTTATCGTAGAATTCAAGGGTTCCTTTGAAGGGGCCTGAGCATGATGCTGCAATGGGCTGCTCACCGCCCTTACCTTACAGTACCTACCTACAGAAGCAGGCCCTAAGACGACAGCGTGACGTACAATGGAAGCCATTGTTTAGCGCAGCCAATATTTCACTTAAATCTACGCTGCATAAAGTTATAGCTAGATAGGTACACACTTAGATACCATCAAGGACCATACATTCTGTCTCTGTGGCGTAGTCGGTACTTCGGTAGTGATACCGCCTGCGGCGCTGGAGGGTCGTGGGTTCAAATCCCACCGGAGACAAATATTTGTGTGACCCATAAATGTTTGTCTCAAGAGTCTGGGTGTTTCTATGTATAATATGTATCTATGTATTTAAAAGTATATAAGTATTAATATCCGTGTTCTGATACCCATAACACAAGCAGGTTATTCCTAGCTTACTTTAGGACCAGATAGCGCTGTGTAAACTGTCCGTGAATATTTATTTATTTTATTTTATTCTATTGTTGTGTGTCACGTGTACCTAGTTACGTTTGAATAATGTAGGTAGGTACCTACATACATATCTCTGAATGAATACTTACACCTGTTATTACTTAGATAGATACCTTCCTACCTAATAGATATCTAGTGAAACTATAAAACAACTTTATAACTTCCTTTTGTTGCTCCTTAGATAAGCTAGGCACGGTTATTACCTACCGTGCTGTAGGTACCTGCCTTGTCAACTTTATTGTTTGATTCGTTATTGATGTCGTTGGACTCTTATTTACCTACGTGCCCAATTTAAAAATTAAAAAGAAACCGCCAGCTCTGAAACTGTTCTAACAAACCCACTTATTACATTATTAGCACAATACCTACTGTATTGACTACCTGTGTCCAGGGCCTGATTTACCCATAAGCTAACTAGGCTGAAGCTTAGGGTGCCAGGACCGAAGGGGCGCCTGGCGTCGGGCTCGGGGTCGGGCTGTGACTGTGACTTACGGTGCTCCCAAAAAGGAACACACAAAACATCTAGCAATTCTTAACAGATTGTAACAACTCATAACAACACGTTTAAAATTGTTAACATTTTTTAACACCATTATACTGAACACCATTATACATGCGTTAAAATTAAATTCCTGCGCCCAACTCCTGGGCAGCGTGGCAGTAAATACGACAGCTCCACCCGTCGTCGCGTTCAAGGCACCTCGAAACCAAAGTGTGAGACGGCACTGTTGAGGCGGTGAAACCGATCATGGAGGAGTGGCTGGAAAGGCACTATCGCAGCCTCACCTACCGAATGCCATAGATACTTACGGGACACGAGTGCATCAGTATCTGCAGCGCACACAGCTGAAGTTAACATCACGTAGGGTCTGAGAACGGCGAGTTTTCATCTTGCCATTCTTACAGAAGCAGATCAGTAAAATGGCGTGTCTCTTCACCCCTCAAAAATGTCCTCAAAGAAATAGGATAGTAGATACCTATTTCCCCTCCCCGATACACCCGATTCCCACCCAGAAATCAGATAAAACGCAAAGCCACGGGAGGAACTGCGATGGCGGACAAAGTCTGTATAGTAGACCTTAATACCTACTTGCCGGCGTTTTTATCAGTTTAGTGCAAATTGCCGAAAGTGATCAGTAATGTCCCATCATATCGGGGACACCGCAAGTTAAGCAGATTTTACGACTGTTTGTTATTTTTCTTTCATTTCGTGACAGTCAGGAAAGTTTCTTGGTAGAAAGAATATATGTATTTACCGGAAAAACAACAGATCTCTTGTTGTAAAACCTACCTAGATTAAGACATTTAGAATAAGCCTAGTTTTAAGATGTAGGAAGCAAACAAACATTGTTGTATGTCGAAATGTCCGGATGGTGCCTTGCCTGGATCGAGCCGTTACATTCAGCTTACACCTAGGATTTAGCTTAGCTCTACTACCTTATTTGGTACCTTTCGTATTTCGTCTACCTAATTACTGTTTAATTAACCCCGGCAAAAATCGAGAAGTGTTATAAGTTTGACCAGTGTATCTGTGCATGTGTGTCTGTCTGTGGCATCGTAGCAGCCCAACAGATGAGCCAATTTTACGGTTTTTTATGCTCGAAAGCTGATGTGCCGGGGCCATCTCCAGCACATCGGCTTTCGAGTCGTTCTTAGCTATAAATTTAGCTGATCATCAGCTCACTTCCTGAGTTATGAAGGGATTTCACTAAAATTCAGTGGTTCGATTTATCGGAAACTGGGTGTACCTACCGGAAACTGTTATGTACTTTGATGGTATTTATTTTTATCTTGATTTTTTAGTCACTTGTTACTGGCTGATGACCAAGTAGTCTGCGGAATACCCAACTCCTCAATAAATAACAGGATATATAAATCATGTTTGGGTCATTAGAACAGTCTCAGGATCGGATTTTATTTTCAAATTATCAAAGAATAGAGATTAGGTAGGTACGTAGGATCAGTTTACGTAAACTCTCGTTTGTAAGTAGGGCTTGTAATTTAATTAGTTGCAGCGGGGGGCGCAAATACATAGTTAGCCTAGGGCGCGCGGAACCCTAAATCAGGCCCTGCCTGTGTCCTTCAATTTCGTCCGTAACCATTGAGATCTATACTTATAATAAATCTGTAGAAGTGAAAATTCTGTACATTCAAAATATCAAAAAAAATAAATAACAGGGGGTGTTACTAGACTAGACCGACACCGAACCCAAAAATGTGATTAATTTTTTTTTGTCTGTCTGTCTGTCTGTCTGTCAGTCTGTCTGTTTGTTCAGGCATCACGCAAAAACTACCGGTTCGATTACGATGAAACTTGGTATAATTATGCTTTAATAGCCTGGGCAGGGGCACCACACTGGGTACTTTTTATCCCGGAAAAGTATATAGAACTAGCTGACTCGCGCAACCTCGTTTGCATCACATGGGAGTGAGAAAGAGAGAAGTGTGGTAAAAATATTTAGTGATATAATGTTTCCCGTCGCATTTACTCTGTCGCTTATGTTGCACTTGCACATGAGAGTGATAAGGAGAGAGGCGTGGTATTAATATGTAAAGTGATATGATGTTTCCCGTCGCATTTACTTCCGCCCGTCCTTTTTTGGTAGGGATCCGACTCGCACTTGACCGGTTTTTATCGTTCACTTGACTGGCTACCACTGCACACCACGATTAGGTACTGCCGTAGTCGCCTCGCTCATATTTTTAAAACTTAGGTATTATGTGGGTTATTGTAAGCGAACCGTAAAAGATAGGCAGATGCTGTTAAGGACTTTTTTATAACTTTTTAAGAGGAACGATTTTAATTTACACTATTTTTACGTAACTAAAACCATTTGTGCAGTGGAAGCTCCGAGAAGAAAGAAATTTTCCCCGTTCTCAAAACATTATTCATGGCTGCTCCACCCCTATTTGTCTTAGCGTGATGCTATATTGTCATTAACTATTCTCAATAAATTGTCTATTAAACTGTATAATAATTTTTGAAATGCAACCAGTAGTTTTTGAGATCCTAGCACAAACAAACTCTTCAGTTTTAAAATATTGTGAGCGGACCTTAAGAGATAGACAAATTAGGTTATTGTGGGCGAACCTTAAAAGATAGACATATGCTGTAGCGGACTTTTTTTTAGAACTTTTCAAGAGAATCAATTCTGTAATACACAATTTTTACGTAACTTTAACCATTTAGGCAGCGTACGCTTCGGAAGCTCTCAGACGGTAAAAAAATTCCCCGTTTTCGAAACATTCTTAATTGCTGCTCCGCTCCTGTTCGCCTTAGCGCGATGTTACATAGCCTATAGCCATCCTCAATAGATGGACTATCAAACTGTAAAAGAATTTCCGAAATCCAACCAGTAGTTCCTGAGATCCTAGCGTTCAAACAAACAAACAAACTCTTCAGCTTTATAATATTAGTATGGATTCAAACCAAACTTAATTTTGCGGTTCGATCCAAGTTATTATCAATTATTGCTTAAACGGTTAATGGTACGATGATGAAACTAAGCATGAGCATTGTTTGTTACAATTTGAAAAAAGTAATTTTAACATTTTTGCAAATTCCACCTCCAAAGGTATAAAAAAGGAGGGTGAAGTTTGTATGGGACAACGTGATTCCTTGGTCCGATCTACTTAAAATTTGGCATATAGCATTATTAACATAATTGATGGAAGACATGTTTCGTATTTTATTGAAATTTATACTATAACGAGCTAAAAAGGAAATGTAAATTATTTTGGGGCTAATTTTCTCCGGAGTTGATATCAATAATCCTTAAATACTCTTATTTTATACTTAAATTACTTTTTATTTTGACACATAATTTGTGATAGTTCAATAAAATTGACGTTTTCATTTATGTTTTATTTCAAACTTCAAGCAGATGATTTTACTGCAAAGCCATAAAGTTAAATAAAAAGCGCTATTTTGGTAAAATATTAACCAAATATGCTTTAAGGAAGTATTATTGCTAATTTATTCAAATTTTGTGTGACAAAAATACATTTGTGAAAAAAAGAAGAAAATTCTAAGATGGCTAGCCAGAATAAATGAAAGACCACGCTTCAGGTAGTCCTTACGACAAAGATTGTCAGCAGCCCTAAGCGACTGGTCATGAAAGGCATGAACTTTATTCCACATAATTATAGTGCTGACTGCATTCTGTCAGGAAACAGACTCACTGAGTCTTTGTAAAATACGGGAATGGCCTCTACGTAGACTACATTCGACAGGACTGAAAAGAGCCATTACAATGAACATGAACGCTCAGCTGATGAATTTACATTGTTATTACGTTACCAGGTCTTGGTTGGACCATCTGTATAAGGAGGACAAAGCCTACAGTAGTTCGGTTTGTCCAAACGTCGTAGGCTGGGACTACCTGAAGAAGGAACTAAGTTACGATGTCAATTGCTTAGAAGAGAAGTTGTGTCAAGTAATAGTTTAGCCATTGAATTAAGAAATGTACCTATTTTATAAAAAAATTTACTTAGCTCATATATTATTATGCATAATGAACTATTTTGTTAATCAGAAATCTACCTAACTAGGTAGGTATTTTTTTTATATTTTTTTTATATTTATATTTAGCTCGCCAAATTGACGTCGCCACCAGCCTGATGGACAGCATCTAGCGATTGGGGTCCACTTCTGACAGTGGTCCTCAAGTTGGCGGCCCTGTGATGTGCCTCTTCACACTCCTCTTGAAGAACCCGGGATTGTAAGATGAGGGAACGCGTGTGCGTCCATTTCGTCGAGAAACAGGTATTATTATAAATGCGAATAATTGTGAGTGTGGATGTTTGTTACTCTTTCACGTTGTAACGGCTGAACGGATCTGGCTAGAAATTTGGTGCCTAAAGAGATATGTTATAGTCTAGGAACAAAATATCACGCAGGCAAAGCTGCGGGCATCAGCTAGTATAGTAATAATATTATAGTTCAATGTCCGTGACGTACCTATGTGTCATAAGTGTGACCCCGTTGCCATAGATAAAATAATGGTTACGTTGCACCTATACAATATACCTACTAGCAGATGCCCGCAGCTACGCCCGCGTACTATTTTCTTCACATTCCTGTTTCCCATGGGAACTTATAATCGGGATAAAAAGTAAGCTATGTGTTATTCCAGACTATAATCTATCACTGTACCAAATTTCAACCAGATTCGTTTAGCTGTTAGAGCGTGAAAGTGTACCTAACAAAAATCCATCAAAAATATTTGAAATCGGACAACGCGTTGAGAAATTACAACTCAAAAACCATTTTGTCTTTCAATCTTCATCCCACAGGAACCGCGCAAAATATCGGAATCAAAAATATCCTAGAACCTTCCTCGGACCATAAGCTCAGATTGTGCCAAGTATCATTCAAATTGATTCAGTAGTTTTGGCGTGATAATTATTCGAGATACAGACAGACAGGTAGACAGACAGACAGGCAGAAAGACAGACACAAACTTTTTAAATTACATTTTCGGCTTCAGTATCGATTATAGAATGCTCTAGAGTTGAAATTTTCTAAATATTTTTCATGAAGGTTTTTTTTTGTTTAACGTGAGGGAAAATCCTCATGGATGTTATGCCGGACTCCTACCAACTAAAAAACCTCCCGTAACGCCCAACAGCCTATGGTTGGGAGCCCCGGGTAAGCCCAGGAATTCAACATTCTGGGATTCAACGAACTGAGAATTCAACATTATGGGAATTCAACATTTTGAAAATTCAACCTATTGGTCCGAAAGGTCGTATCCTTCTTTCCTTGTCCACAGATTTTCGACCCTCTACGGTTTGATTTTACGAAATGCTAATGATAAAGATAGTTTGTTGGATAGATACCCCATTCCCAACCGACCACCTGAGTTATCCACCTGGTTGGTCAGTTAGGAATAAAAGTTCCTAACCACCCACCTTGTGCACTTGGTTGGTCAGTTAGGAATAAAAATTCCTAACCACCCACCTGTGACTGTATAAAATAAAAAATGTCCATAATGTCTACTTTATCAATATACCCACATGTCTATATGGCAAAACAGATGAAGATCGAGAAAACAAATGAAGATCTACAAAACAAATGCAGATCGACAAAACAAATGAAGATCGACAAAACAAATGCAGATCGACAAAACAAATGAAGATCGACAAAACAAATGAAGATCGACAAAACAAATGAAGATCGACAAAACAAATGAAGATCGACAAAACAAATGAAGATCAGCAAAACAAATGAAAATCGACGAAACAAATGAAGATCACTAAACAATTAACGAAAGTAAGATAAACAACTGAAAGTCGACAAAACAAATGAAAATCGACAAAACAAATGACGGTCGGATAAACAAATGACGGTCGGATAAACAAATGAAGATCGGCAAAACAAATGACGATAGAAAAGCAAATGACGATAGAAAAAACATATGCAGATCAATAAAACAAAAGACTATAAGCAATTTGATAAGATCAAAAATACTTGCAGCCGTAAATGTTATGTTATAGATGCGTTTGCCATTAAAAAAAATAGGTGCAAGCAAATCTCGACCTTAATGACACTTCTCTGAAAATGTGCTTTTAGGCATTTATTGACATCACTGATCACGAATATGTAAAAATTTAATAAATATAATGCATGTTCATAAGGTCGAGAATTGCTTGCACCTATTTTTTTGAATGGTGTTAGCATCTAGATTACAAAAAATGGGTGCAAGCAAATTTCGACCTTATGAACATGCATAATATTTATTTATTTTTCATATATTCGTGATCAGTGATGTCTATAAACGCCTAAAAGCACATTTTTAGAGAAGTGTCATCAAGGTCGAGATTTGCTTGCACCTATTTTTTTAATGGCAAACGCATATAGATTACTAAATATGGCTGCAAGTATTTTTGATCTTATCAAATTGCTTATAGTCTTTTGTTTTATTGATCTGCATATGTTTTTTCTATCGTCATTTGTTTTTTCTATCGTCATTTGTTTTGCCGATAGTCATTTGTTTATCCGACCGGATTTGGACGTTCAGGGAATTGGACTATCAGGGAATGAACGTTCAGGGAATGAACGTTCAGGGAAGTGGACTATCGGGGGAGTGGACATTCAGGGGAATGGACTATCAGGGAAATGGACATTTAGGTAAATAGACGTAATGAACCGACTGGACATTCTGGGAATAAGACGTAACGTGTCGATTTTCATTTGTTTTGTCGACTTTCAGTTGTTTATCTTACTTTCATTAATTGTTTAGTGATCTTCATTTGTTTTGTCGATTTTCATTTGTTTTGTCGACTTTCAGTTGTTTATCTTACTTTCATTAATTGTTTAGTGATCTTCATTTGTTTTGCCGATCTTCATTTGTTTTGTCGATTTTCATTTGTTTTGTCGATCCTTATTTGTTTTGTCGATCTTCATTTGTTTTGTAGATCTTCATTTATTTTGTCGATTTTCATTTCTTTTGTCGATCTTCATTTGTTTTGTCGATCTTCACTTGTTTTGTAGATCTTCATTTGTTTTGTCGATCTTCATTTGTTTTGCCATATAGACATGTGGGTATATTGATAAAGTAGACATTATGGACATTATTTATTTTATACAGTCACTGGTGGGTGGTTAGGAATTTTTATTCCTAACTGACCAACCAGGTGGATAACTCAGGTGGTCGGTTGGGAATGGGGGGGATAGATTTGGAAAACGCCTTTGGCTCAGTACAACATGAACTTATGTTGTTTGCATTAAAATGGTATAACTTTCCGTTAATAATCTGTGAAATAATAGCTTCTTATTATAACCAACTAGCTGACCCGCGCAACTTCGTTTGCGTTATAAATAAAGAACCGCTCGACCGATTTTGTGCAAACTTCACATAAACCATCTACTAAAGAGCCCGAACAAAGCCTAAACATTTGGTTTGGATGGGTAAGCTCGTACTTGAGTTATAAAATTACGACGAAAAGTGGCATTGATTTTTATATACACTCATTTGCAAAAAAAAACGGGCACCTAAGCAATGAACTATTGCTTTGTTTGATAACACAGGTCTGCAATGGTTTTCCTCTTTGAAGTCTGAGTAACATTTTCTATAGTTTCTGATGTGCTGATTACGAGAAAAATAATAAAAAAAATCCTACACGTCAGGATTTTTTGATATTGAATATTTAAGATTTTACTTTAAAATGTCTGAGCGCCTATGTTTTAAAATTTTTAAAACGTCATTAACTTACTTCAGTTTAAATTTTATTGCATTAAATTAGTGTAAGGGGACATAGAAAATCATGCAAATCAGTAATTTGGTAATTACTACATAAAAAGTACAAGTAATTCGCCCTAACCATGTTAAAAACGGGTAGTTTTGACTTAATTTTGTAATAAAATCAAAAAATTACCTAGTAGTAATATTAGATACCTATTTTTTGTAAATATTATTAGAAAAGGGTGTAATAAAGATAAACCAAAGGGTTTTTGTATAAGTACCCAAACTGATTTAGAAAATTAACAGTTGAATCTCGAAACATGAACTTTAAAATGTCATTGCGAAGGTGTTTAAATTCTACGAATTGTTTTTGTAATATCTCCCGAAATTTTATGGTGATAAAACAATGAAAGCAGCACAAAAGTTATTTTGGACACGTATTAAGTAACCAAGACAAAACTTCGACACCTCATAAACTTTGTTCGACTTGTTTATTACAATTTCGCAAGGGTTTTTAAAGGCCAGAAAAATAGCTTCAAAATCGTTTCACCTATGCTATGAAGAGAGGCTAAAGACCATGATAATGATGGCTACTTTTCTTGTTGTGACATAACTGGATACAATTCTAAAATAAAAGGGACATAAACAAGCACTAAACATCATTTCCTAAATTCGCACATTGATTACTTCCCAGAAAATTTAGCAGCCGTTAGCAAAGAACAAGGCGAAAGATTTTACCAAGATTTGAAAGAGCTTGAGGTCTGATATCGTGGAAGATGGAATAGTAACATGATGGCGGATTATTGTTGTTTATTGAAGCGCGACGATCCAAACTGGAAATTTAAGCGAAAATCGCACAACCGAAGGTTCCAGGAAAAAAGAACCGGGTTCCACAAATTAAATTTACGTGTAATTTAGACTAGTAACAAGTTATTGTTATATTTTAGTCGTTTTATAAGTTAAAGGTAATGTACTTTTTTAAATATATATTTTTTATGAAAAAACGTGGGTCTTTTTTTCTATTTTCTATCTGTGCCTTTTTCGAAAAATCTGGAGGTGATGGAGAAAATCTAAGTACATATTCGTAATCAGCGCACCAAAATACCCTAGAATCAGCTATCAAATTCCAGAGAGGAAGTTATGACCCTCATTTTGCAGGCCTGTGTAATTATAGGTAGTTTTATCCTCACAATTTGGTAAATTACTAATAAAATAATCGTTTTCATCAGTATTTCATAAAATTTTGTTACAATTTATGGGAAATAATGCTAAACCTAGCTAGTAGTGTATGTTCGCTTCGCTAGTAGTGCATATGCTCATGAAGTAAAAATAAAAAAGTTTTTTGTTTGTTTTTCTTTAATAAAGTAAAAGCAGATAAATGTTTAGTATCGAGTGTGACCCCCTCTAGCTAAAATCACAGCTTGAATTCGTCTGGGCATGCTAGCGAGTATATCCCGGATACTTGCTTGCGGAATACGTTCCCACTCCGCAGTAATCACATTCTTCAGCTCTCTGATGGTCTGCGGAGCCGGGTGTACTGATCTCACACGCCGTTTTAGAACGTCCCAGATATGTTCTATGGGATTGAGGTCGGGACTTCGAGCTGGCCAATCCAAAGGACGAATGCCGACCTCTTGCACATACGCATTAACGTCGCGGGATCGGTGGGTGCGAGCATTGTCGTCCATAAAAATCGAGTCTTGACCTAGAGCGGCCAATGCTGGTTGTGCATGAGGAATATGAACTTCCGTTATGTATCGATGCCCAGTCAGTGAGCCGTTTTCAATGAAGACTAACTCTGTACGTTCCATTGAATTTATTCCTGCCCAAAACATAGCAGAGCCCCCACCATAAGGTGTGATTTCTTCGAAACATGCATCTGCAAAGCGCTCTCCTTGTCTTCTTAGCACTCGCCGACGTCGATCTTCACCGAACAGAGATATCCTGGCTTCATCAGAGAAAAAAACCCTATTCCAATCTTCTTGAGTCCATGATTCACAATTTCTAGCGAACCTAAGCCTGTGAACTCTGTGCTCACGGAGTAATTTGGGGCCGCGGGCCGGGCGGTGACTGCGTATATTGGCAGCGAGAAGCCTCCTCCTGACCGTCCATAGACTAATATGCACATTTCTTACTTCTTGGAGGTTGTTCTTAAGATCCACATACGAAGATTTGCGATTTCTCAATGCGCGACTCACAAGAAAACGATCATCCCGTGGTTGGGTACATGGTTTTCTTCCAGAACCAGGCCTTCTCTCGACGGAACCAGTCTCCTGATATCGCTGCCAGGTCCTTTGGACCGTCGAGCGACTAACATTTAGCCTCCTAGCCACGAAACATTGGCTGCAACCCTCTTCAAGCAGCGCGATAATTTTGGTAGCTTTTACCACTTTATCTACCATTTTTGATACAGCCAAACAGCAATAAATAAAGCTTTGACAGTCAAGGATATGAAATTAATCGATAAAAATTGAATAAAAGTTGTGAAAGTCGATGTTAACTTCTGGAACTTCGCTCCAAAACTGTAGGATAAAAAGGGGTTTCCTGTAAAAATGAGCATCAAATGAAAATTTGAATTTAGAACGTACTTTTTTAAATACCACGGCACAGTAACGTGTACAAACGATTGAAACCTTTTTGGTATTGTATCTTTTTAAAGATGAATGAAAATCAAAACCGCCCGTGGTTTTTGCAAATGAGTGTATATAGATTAAAATTTGTAATCAATACAAAAGAAGGACATACGCAACCCTTAAAGTATAGGTAGAGTAGGTTTGTTCCAGGGTTGCTGTTTATCACCAACTAGCTGACCCGCGCAACTTCGTTTGCGGCACATGAGAGTTAGAAAAAGAGAGGTATGGTATTAATATTTTGAGTAATATAATGTTTCCCGTCGCATTTACTCTCGTCGCGCCTAGTCCCGTCGCGTCACTTATATACATGAGAGCAGACCCGCACAACTTCGTTTGCGGTACATGAGCGAGAAAGAGAGAGGTGTAGTATTAATATTTAAGGTGATATAATGTTTTCC